>CM051235.1:134081948-134544448 GCA_027917425.1 Gastrophryne carolinensis | reverse complement strand
CTAGCGGCATCACAACCTCCCTCTTCCTACTGGTGATGCCTTGAGCTATGCAGCTGAGCATCCTGCATGCTTTTCCCACTGCCTGGCTACACTGTAATACAATAACTTATCTATGAGCTTTTTATGTGGTACAGTATCAAATGCTTTGCTAAAATCCAGATAGGCCATATCCACATCACCATCTTCATATAACAATTTAGTGACATTGTCAAAGAAATCAATAAGATCGGTCTGACATGATCTGCCCTCAGTAAAGCCGGGCTGTTTTGGGTCCAACACGTCATTAATTTTTAGATGGGATATTATCTGTTTTTTTAAGAGTGTTTCCATTAATTTGACCACTATAGATGTTAAACTAACTGGCCTGTAATTACTGGCTTCTTCTCTACTCACTACTAACCTAATCCATGCTGCACATGTCACCCATGTGCTGGCCAGCAAAAATAGGGTTGTGTGCGAACCTATTCGGCAACCCGTACTGGTCACCAGCAGTGATGTGTACACATCACAACTGCTGCAGGCCCATGGATGTGGAAGGCAGAGTATTTCGCCTGTCCATTATACTGGACAGGCCATTCAAAATCGGGATGCCAAAAGAGGTGGAGAGGATGAAAGACCTGAGGGTCTTTAAGATCAATTGGGGAATTAAATAATGCCTATGGTATGTTGCTGATACCTTTAAAGCCGACTGTGGGGGGGGGGGGGGGGGGGGGACTCATTTCAGTGTTGGCACCAACGGCCACCAACACACTTGTCACAGAGGGCGTTTGTCTGCTTTAAAAGGTATCAACAACATACCATAGGCATTATTTAACTGCCCAATTGATCTTGGGTGGTCCACTTTAACTTGGATACGACCTGCAGACACAACAGACTCTTTCCAGATCGACTGTTATGAATTTCACCATCAGGGGATGCAGAGCCTGAACATACATGCTTTCTGTATAATATAACTCTTTAGCTACCCCAGATAGAGCCTGGATCAGGTGGATTTAGAAGAAAAACAGCACAAACTTTATTAGATTAAATAGCAGAGATAAACTCATCCAAAGTTTACCCCATCAGGCTTAAAAGATATGGTCTTCTGCAATTTAATGGATGCCTTACGTGACAATGACCACCAATTTACTCTTTAATTTTGTGTGGGAATAACCCCAAATTTTTGGTGGCTATGGTATTTGTTACAGTGAAATCTCCAGTTTGGGCAGAGGACTGAGATTAATAATTAAGGCTTGATAATTAAATTTAAAAAGAAAAAATAAATTTTACTGCATACATTTTAGTGCTCAGCCAGTGCATACTATTAGTCCATGGATGTCACAAGATTTACAGTAGCATGGTGTCTGATACTTAAGGGCTACTGGTACCAAAAGTATCTACATACAGCGGGTGAAATAGGTAAACAGGTCACTGATTTTTTTAATATATTTCTAAAGGTGCTGTTAACATGCAATCCTCACCAGGTGCACACCCATCCAATGTACACATGCAAAAAAACACAAACAAACCATGGATGTCCATAAATTAAGTGTAATAATGAGAAATAACAGATAAATGTATTTAACATGCTTACTGGGAACCTTTTTTCGCTGATATGTAGAGCCTCCTTTCATCTTAATCATCCTGGTCAATGACAGCATTTTTAAAATCATTTGTCCATTCATCCTTCCTTCAATTATATGAAGCAAGCCGGAGCCATATGCGAAAAAATCCCTGTTAGACTTACCGGTAACTGCTCTTCTAAGAACCTTTCAGCACAAACCAATGGAGAGAGAGGCTCCACCCCCTGGGAGGAAACACAAACTGAACAGAGGTTAAAAGCACCACCCCTTCCTCCCCACCTTAGGCTTAATGAAGTAACCCAAGTTAACCGTAGGACTATGGGTGGGAACTAAAGGGTAGTGCTGAAGGATTCTTAGAATAGGCGTTAGTGGTAAGTCTAATGGGGATTTTCTCCAATCATCCTTCAGTAAGTCCCACGGAGAGGCGTAGGCAAGAAATCTACCTTAGGGGTGGGGAGCTACAAATAGAACCCTTCTACCGCAGGCCTGATGTTTTGCAGACAGGAGATCAAGTCTATAATGTTTGATGAAGGTGTGGGGTGATGTCCACATTGCTGCTTTGCAGATCTCTTCCAAAGAGGCACCGGTCCTCTCTGCCCCGGATGCTGACATGGCTCTTGGTTGAGTGGGAAGAAACTACTGGGGGGGGGGGGGGGGGGTCAACTCCCCTGGATGAATACGCTTGTGCAATAGTCTGTTTTATCCATCTGGCAATAGTGTATTTTGATGCAGCTAAGCCTCTTCTTTTTCCACTGAACCTTACTGAAAGTTGTTCTGCTATTGGCCATGATCTATATCTATACCCTGAGACCCATTAGTAGCAATAACTATTTTTGGCCGAAATAAAGGGTTAGGTCTAAGTATGACTTTATCTGGGAGAACGGTAAGGCTCCTTCATTGATAAGGCCTGTAGTTCACTCATTCGTCTGGTTGATGTGATGGCCAGCAGGAAGCAAAATTTTAATTACACCCATTTTTCTGAAACTTTTTCTAAAGATTCAAAAGAGGGTTCCATTGAGCCTTTTAGCATGACTGACCAATGTTGGGTCTTTTGCGAGTAATTGATTTGAAGAATCTATTAACCCTTTTGCTGCCAGCCTACCAGGAGTTTTTGTCACCCTTTGTTGCCAGAGCATTTTGCACTATTTGGCATTCCACATGTTGAACTGTGATTTTTGAAGGCATTTCCCAGGAAAATTATATTATATTGTTTTTTAGCAGAGTATGTGCTTTAAGATGAAATATCTTGTTTTAATTTTTAGTTGTATTCTCTATATTTTTGGGTGAAATATGTGCAAAAAAAAATAATTTTTTTTTTCACAATTTTTAGTGTATTTTGTTCAATACGTTTTTATTAATTATTAATTAAGAACATGGAAAAAACAGACATAGCATGGAGTGTTGAAATTACAGCAAAAATTCCACCTGCAGTTGTACAACATAATATAACGAAAGCTAACAACCTTAGCGCATTTATACATGTGTATCCTCCCCCCTGTAACCGAGAGAAAGCGAGAGGGGTTGCCATCTCGGTTGTTCTAGTCTTAGGTCAATTCCTCCACCTCCCGCCTCCCCCACCACTGATCCTGGTCATTTCGCATTTTATCCGCTGTCCAGGGGGACCAGACAGCCGCTAGGTCCCATTGTAGGGGTCGACTTCTGGTACTAACTTATACTCAGTCGCTCGAGCCTCCAACATATAACTTATTATATTAAGTGTATTACACTACATTAAGTATATTAAACAGTCATACCACTCCAAGATAGAGAGGGAAAAAAGTAGTACAGAAGAGAGAAAGGGAAATATACAGGAAAGAGGACAGAAGAAGAAAGAGAAACAATTGTGACTAAAAACACATATAAACATATAGTGTATTTTGTAATAAAAACATTTGTCAAAATAAAATTTGCCAATAAAATCTTATTGCATGTGAAATCCCCATTTCTTCCGGTTACATCGGTACCACATATGTATTGGTAGACACACATTCCTGCCCAGGAGACTCCCCCAAACTGAAACAGTGCTTTAGGAGATTTTCAGATAAAATACAACGGTGCTTTGCATACCTTGCAGTTTTTCAAGAAAAACAAACCTTTACATTTGAAATACCCCCACAAACTATATATATATATATATATATATTCTCTGGAAGTACATCTGAAAAATCTAAAAAGGAACTTTCCTGAACAGAATAATACCAACATGCATAGGTACTGTCAAGGGAAGAGTTGCCAAACAGTCCAAAGTAAAGCATGAGCATAAGGATAATTTTACTTAAGAATTCCAGCTCTGTAGACAAAGTGCGCACCGTGCGCTTTTTCTACCAAAACATCCTATATATATTCCCTGAAAGTACACATGTTAAGCTTTCTAAGCGCTTGTTGTAGTGGGCACATCTTTCTGGAAGTAATACCTCAAAGAATTCTTAGGTTGCACAGGGTTTCCCTAAAGAAATGCATAAAAAAGCTGAATAATAAACACTTTTCTCTAAAATATCAATATGTAAACAAGAAAAAACATGCTAAATCTGAAAGTGCAAGGTCCTACGAGCAGGACAACACCCAACATGCATATCTACTTTCAACCCTTTTAATTGCCATCCTAGTTGAGATTTTGTCACCCTCTGTTGACAGGTCATTTTTCACCATTTTGCGCAATTTTTGCAGAAATTGTCTCTTTTTTAAATAAAACATTTGTTTAATTAAAAAAATATATTGCATGTGAAAGCCCCATTTCTCCTGACAGTACCACATGTGTATTGGTAGCTCCCCGTTCCTGTCCAGGAGACTCCCAAACTGAAAAGAACACTTTATATTTACAAATAAAATACAATTACTATACACACCATCAAGAGTTAAATAAAAAAAACTGGGGTGGGGTCCCCCTTCCCAGATGGATCAAGCGAAGGGGATGGGTGAGTGTTTTTTTATTACTTTACTTTTACTGAAGTGGGGGGGGGGGGGGGGGGGGGAGTCTGGCATGTAGATTCTACGTGCTTGGCTGAAAGGGTAAATTAGTTCATTCAGTTTAAATTTCTGATCTAAGAAGTCTGATAAGGCTGAGGTCTGTGTCTTTAGTGTGCTTCCTGCAAGAATTTGTTTGAGGACAGTGGCTATATCCTTTTTCATCAACTTGTTAACTTCACAAAAAGAAGAAACAACATTTCCATACATTTGCGTAAATGCATCTAGTGGTCAATTTTCGAATGGCCGAGAGTTTCTAAGACTCTCGCCAAACAGCCCTTACTTTTTAAGATGGTCCCTTCAAGATCCATAGTCAGTTGAAGCCTTGATGGGTCTGGATGTAGAATCAGGCTCTGATGAAGGCTATTCGAAAAATCTGGAAGTCGCCAGGGGACCTTTTTTTTTAGTTCTGCGAACCAGGTTCTTCTTGGCCAGAATGTAGCTATCACCCCTGGACATCTGACTTAGCGTAGCGTCCAATCTTGGACACTTGCTCCAAGGCTCCTTTCTGGGTTTTCCCATTGAGCCTTAATCTCCTTAAAGCGGCCCTTCACCCTGAATAAGAGTCTATGTTATGTGTTTCCCACACCCAGCACATACAGATTGCTCACATTAAAAATCATCCTACCTACATCTACTGCATGTTATGAGCCTTTAAACATCCAAGATGGCGGCTCATGGAACATCAGGCAGCCTGCAAACAGAAAGTGCCTTCTGACTGTGTTGCTCTGCATTCTGGGATTGCTGTCCTTTTCCTGACCCCAGCTCTGCTCTGTGAGCAAAACACAGCTATAACCCCACCGCCTGTACTTTATTCCACTCTCCTATCCTCAGTAAGTGTGATGCTTCTGAGTCAAGATGGTCGCGCCCGTTTCCTAGAGTCCTGAACAGAGTGGCAGCCCGGTGGGAGAAAGAATAATAAGTGACTTAAAACTTAAAATATATTAATTTTAGATGCTGGGGAATCATTTTTTAAGGGTTTGGGCTTTTCAATAAATCATGGTGAAGATCCGCTTTAAGTGCTGAATGAATGGGAAAAACTTTAGAAGTTTTCCCCAAAAAATTTTGTACATCTTATATTGTATGGACAGTGGCTTATCACACCTGATTCCTCAAGTTTCATAAACATCATCTAACAATCCTTCCACTTCCTCTGGCAGTTTTTTCTGAATCCAGGGACCCCCCTGGAATCATTACCCTGTGCTTCATCATCCAGGGAAACCTGAGAAGGAAGATCACCTTCACTTTTTTCAACAATTTCTGATCCCACTTCAATCTGAAGCGGACCTGAACTATGAGCATTGGGGGTAGCTGATGTAATCAAACTGCAGGTTTTGGTACCAGACTTTCTACCATTGACTGATGGGCAGATGCAGCAACAGTGGATACCTCTGGCTGAGAACTGGAGTATCTATGGGCACCTCCCATTGAGGCAACTTCATTCCTCATGGCAAGGATCTCCCTGAAAATGTCTGCCGTGCCCTCATCCATTTTTATATGCCTACATTCCTGACACAAAAGCCTCTGCTAAGTATCCAGAAGAATAGCACTGCAGGATTCATAGCGTTTTGATTTCTTGGATGCCCTGAGCATTACTTTTTTGGAAGGGGGGGGGGGGGTTATGGTTTATTTCTTTACTTTTAACCTTGGATGTGTCAGGCTAAAACGACAATCCCATAAAGACATCTTACGTATACATACCCCCTTGTATGCAGCATACAAAAACATCTCAATATAAAAACAAGATTTCCACATACCAGTTTATCCAAACGTGAGACTCCGACCCCAAAAATTTAATAAATGGAGAGAAACAAAATTTGCTTAAAATGTACTGGAATCCCGAAATTGACGATCCAAGTGCTCAGGTAAGTACCCCAGGGGTCCCACTAGGACAAGCACACCCAGAAACTTTTACAAGTATGCCAGGATTTAAAGGGGACATCGCAACTAGTGTGTTTGTCAGGCTATGTGAGATTACCCTGGCCGCCAAAAGACTTCGGGTGAACTACACCCGGGTAACTGGTAACTGGTCCAAGGCTCTCTGTTCAGTGGTTCATTAGGGAGGAAACACAAAGAACTGAGGTGGGGAGGAAGGGGTGGGGTTTTAACCCATGTCCAGTTAGTGTTTCCTGCTAGGGGATGGAGACTCTCTCTCCGTGGGTAGTGCTGAAGGATGATTGGAGAAAACAGCCCATTATGGCATCTAAAGAGTTTTTGGTCTCACCAGACCCTACTAAAGTCACACAGGATTTCACAGGCCAATCTAAATCTTGTGGAGCCAACTTGCTTCAACATGCTTTTTCCTCAGCAATGATGTATTGCATGTTGAGTGTACATACAGGCCATGGAGGTTGCGTGAATTACTTTTTTCCCCCAGGATATTAGCCCCAGTAATGCTCACTGGAACCTTAAACTGGACCAACAGCCTGGCACAGTTGGAGAAAAAAGGTAGAGCCATTTTGGAGCTTCCTCTCCCAGCATCTCAACCATGCTGCTGCCTGGATTCAACTGACATAACTGACAATGCACAGTAACAGGAAGCCCAGCAGCACTTCCTGTTTGCAGGTGGTCTGCAAATGCATGAGCTGCCATTTTGTTTCTAACATTTACTACAGCAGGAGATAGAGAAAGATAAATTAATTTATATGTGCAGCAATCTAAATTGCCCTGGGTAGGGATTCATATGAGCAATGTTTGTTGTCTTTGTCTGGTTTAAGTCATTTTTGACTGTTGGTCCATTTTAAGTAGTTTAGAAATGTTTCTGTAAACAATGGCATCAGTATATTTTGCAATAATAAGGTTGCAAAGGGCTTGAGAGGGCAACTACAAGTTTAAAAAAGTTCCTGTTGGTGGGGGAGTGATGGGACTTTTCTTTCCTCTATTGCTTGGATCTATTGGTGGACCTGTACACTGCTGGACCAATTTTTCCCCTTCTTTCTTGTTCTTCCATGCCTTCAATTCTCTCCTTTCATTTCTTAATTTCCACTTCATAGATTGCATAAGTGTGCTTTAATCACATACAAAAGGCTAATACTCCAATAATTATACATTTAGCGGACTCATTCATGTTTTCAACGCAGCATTCTGTTTTTCTCACTAATTGGTCCACAAAATAACCACAGCAATTTTCTTTTTTTCCTGTAATTTTGTTGAAAAGATTGAAAGTAAAAAAAGTTCCTGTCTCTGCATGCTTATCGATTACCTCACCTGCCGTTAGGCATTGCTGAAGCAAGCAGATACAATGCAACATGCTGCAGTACAGCAATTATTTTATTGGCCTATCTAATGGCTTACTCCATTAAAGGAGACATGGCCTGCCTCTACACTCTTTCTGGATTATCATCTTTGCCTTTGATTTCCTGCTTTGTAATTTGCTTTTCTAGGTTGGCACCAAGGATTTTGTAATTATTTTTGCATAACTTTCACATCTTAAACACGAAGGATAATATTACCATTATTATTAGCCTGCTCCCATCTATACTTTACCCAAGTATGATTTGCTTAAATGGGTGATAAACATTTACTGTATGTGCATTTCTAAGGTTGTTTTTTGAATTTTTAACATGTCTTTAGGTGACTGACAATCCATCTGTACCATCAAGGCGATATTTGAAATAGCGAGAAGATAAAAATTTGGTTGATGTAAAGAGCAGTTTTAATATCAAAGTTATTGTTGTGTCGCCAAATCAGATTGTTGCCTTAGTAGTTATAAAAATACTAAAAAAGAGACCGAAAAAACTCACAATTTGAAGATTTCAAATGTTTTTTGCAAGACAAGATAACATTTTACAATTACAGACCTATCCCAACAGTGCGTTAACTCTGGGAATGTATATCATTAACTGATCACCAGGCTTTCTAACGTATATTGAAAAGGCTTAAAAGTGTTACCAGAAAATGCGTTGCCAAAAAAAGGAGATAGGTCGGACATTAAACTTGACATTCACTTTGTTTACGAGATAGAGATATTTTAAAGTGATTTAGATGTAAGGCAGAGAAGCAGGAAAAAAGCAAATGTCTTAAGTAGAAAAACCCCTATAGCCGACATAGTAAATTTGGACAATATGTGGGAATTATTTCATCTTTTACAAGCCTACTTTATAGTTGAGATTTGAAGCTCTAGTTTCAAGAAATGTTTGACATGATGAAAGGAATAAAACACTTAGAAAGCCATTCCTTGATTTCTAAAAGGTGTTAAAAAAAGGGTTTGTCACATTTTGCAGCTCAACAGTTAACCACTAAGGCTGGCAAAGTGGAGGCAGATAAAACCTCTTTCTATTGAAGAAAAAAAAAGAATTATTGCACTCAACATACATTCCTTTTCAAGTAGTATCGCAGGGGGCACACAAGTACTCAGATACTGATTGATATAGGATACATGCATAATAGGACTACATACATCCTATTAACATAGCCTTTGCGTCACAAGAGAAAGCCCAGGTAGCAAACCTAGCGCCACCCAACCTTCCTTAAGACATAAGTGGTCATTTAGAATGGGGGACAGATTTATAAGCTTTTAGAACCGCCTCTCTGATCTTTTGTGCTGTTTACTGCAACTCCCTTACGAGTGAGAACAAACAAGGCATCAGCCATCATAAAATACTTTGCCCTAGCCAAACAGAATTCGAGGGTTCTAACCACATCCAACAGGTGAGAACACCTTTCTGTAGGTGGCTTGAGGGCTAAGCAAAAGCATGGGAACATAATGCCATGACAAATGGAAAATGGACACCACTTTTAAAGTGGACCAAAACACACAGAAATCGGCCCAGGAATCTATAAGATTCCCAGGTCGATTGATTGCCCCCCCCGGGGCACTCAGAAACGGGATGCCTCGCTGTGTGAACCCCCCCCCCCCCCCAGGTCGCCCATAAACTCACCTTCATTCCCGGTCCAATGGCGCATGTGTGAGCAGTGGGAGCATCCCCGCTATCCATCCAGCAGGGTTTGTACCCACGCCAGGCATTTGTGAATAGTTGCCGCGGGCATGCTCTCTGTTAGAAGGTAGCAGGGGATGCGGCCGTCAGGGCACTCGGACAGACTCCTGGACAAAGGGGCTCAGGTCCAAACGCACTGATTAGTTGAGCGCCCGCGTAGGACCGGAAGAGGTGAGTTTGTGCGAGCGACCTGGGGGGTTTCAGACAGCGGGGCCCGGGAGCAAGGACCAAAACCAAGTATAGTCAAAAGCCTTATCACAAAAGAATACTCACAACTTTTAGAAGCTGCACAAGAGGATAGTATCCCCGAGAATGCAATAGGTTCTGGGAGAAGCCCATGAACACACAAAGGCAGACCTTAAAAGAAGCAGCTTTGCGGGGGCTCAAGAAAAAGCATGAAAGCCAAAAGAAATGTCCTCCTACTGTAAGATGTAGATTGCTAACTTTGGGTGCTTGACAAGGGGGCCCTAAAACAGTAGGTCTGGGTTTTGAGGAAGGCCCAGTTACCATCATGTAAATCACATCTGGAACTTTTTGACCAATCTGTGACCATTAACATAATGGAAACCACATTCAGTCAAAGGAATTTATAGACTTGAATCTATTCAGATGATGTTATTATTGTCATGCATTAGACAGGTATTGTCCCCAAGCAAAATGAGAACACAGAATTACACAGATGGCGACGGATCCTGCCACTTGAAATGTGTGAAGGACAAAAGCTTGCATAAAAAAAAAAAAAGATAAAACACTTTGCATGGAGTCATCCACATTAAAGCGGACCTTCACTCTGAATAAGAGTCTATCTTATATGTTTGCCACACCCTGTACATACAGATTGTTCACATTAAAAATCATCCTACCTAGTGCATGTTATAAGCCTTTAAACATCCAAGATGGCGGCTCATGAAACATCAGGCAGCCTGCAAACAGGAAGTGCCTTCTAACTGTGCTGCTCTGCATTCTGGGATTGCTGTATCCCAGTGAAAAACGGTGATGATCAGCCACACCTGCCAGCATCAAGAGTCCTTGGTTGTAAAAGCCACGGAAAACGGCACGGCCATGAGCGCTCAACTCACATCCATTTGTAGGTCAATAAGCATGCCAGCCTTAATCCGCTTTTAAAAGGATATAATATCCATGTTTATGCCATACAAAAATCCTTTAAAAAAATTCCATCCACGAATACAAGTCAACATAAAGCATAAGGAAGCAACTTGAATGCCAACGCGTTTCGGGCACAGACTCAGCCCTTATTCATGACATAACTTTCTGCTCCCATGATACACATTTAAATACTGACATCATGCATGTGTCCACCATGCCGCACACCCGGGGTCAATTAAACAATTACCAAATCAAATTAAAGAGCATAAACGCTCAGAATAAGCTTAGTTGAATATTATTAATGAAAAAGAAAAAGAAAAAAAAGACTCACATTCCTACTGTGATGTCTGGAATCGATCGCTCAGAGATAGAAAGCCAGCAATTAGTGAAAAAGTTATTACAATCCCCGCGATCAGTCCGGAAATGGCATAAAAGGGCAAAAAAACATGCCCCATAGACAAGCAATGTAAGGGCGGAAATAACACCAGCTATTAAAAGCTGGTGATTTAAATTGGCTTTAAGACCCCGGGTTGTTACAATGGAAGATACATTGTCACGCATGAATAAATATTACATCAAATAACAGAGTGAGTAAAGAATTTTCTCTATAAAAAACAATGTCATCAAACATTATTGCAATCCATATGATTCTATAAACACATACATTCATTACCTTAATACATGCAATAACAATTCAACTAATGGCTTTTAAGCCATTAGCAGTAGCATTAAATGTCCCTGGTAATTTAAATAAAATATTACAATGACATCATTACTGTACAAATGTAAACGAATGTAAATAAATATCATTCAAATAGGATTTAAAGAAAGATGAAGTTTAGAAATGACAATAAGGGAAGAAAGAGGGATTCAAGAGGGATTAAAAGAGGGATTAGAACAGACTTACAATATAAATACCCCATGTAAATATGTAATTATGATTATCTATACAATTAGGAGAGTGTATAATTATTCGGGAAGTGACTATAATTTTTATAAATCGGACCCATATTCTTCCAATAATTGCCACCTGTTTTATTTATTATTGTCTGTCCTTAGATTTTTCCTAATATGCTCTTCAGAGCCAAAATTTCTAAGTGCCATATTAATTACGGAGATAAAGGTCCACATCCCACCGATGATTAAGGCCCTGTGGGGCCCTAGTGCCTAGCTTAAAAATCCAAAACACTTCCCTCCGAAGAAGTTTCGCCTGTAAATCCCCTCCCCTAGGTCCCAATCTAACCCTCTCTATACCCATACATGTTAAATGGGATAAATCCCCCGCATGTATGTCCCTGAAATGACATCCCACATTGGAAGAGGAATCTGAGCGACTTTAAGATGTCGCGGCAACATGCTCTGCAAGCATGAGCTCTGCTCTTTTTTTAATAGTTTGAAACTCCTCACTATAGGTCATTACCAAAATAGGACCACTATTGTAGTTATCAGTGAATTCAGACTTGAAAGACCGCTTATGGCCATATTTTTTCTTTTTATTATTCTGACCTTTAGAAAGCATAGTTCTTCTATCTTTTGCCCTCGCAATTTCCTCTGCTCTATATAATATTTTTTCTGAATAGCCCCTGAGTCTTAGTCTGTCTTTCACTATCTTAATTTTCTCCTCCAAATCTTTTTGATCTGAGCAATTCCTGCGGGCCCGGACCAATTCTCCCACCGGAATAGCTGAGATTGTATGGGACAGGTGGCAGCTTTCTGCCCTAAGAGTAGTATTTCCTGCCGTCTTTTTTCTAAATGTCTTAGTAATAATTTTTTTTCTATTTGGCGCTACTCTTAGATTTAAATCAAGGAATGAGATAGAATCATTATTATTTTCTGCCGTGAACTTTAAATTCAAATTATTAGTATTTAAATATTCAACAAACTGCATAATAGTCTGCTCATCCCCCTCCCAAACAAAAAGCAAGTCATCGATGTATCTTCCAAAATATTTGATCCTATATAGAAAAGGATTACCTGGACCATAAATTGTGTCCCTCTCCCACCAACCCATATAAAGGTTGGCGAGAGAGGGAGAAAAAGGGGCCCCCATGGACGCCCCACACAGCTGCAGGTAATATTCCCCAGCGAAGAGAAAATAATTATGTTTCAAGAGAAATTCAATAGAGAGAATGATGAAGATAATCAAATCCTCGGAATAAGCAGAGTAATTCTTGAGATTAAAGTAAACTGCTTGTAGTGCAAGATCATGCGGTATAGATGAATATAATGAAGTTACATCACAAGTTAACCATCTAAAATCTTACTGCCATTCAAACTCCAAAAAGGATTGCATCACATCCCTAGCATCCTGCAGATAGCCTGGCAATCTAAATACAAGGGGAAGCAAATGGGAGTCCACCCACTGCCCAAGCCTCTCATTCATTCCCCCGATCCCCGCCACAATGGGCCTCCCCGCCGGGGGGCGTTGTGGCTTATGGATCTTGGGGAGATGATGAAAGACCGGGGCAATGGGGGAACCAACATATAAGGCATCAATGTCGTCATTTGTCAGTACATTAAGGGCCCGCCCTTCCTCCAACAAAACTCTAAGGTCCTCTTGAAACTTATTAGTGGGATCACCTGGCAGTTTTAAATAGATGGTATTATCATTGAGTTGTCTCAATGCCTCCGATTCATAATCTTTAGCGTCTAAAATTACGCTGCCTCCCTTGTCCGCGGTGCGGGTCACTATCTCCTTATTTTGTGATAAGCTTTGAATGGCTCTCATTTCTCCAGGAGACATGTTATATTTCCTGTTTTTTCGTTGTGATTTTTCTGCTAATACTGTTAGGTCTTTCTCTACTGCAGCTTGAAACGCATCTAACACATATGTACGTGAGTTGATAGGGTAAAAACTTTTATCCATTATTGTAAATTTAGAAGGTGGACATATTTTCTCAGGGCCATGATCAGATAAATCCTCCAACCACATAATCATAGTCTGATCTTGAAATGAAAGATCAGACATGTTTCTATACATTAGATCCACTGTGTGGTCAGATGAGCCATGTGCCCCGGCGGAACCCCCGGAAAATTCCGGGGGAAGCGCCGGGGGACAGGGCGCATCAGACCCACACATAACCTCAGACCTAGAGAAGTGTCTCCGTAGTGTGAGATTCCTCACAAATCTATTAAGGTCTAACACAGTATCAAATAGATCAAAATGATAGGTTGGAGAAAAGGACAGCCCTTTAGCTAATAGACATTTTTCATCAAGCGATAGGGAATAAGAGGATAAATTTATAACACTATTCGTATCAATCAAGTCCGCCGGCCCCGTAGGACATAACGGTTGGTGTCCCCTATGTTTGCGCCCCGCTCTGTGGGGTCTCTTGTGCTTCTTTTTCTTCTTGACTTCGGGTGCCCCGGTTCTGGAGAATTTCTAGACTCGACTTCAGTATCAGATCGGTCGCTGGTCGAAGACCAATCTGATGACTCCGATGTATTGAAGGTGACCGCCTTTTTTCCCAGTGCTGCTTTTCAAAATCGATCGGGGGCGGAAGGGTCTATAGGATGCTCTTTTCCATGTATAGACTCTATCCAATCAGTATCTCTTTGGAACTTATTTCGCTTCACCTCCATAATTTGTGACTCCATCACATCCAATGATTTACGCAAACGCTCCATATTATCATCAAAATGTGGAATTGTTTCAAACTGCTTCATTGAATTTTCCAGATCAACAATATTCTTCTGAATTTCTTTAAGCTTTTCCTCCTCATGTGTAATAATTAGACGCATGAGATCTGTTGACGCCTGAGTAAGAATTATATTCCACTCCTTTTAAAAACTTTCTGAGTAAATAGTGGTGGGGATCTTTCTTATCCTCAGACCCCTTGGTATCATAGCATTTTGCACATATTTGGTAAGGGAACTTAGGTCCCCCTACATTTTTAGTTCTTTTCTCATAATATCCTCATATTGCTTTAATAAACTTTTAAAATCAGATGACTGTGATTGTAATCCTGAATGAACACAGAATCAAATTTATCTTGGCTTTTAGTAGTATCGCCGTATTGTGATCTCACTCTCTCCATGATTAATTACACAGCTTTAGTCGACAATAGCAATATATGGTGAATGGAATATGTCTAAATGCTATGAATAAATCCAGGTGCAAATGCAAAAACCAAGGTTTTGAATAGTCAAATATAGACATACGGTTTCAGGTGCAGGCACGATCCAAGCTTGCTGTATCCCAGTGAAAAACGGTGATGATCAGCCACACCTGCCAGCATCAAGAGTCCTTGGTTGTAAAAGCCACGGAAAATGGCCCGGCCATGAGCGCTCAACTCACATCCATTCCGCTTTTAAAAGGATTCTGGGATTGCTGACCTTTTCCTGACCCCAGATCTGCTCTGTCTGCACAAAGCACAGCTATAACCCGCCCCCTTGTACTTTATCCCACTCTCCTCTCCTCAGTAGGTGTGATGCCTCTGAGTCAAGATGGCGGCTGCTGACAGCCTGCTTTGCAGGTGAAGATGCTGCAACCGCAGCTCCTGTCTCTCATGCAGACTTCCGTCTGTGGACATCCTGCTTTGCAGGTGAAGATGCCTGCCACTGCTGCTTCTGTCCCCCACTTGGACTTCTGTCTGCTGACAGCCTGCTTTGCAGGTGAAGATAATGCCACTGCTGCATTTTCTACGGTCCTTCATGCAGACTTCTGCCAGTTGATAGCCTGCTTTGCAGGTGAAGATAATGCCACTGCTGCCGCTTCTACTGTCCTTCACGCAGACTTCTGCCTGCTGACAGCCTGCTTTGCAGGTGAAGATGCTGCAACCGCTGATCCTGTCCCTCATGCAGACTTCTGTCTTCTGATAGCCTGCTTTAGTGAAGATGGTGCCACCGCTGCTGCTTCTACTGTCCTTCATGCAGACTTCTGTCTGCTGACAGCCTGCTTTGCAGATGAAGATGATGCCATTGCTGCTTCTGTCCCCCACTCGTACTTCTGTCTGCTGACAGCCTGCTTTGCAGGTGAAGATAATGCCACTACTGCCTCTTCTACGGTCCTTCATGCAGACGTCTGCCAGTTGATAGCTTGCTTTGCAGGTGAAGATAATGCCACTGCTGCCTCTTCTACGGTCCTTCACGCAGACTTCTGCCTGCTGACAGCCTGCTTTGCAGGTGAAGATGCTGCCACCACTACCGCTGCTCCTGTCCCTCATGCAGACTTCTGCCTGCTGACAGCCTGCTTTGCAGGTGAAGATAATGCCACCTCTGCTGCTTCTACTGACCCTCACGCAGACTTCTGCCTGCTGACAGCCTGCTTTGGCGAAGATGCTGCCACTGCTCCTCCTGTCCCTCTGCTCATGTAGAATGAGCAAACACATCTGGGGGAGAGATCCCCCTAGCAGAATATGCTTGTGCAATAGCCTGTTTTATTCATCTGGCTATAGTGGATTTCAAGTCTGCTAAGCCTTTTCTTCCACTGAAAGTTACTAAATGTTGTTCCCCTATACTCCATTCTCTGGATCTTTCCAATAATGACCAGGGCTCTTCTAGCATCTAGCAGTGAGAGATCTCCTTCCTTGCCTGCTCCATTCGGTAGTGTTGGGAGAACTATCTTTTGCAACCTGATAGCAGAAGTCACTATTTTTGGCAAAAAAAAAAACACACTTATCGGTAAGGACGGCCCAGCCAAGTAGCTCCTCCCACCTACACAGGAAACACAAACTGGACAT
The DNA here is from genome assembly GCA_027917425.1 of Gastrophryne carolinensis. Classification (NCBI taxonomy): domain Eukaryota; kingdom Metazoa; phylum Chordata; class Amphibia; order Anura; family Microhylidae; genus Gastrophryne; species Gastrophryne carolinensis. Next base: position 134,528,197 of record CM051235.1, on the reverse strand, counting down.
GATTAAATACCCTACCCCTTCCTCCCAGACCTCTGTGTTTTAAACCGAGTAATCCCGAAGGAACAAACACAAGACGACACATCTTCATACTTATCCTATTAACAGTAAGCTAATTGGGGTTTTCCCAAAACATCCTCCAGGATGGCCCAGCTGATGATAAACGAGTAATTATACTAGCATCCTACCTTGGAAACCATCTGAAGGATCTTCCTGTCGAAAGCCTGCTTGACGTCTGAAGACAGATCCACTCTCAAACATGTGCGGGGAAGCCTATGTTGCCGCTCTGCAAATCTCTTTCAGGGATAGACCTGCCTGATTAGCCCAAGAAGCAGAAACCATCCCAGCAGAATGAGCTTTCACTGACCTAGGAGCCCGTTTTCCTGAACTTTCATAAGCTATCTGGATGGCTTCCCAAATCCATCTATCATTAGAGGCCTTAGAAGCTTGTAAACCTTTATTCTTCCCTGAGAAGGCTAACAACAAATTATCAGACTATCTCCACTCAGAGGATCGATCCAAATAAAATTAATCAAATTTTCCTGGCATTTAAGAATAGCATTTCCTGCTGATCCCCAATATCCCCAGGCCTGAGTCACGGGAGATAGATCTCCTGGGACCTGTGAAACTATGAAGCAATTTCTAGCAAGTAGAGAGGACTCGGTCTGATCGTGAGATGATCCAAAAATATTCGGACATATGGTTCCTTAATGGACAAAGCCTGCAGATCACCGATTCTTCTAGCTGATGTGATTGCTAGAATAAAAGCAAGGAAACCAAGACGGGGGGGTCCCACACACCCACCCAACCCCTGCAAAACAGAAGCACCACTGGACAATAAACAGTTATGCAAAAATAATCAAATTTATTGCTACATATAACTACCTACATTTAACCACAATACCATATGACAATTCTAAAAGCATTTTTAAAAAACATGTAAGACAATACTAACACCGAGTAGGGGGCAGAAAGAGGGGAGGAGGGAGGGCCAATGCAACCCAGTGGCAACGCTGCTATCAATGCCTATATGAAGTTGTTAGAAGGCTGCCCTCAACTACACTAATAACTAATAATACATAATATTACATAGTATTCCCAAAATAAGTGGATAGTGCCAACCGTGCTTGACTTTAAACTAATTACTCTAAATAATGTCCTAATATATCCATCACACTAAAGCAAAATATGTGAAAAGAAGGTCATAAAAGTGACAAACGCTAAACGCAATCTTAACTGAACATAACATGAGCATCTTATGGATGAGCTGATAAATTTGGACAAATTAGCCTTGGTTAAAACAAAGGAAGTCCTTAGAGGCTTATATGACAGCCTACCAAAGGAAGCAGCACAGGAGGAACTTGATAAGTTACAGGAGACATTAGACAGTGACCTTAAAAAAATAAGAGGACAATGTCATTAGTAACAAAATGGAGAAATTGAATAGGGACAGAAATGATTTTGTGGCGGGACGGGTTTTTAAATGGTCCCATAAGGGTAACTGGCGGAGACGGCAAGAGAGGGATAGTCGTCCGCCCAGCCGAGTTTCTACTTTCAGTAGGTCTTCGGATGATAGTATTCAAACACGTCCTCATTTTTTAGGGGAAGGAAGGGCAGGAGGACTCGCCGGGGGGGGGGGGGGGGGAAGAGCAGACATAGATACACCAGCCGGACGATGGGATCATCGCAGGCTGCGAGCGTCAACATCAAAGCGACTCAGGACGGGCCCCAGCCCTTAAACACTGACTCCTCGCACTCCTCACAGACCCCACTTGGTGATCATGAGGAAAGAAGTAGTCATGATCAGGAACTTACCATTATTAATATCTCGGATGTTTCCCTCACCCCTATGGAAGTGTCAGTTCTACAAAGGGGTTTGACTTTTGTGCCTCAGCATAAACTTGATCATTTTGTGGCGATCAAAGATTTATATATTTTCTGAAGAAGGTTGCTGTTGAAAAAAACAGTATGAATCCCCATTAGAATCGGTATCAAATTGGACGTGGCAGGAGGGGGAAGCAATGGATGATCTCACAGCTTTGTTAGATGAACAAGATATGGAGGTGAGTACCATGGCGGGGTTCAAGAAACCCTACAAGTATATGCCGCCGTGGGCAATCAGCCCGGCGGTGCATACTATTTTCCGGGTGGTCAGTGACCAGATTCAGAGACTTCCGTCCTCATCGGGCTCGGCTAATCTGTTGGTGGAGGAGACTGCGGCTGTCTCGAGCCTCCACGCGCATACCGATATCATTATCAAAGAGGCCGACAAAGGCGGCAATATTGTCGTCATGTCGCGGGACTTTTACCGCGCGGAGGCCCTGAGACAGCTGCAGAATACCTCCAATTATGAAAAACTGACAGAAAACCCAGTAAAGAGGTATAAACAGGAATATGATGCCTTGATAGAGGAAGCTTGGTCTAATCAAACCATTAATTCAAGTACGCGTGGTTTTCTGGTGGAGTTCCCTGTGGTGGCGATGTTTTATATGCTACCCAAGATTCATAAAAACCCCCGGTGCCCCCCCGGTAGACCTATTGTGGCGGGCATCGGGGGCTTAACAGAAAAGGCCTGCATATTTGTTGATCGGTTTTTACAGCCTCACGTTGCTTCTCTGGATTCCTATGTCAGGGACTCTGCGGACCTCTTGAATAATTTAGAGTCTATTTGGGTCTCTGAGGATGTGTTATCGGCCACCTTGGATGTGGAGGTGGAGGTTTTGTACACCAGCATTTCACATGAGCATGCTATCCGCACGTGCCGGTATTTTCTCGGGATGAGTGGACATGACTCCCACACCCCACAGGAATTCATTGTGACGTTATTAGATTTTGTTTTGTCACATAATTTTTTTACCTTTGATGGCCATTTCTATAGGCAAATATGTGGCATGGCCATGGGAGCCCGGTGTGCCCCCTCGGTCGCCAATCTATTCCTGGGGTGGTGGGAAAGAGAAGTGGTGTTCCACGAGGACAATCTCGGGTTTCACCGGCACGTGCTTGGATGGCATCGCTACATAGATGACGTGCTGGTGTTATGGCAGGGCACGGTTAGACAATTTGAGGAGTCTGTGGATCATCTAAACTCTAATGAATTTAACATCTTTCTCACGGCCCAGCACCCGGCCAAACAGGTGACCTTTTTGGACTTAACTGTGTCTATCAAGGAAGATGGTTCCATCTGTACTGATCTGTACCGCAAAGAAACATCTGTTAACTCCCTGTTGCACTACAGCAGTTTCCACCCCGTCAATCTTAAACGGGGGATCCCTATTGGGCAATTTCTTAGGATCCGTAGGAACTGCTCGGATGAAGAGGATTTTCTGCGCCAGGCGAATGATCTAACAGCCCGATTTATCAGGAGGGGATACCCCAAAGCCGTTGTTCAAAGGGCTCTGTCACGGGCAAAGGATACTCCTAGATCAAGCCTCCTGGTCCCTAAAAAAAGAAAGTGTGATAGGACTCAGGTAAGATACATTATCCGTTTTAATAATCAGTGGCACAGCTTGCGACGAATTTTGCATAACAATTGGGACATACTTAAGACTGACTCTTTTGGCAAGGTGGGTTCGGGGTGGCCCACGAATGACGGCACAGAGAGCCCCAAACATACGGGACAAAGTCTGTTCTAGTCATTTTGCTGCCTTGCCAAATTGGTTACGTGAGCAGAGTAGTGTAGTTGGGAGCCACCCTTGTGGTGGCTGTTCCATTTGTCCACACATGAACAAGGACAAGACGGTACAAAATCTTAAAAATGGGAAGGTTTTTCATATCCGGCAATTTGTGAATTGTAAAACGGTGGGAGTTGTGTATGTGCTTAAATGCAGTTGCCCTAAACTATATGTGGGGGAAACTAAGAATAGCCTGAAAGCCAGAATACAGGGGCATATATCTAATATACGCCTGGCAGAAAGGAATATACGGCTTGGCAAAATGGTCCCCCCAGTGGCTCTGCATTTTCACAACAGTGATTATAGTAAACTCACTAACTGGGATTGAGAGGGTTAATTTAGGTCCACGGGGAGGAGATATAAAAAGGCTGTTACAGCAACATGAATTGCGCTGGATTTTTAATCTCAGCTTTCGGGTCCCATTTGGACTTAATGAAGATCTAGCGTTCACGCCCTTTTTGGGGGAGTAATTTAGTCATCATTATGGAGGAATATGAGGGTTTGGGGGGGTTGGGTGGGGGGATTTGGGATTGGGTCGGTATCATGGAGTTTTCTTTTCCCATGGGCCCCTCAGGCCAAGATTGCTGGGTGTGGGTTGCTGGTGTTGTAGTAATATGTTTTTTTATGTTAGTGAGGGGTTCACAGTGGTGGCACTTTAATTTGGACTATATGGTTAGGCACTCATATAACATGGGGCCTATATTTGTATCACTAAGTGTTCATGGGTTGTACTCCTCCATGGAGTCTTTAATGGGTTTATAGTGGGTTATGGTTTGGGGCAATTTGGTTGTACACGATTGCATTGTGAGCACCTATAAGTGCCGTCACTATTGGGTTTTATCACTTTTATTAATATATGGTCACTAAGTTTAGTTTTTTTAGCTTGTATATTTCAGTGCTTATATGAGGTACTTGGTTTTGGTGCGAGCTGAAGGTGTGTCCAAGAGAGGAGAGAAGAATATGGAAGATTATATGAAGGGAGTTATTAAGGAGTGTCGAGAAGAAGAAAAGGATGAAGCCACTGATGATGATGATAAAGATTGGCACATGTACATCTGACCATGGGAGAAAGAAACAACAAGTTGAATGCATATTGGTTATGACAAACGTGTCAATGTGGGGTGGTTCTGCCTTGCTCTTTCTTCTTTCCCCCTTGTTCCCCCCTTCCCTCCCCCCCTCCCCCCCCCCCCCTTCCCTTGCCTCGGTTTATTATATAGGGGTCACATTGCGTCTTTTCCCAATTTGACCACTAGATGGCAGCTGTCACGAATAGGCCCTGGCTATTGCATTTTATTTTGGTTCATCATGGTGCTTACTAGTATAGGGCATATTAGGAAATGTCCAATTGTAGCTTACAGTTACCTGTGGAGGTGTTATATAATGCAGGGGATCCTTGTTTATAGTTCATTTTCTTACTCTTACCCTGTGTAATATAGTTGTATTGGTCACCAACTTGCAGTAATCGTGGCAGAATAGATATTTATATGTTTTGTGCATCAGAGCATTAATTGATTCATTTGTGCAGAGATATGGTATAACTAGGATATAGTATATGTATGTATAGATGTTCTGGGTTATGTGTTTTTTTTAATATGTGTTTATTATTCTGTATTAGAAGTGCTTGTAGGCTTGACCCCTTTCCCGTGGGAAAAAGGTAAGTAATAGGTGCGCTAGGGATGGAAGTGGATGAAGAAAAAATTAATCTGGTGTCACTGGATTCACCTGTCTCTCTTAATCAGTTTGAAGTCTTGAGGTTTTGGTTGTGGGTCTGCTTGATGGTGCTCAGAATGATGATGCCATAGGCTAAAAAATGAGGGATTAGCGTCCTTATTGATGGGGCTTAATTGAGTGCAAGGACCCCTATATTTTAAAATACAGCTGCAGGGAAAGGCAGTGAATTAACAGCCAAGCCTCCCTCGGCCGTGCTACACCATTTTTTTGCCGCAGGAGCGGCCTCACAGAACTTTCTACCCTAAACCGCACCTGCGGTTTTATAGATTGCTTTATTTAAGCCGCAATTGCGGCCATCTACTTTTTGGCCCCGCCGGCCACGCTACACCTCTCTGCTGCCTCAGGGGCTACACACAACTAGAGGAGAAGCCGTAAAAACGGCTGGCCCGCCGGCCACGCTACATAGCTACACAGCTGCATCGCATAAGCAGCTGTATACCTGGAATATCATTAAAAGCCGCAGGAGCGGCTGGCCCGCCGGCCACGCTACATTTTTAGCCTACATTTTTAGGCACAGACAGCGGCCATAGACTGTAACAACTCAAATAAAAGCCCCCATCATCCTGATCAATTTAGGATTAATTTATAAGATTTATAACATCTATTTTAAACCATACGGAGTATCACAAGCCTGCAATAGCATTACTCTAAGCATTTTAAAGCAGACTTGCCAGGTTTTAAAGGGACCTGCATTTCACCAAGTCCCAGGATTACCTTAAGCACCTTAAAGCAGACCTGCTTTGTTTGTATTTTAATATATATAGGGGTCCTTGCACTCAATTAAGCCCCATCAATAAGGACGCTAATCCCTCATTTTTTAGCCTATGGCATCATCATTCTGAGCACCATCAAGCAGACCCACAACCAAAACCTCAAGACTTCAAACTGATTAAGAGAGACAGGTGAATCCAGTGACACCAGATTAATTTTTTCTTCATCCACTTCCATCCCTAGCGCACCTATTACTTACCTTTTTCCCACGGGAAAGGGGTCAAGCCTACAAGCACTTCTATTCCAACAAAAGGACTGGTTCGCCTTACACTAGGTGCAGCTACCAGGTAAATCTGCGCTGAAGCAAACACGAATATCTCTATTATTCTGTATTGTTGTGCATTGTCAGTGCATTCTTCCTGTTTTTCCCTGGTAATTGCTGCGGTCCTTTTTTTACTCACCTCGCCTGGCTCCGCTCGCTCGCAGACAGGCGCATCAGCGCTGTCAGCCTATGTGTGAGCTGCGCATGCTCGGCTCCAGAGGCTGCGCAGTATGGGCTAGGGGCACTTCCGCCTCGGCTTCTCGCCCTTCTGCCGTGTCACTTCCGCCTGCGCACTTCCGGCCGGAGTGCGTAGGCGGTTTTGCATGTATCCACCTGCGTCTGCGGGGGAGCGTAGGCGCGGTGAGTTTAAATAGGGGACTTTGCTTTGGGGACTCACACACCTTGAGAAAGTGACGCTGTGACGTCACGAAACGTGTTGGTGGTGAGGAGTGTGGGCAGGTGAGGGGGGTTTCGTTCATGTGAGTCTGCTTTGTTCTTACATTTTTGCCATATTATCTATTGTTTGCATGTTTCCCCCTGGCGAGTCCTCATGTTATGTTCAGTTAGGATTGCGTTTAGTGTTTGTCACTTTTATGACCTTCTTTTCACATATTTATATTGTGTGATGGATATATTAGGACATTATTTAGAGTAATTAGTTTAAAGTCAAGCACGGTTGGCACTATCCACTTATTTTGGGAATACTATGTAATATTATGTATGTTTGCATTATTAGTTATTAGTGTAGTTGAGGGCAGCCTTCTAACAACTTCATATAGGCATTGATAGCAGCGTTGCCACTGGGTCGCATTGGCCCTCCCCCCTCCCCTCTTTCTGCCCCCTCCTCGGTGTTAGTATTGTCTTACATGTTTTTTTAAAATGCTTTTAGAATTGTCATATGGTATTGTGGTTAAATATAGGTAGTTATATGTAGCAATAAATTTTATTATTTTTGCATAACTGTTTATTGTCCAGTGGTGCTTCTGTTTTGCAGGGGTTGGGTGGGTGTGTGGGACCCCCCCGTCTTGGTTTCATGTGGTAACAGATTTTTCTGTTTCACCCTGCACAGTATAGCACACTATTATCTTAAGTGTTGGTGCGGTCACATTGTTTCCTAGAATAAAAGCAACTTTAAGCGTTAGGAACTTAACTGTTTCTGTAACAGGCTCAAAGGGAGAATTAGTCAGCCTACTGAGTACAATTGATAAATCCCAAAGTGGGAAGGCCTTGGGGTTCACTTGTTTTCCTCTAGAAAGCAAGATGAAGAATCTATCAATCAGATCCTCTGCTCTGAGCCTCTTGTCCAAAAATACTGACAGAGCTGCTACTTAAACATTTAGGGTGCTTATACCCAGACCCATTTCTGCTACTTCCTGCAAAAATTCCAACACTGCTGCCAGATCTGAACAACACAGGTTATGGCTTCTGCAAAAGGAGGAAAATCTCTTCCAAACTTTTCCATAGATCTTACGGGTAACCAGCTTCCTGCTCTGAAGCCTAATAACTCTGCTAGACAGGCCCTTTCTCCATTCAGGATCCAGGCAATCAGACGGAGGTTCTGGACCTGAGGATTGAATATAGGCCCCCGATGAAGCAGATCGACTCTGTAGAAGTGTGAATGGTAGACTTACTGCCATTTGACTCAGGAAAGAAAACCATAGCCTCCTGGGCCTACAAGGATCAACTAGAATCACTCTCACTCGCTCCATCTTTATTTTCCTTAAGACTCGAGAGAGAATTTGAAATGGAAAAAAGGTGTAACACAGATTGAACCTCCCCCAATCCTGTGAGTGCATCCTCCGCTAGAGCTACCTGGCCCTGGTGCAGTGAGAAGAAGTTTTGGTGCTTGGAATTCTCTCTCATGGCAAACAGATCTCTCTGGTAAACCCCAGAGATCTGCTAACTGTTCGTAGACTCTCTGGTTCAGCTTCCATTCCGATGTTTCATTTGCACCCGACTGAGTAGTTCTGCTAGCACATTCAACTGTCCCCTGATGTGAATAGCTCTTAGGGACTTCTCCACCTTTTCCATCCTGGCGCAAATAGTCCTGGAAAGAGCTATCAACTTCATCGACCTCTTGTCGTCCTGATGGTTGAGGTATGCTACCAACGTGGCATTATCTGAAACAATCAGTACATCCTGATCCTGTAACTTCTTGTTACAGTGTTCTAAAGCCAATTGAACAGCTTTCAAATCTCGAAAATGTGAGGATCTCAGGGGTTAATTGTCGAAAATACCCTGAATCTGGCGATGAGACATGTGGGTCCCCATCCCCAAGCACTTGCATCTGTTGTGATCCAGATGGGGTCTATCTGAAGCCATGTTCTCCCTTTGGCCAGATTTTCCCAAACTGACCACCAATGAAGGGACACAAACCCGTTCTGGGAGAGTTGTCACGGACGACTCAACGACTCTGAATCTTTGTTCCATGTGCTTAAAAAGAAGTCTTGGAGGGTCCTTGAGTGAAATTGGGCCCAACTGACCACTGGTATGGTGGAAGTCATGAGGCCCAGCAAAACCAAAATCTGTCTCAGCGAAATTCTGGGATTTTCCTGGACGTAAGAGGACAGAAGATAATCTTTTGGATCTTTGGAGGAAGGAATGTTCTCTAAACTGCTGTTCAAATAACCTAGATATATGCAAGATGTCTGTGGAGACAGACTCTACTTCTTGCTTATGATCCATCCTAGCTCCAACAGGGGAGACAATGTTCTCCTCACATTGTTCTCCAGAAGCTCTCTGGATGGTGCGAAAAGTAAAAGGTCGTCCAGATATGCTACAAAACCTATCCGATTAATTCTCAGAAAGGCCATTGCCCCTGCCAAAATCTTTTTAAAGATCTGCGGTGTGGATGAAAGACCAAAAAGCATTGCTCTAAATTGCCAATGAAAGGTTACTCCACCCAACATTAACCCTTTAAATGCCAGCCACGTAAAATTTACGTGGTTGCTTCTCCTCCACTTTGCCAGCCACGTGAAATTCACGTGCCTGGCATTTACCCTGGCTAGCGGGCAAAAAAAAAAAAAAATACTCAACTGACCCCTCGTTGGATCCGGCCAGGTCTCCCCTTTAATTTGGTGCCATCCGATCCCCCCGTGGGGGCTTGGATGGCTCCAGGAGAGCCCCCGGAATAGGCCGCCCCCCCCCCCCCCGCTTCAGCAGCAGCAGCTGCTAACTGTAAAAAAAATTAAAAAATAAAAATGACATTCACTTACCTCCGTGTGCGCTGGCTCCCGCTGTCCCTCCTCTTCACCTGGGGGGCCTCTGATCCCCCCCAGGACTTACCGATCTTCAGGAGAGAGCACGGGAGGCTCTCTCCCCTCTGCTCCTCCGACGGCGGCCGCCACTTTGGGGCGGGGCTAATGACGTCATCCTGGCCCCGATCACTGGCATCAGCTCTCTCAGCTGTCAGATGCCGGTGATCGGAGCCCAGGGAAGGAGGTGGCAGGATATCCTCTCATCTCCTGCCTCCCCCTTCTCTGGATGCCGATCACCGGCATCTGTCAGCACAGCGGCGAGGGACAAGAGCTTACAATCAGAGGTAAGTACAGTAAAAAAAATTTTTTTTTTTTAATAAAATACTTGTGTTCACAAGTTCACAAGGCTCTGGGTCTGGCAAGTCACCTGCGGCTAGCGGGTGACTTGCAATTAACCCCCAGCCCCCCATTACCTGCCTCCCCAATGGCCAGGGGTGGGGCAGAAGGGCCCGGGCCACTTAGTGGCTATGTGGGCTAGTAGCCACCAACGCTGGCCCCTGCGCCCTGTTCTACAAGCCCCCATAGCTGGCCCAGGTGTGTAATGCTGGGTAGGGGGGACCCCACGTCATTTTTGGGGGGGATTTTTAAGGGTTTTTAACCCTTAAAATTCCCCAAAGAAATGGTGTCCCCCCCCCCCCGGGAGGGGGGACCCTATGTCAATTTTTTTTTTAAATTAACCGCTTATGTCCTGTTACACAGCAGGTATAAAATGCTTCCAGCATTTTGTGGTGTGGTGTGTTTGTGTTTGTGGTTTTTTTTTACATTTAAAGTGGACCAACACCCAGGATTTTGACTATCCTGGGTATTGGTCCTTTCCCCCGGGGCATCCCGATCGGGGATGCCCCGCTCTGTGAAACCCCCCGATCGCCCACGATAACTCATCTCACCCCGATCCTATGGTGCATGCGCAGCCGCTCGTCCAATATGCGCGCTCAGCGCGGCTGAGTTATGGACGTCTAAGAGACATCTAAGCGCGCTCAGCTGCTCTGAGCGCGCTGGCGGCAGCATCCCCCACTTCCCTCTAACAGGGAGCGTGCCTGCGCCAGCCATTCATAAATAGCCAGCGCGGGCACGCGCCCTGCTAGAGGGATAGCGGGGATGCGGCCCGCGCATGCGCCGTAGGACCGGGATTCAGGTAAGTGGTAGCGGGTGTTCTGGGGGGTTTCACACAGAGGGGCATCCCGATTTTGGATGCCCTGGGGGGAGGGAATAGAACGGTCTGGGAATCTTATAGATTCCCGGGCCGATCAGCCCTGGGTGTTGGTCCACTTTAACCCATTGTGAACTTGTAAGGAGTCCATGAAACCCCTATACCAGTTCACAAGGCTGGGGGGCTGTCAAGTCACCTGCGGCTAGAGGGTGACTTGTCATTAACCCCGGCCCCCCTATTACCTGCCTCCCCGAAGCCCAGCAGGGGCAGAAGGGCCCGGGCTGATTTAGGCGGTGCGGGCTTGTACTTGGCAGGGTGGGGGGCCACCAAAGCTGGCCCCTGCGCCCTGTTCTACAAGCCCTGCATAGCTGATCCCCGGGCTGGTTATGCTGGGTAGGGGGGACCCCATGTCATTTTTATGGCAATTTTTAAGGGTTTTTAAGCCTTAAAATTAAAAAAAAAAATGGGGATTACCCCCCCCCCCCTTGGAAGGGGAGCCCCATGCCATTTTTTTTCTTGATTTAACCCTTTATAGTGTGGATTGTAGTTGTATTTTATTTTTACATGTTATAAAGTGTTCTTTTCAGTTTGGGGGGGGGGTCTTGAACAGTAACGGGGGGCTACCGCGATACATATGTGGTACTGTTGTAATCGGGAGAAATGGGGCTTTCACATGCAATATGGTTTTCTTTAAAAAAAAAAAAAGTTTTATTTGAAATAAAGGAGACAATTTTCTAAAAAAAAATTTTTTTAATTTGTTTTGTTTAATTTACTCAAAAATATTTTAAAAAACAGTAAAAAAATTGCAAACAAGACATCTCATGTTAAAGCCTAAACTCTGCCGCAAAAATAAAATATATCATTTTCCTGGAAATACCTGCAAAAATCACAGTTAACATAGCGCAAAATGGTTAAAAATGACCTGTCAAGAGAGGGTGACAAAATCTCAAGTAGGCTGGCAGTTAAAAGGGTTAAAAGTACCTATGCATGTTGGGACCTTGCGCTTTTAGATTTAGCTTGTTTTTTCTTGTTTGCATATTGATAATTTTAGGAAAACTCATTTTTTATTCTGCTTTATTATACATTTTTTAAGGGAACCCTGTGCGACCAAAGAATTCTTTGAGGGATTACTTTCAGAAAGATGGGCCCACTACAACATGCTGGGTACGCTTAGAAAGCTTATCATGTGTACTTTCAAGGAATGTATGTGGGGGGTATTCCAAATGTAAAGGGTTGTTTTGGTAGAAAAAGTGCAAGGTGCGCACTTTGTCTGCAGAGCTGACTTTACTTTTTGGTGTTTGGCAACTCTTCTTTTGACAGTAGCTATGCATGTTGAGTATCGTTCGGTTCGGGGGATGTTGCTTTTTCAGATTAACTTGTTTTTTCTTGTTTGCATATAGTTTTTTTTTTTAGGAAAATGTGGCTTTGATCCTGCTTTTTTTATCCTTTTTTAGGGAAGCTCTGTGTAACCAAAGAATACATTGAGGGAGAACTTCCAGAAAACTGTGGCAACATCAACAAGCCTGGTACGCCTAGAAAGCTTGAAGTGTGTATTTCCAGAGAATATATAGTTTGTGGGGGGTATTTCAAATGTAAAGGGTTGTTTTTATTAAAAAACTGCAAGGTGCACATAGCGCTTAGCATAGCTGTATTTGATCTAAAAATCTCTTAAAGTGCTGTTTCAGTTTGGGGGAGTCTCCTGGGCAGGAAAGGGTATATACCAATACATATGTGGTACCGTTGTAACCGGGAGAAATTGGGATTTCACACGCAATAAGATTTTATTGACAAACTTACATTTTTTATTACAAAAAAAAACTACAAATTGTAAAAAATAGATTTTTTTTTATTATTTTTTTTCACATATTTTACCCCAAAATATTAAGAATACACTTGACAAATGACAAACACTTTATGTTAAAGCCCAGACTCTGCTGAAAAAAACAATATATAATTTTCCTGGGAAATCCCTGGAAATCCCTTCAAAAATCACAGTTGAACATGCATAGTGCAAAATAGTGAAAAGTGGTCTGGCAACAAAGCGTAACAAAAAATCCAGGTAGGCTGGCAGTTAAAGGGTTAAAGCAAATCTCAGATATCTTCTGTGACTAGGAAGGATAGGGATGTGCATATGCACATCCTGGAGGTCTATGGAGGCCATCCAAGCACCCTGCAACAGAACATCCTTGATAGTGAAAATTGATTCCATGCAGAATCTCTTGTATCCGATATCTGTGTTTAACTTTTTCAGGTTTAAAATAATTCTGAATTTGCCCAAAGGCTTCTGAACCAGAAACACATGGGAATAAAGCCCCATACGTTTTAGGTGCTAAAGGGACCTCCTTTTTGACCGTCATTTCCTTTAGTTGAGCAATCACTAAAGGTAGGGCTTCTGCATTTTCTCGATCTCTGGGAGATCGTCCCGAATCATCTGAAGAATGAAGGGGTTCTGAGGAATCTTCTGCCAGGCTGGAAGAAAGGACAGAATTCTCACCCCTCCGAAGCCTGTGTCAGGATTGCTGTTTGGGCTGCTGAGGGGATTTGAATAATAACTCTCCCCCCCTTGCCTTTGCCTCTAAGTCTTTGAGAGCTCCAGGATTTTCTGAAAGCCCGACGCCAGAAGTTCCGCTGTATGTATCTAGGCTTCTTGGCTTCTACCCTGGGAGGCTAGACGTGCTCTCTCTTAGCTGGGAACTTCTTACCTGCTTCAGGCGACCGGGTTAACACCTTTTCCAGTCCTGGACCAAATAAAAGCCTACCCTCAGATACCACACAGGTGCAACTTAGAGGACGGATTGCCCTGCCAAGTCTTGAGCAAAGGGCTCTACGGACACAATTAATCAATGCCATATTCCTGGCTGTGGCTTTAATTGCTTCTGAGGCAGCATCTGAAATAAAATTCACTGCCTTAAACACAAACAAGAGTGCATCCAGCACCTCTTCCTTAGGGGCATTCCTAGAAATCCCATTTTGATCTTATCTATCCATAGCTATGAAAGTTTGCAAATACACTCAGTTGCTAGCAGTGATCTGAGCAAAAAGAATCAGTATCCCAGGCTCTTTTAAGCAGAATATCCGACTAATCTTATCTAATGGATCCCTAAGCGAGCCCATGTCAACAAAAAACAGATCAGATTTCTAAAGGAGCACCCACCTTGGGACACTTCATCCATTGTTCAATATCTGAATCCTCAAAGGGAACCCTTCTTTTGAGGGGCTTGGGAATGAAAAAAACGGGCTTCCGGTGTCCTCCATTCCCTAGCCATAACATTCTTTAGGGATTGGTGGATCGGAAAACATGGATCCTTTTTTTCAAGCAAGCCTTTGTAAAGGGAATTCTGCACAGATAGGGGTCTATCTTCTGTCTCAATATTAAGCGAAGACCAAATTCCCCTAATGAGGTCTGGAACATCCTCAAGAGAAAAATTAAATCAAGCAGGGTGCTCAGTATGAGAAGCATTCGCACTGCTCCCCGTCACTGTAGAATGTACTGATCCGAGGAGTCTCCCCTCTCTTCCTCCCCAGCCGAAGAACAGTGTCTAGGTTCACTCAGATCCGGAGTAAGAGGCAACTGGGGTCTCTGTAGACTAGATGAGCCAGCGTCAGACCTGACCGAAGTTTGAAAGGTTTGAAAGACCAAATGGTTCTTGTTAAACTCAAATGAGTCAGCCAATCTAAATTCAGTCAAAAGGTTCAAAAAAATGTTTTAACATACATTGAAAGTTGCCCCCACAAGGGGGCCCGACAATTCGCACAGGAACTAGATTGGCCCATTCTAATATCCATGGGCTCTTTGTGATCACCTAAACTCTCTTGAATCCCTTTTGATGTCTTTCGTGGCTTTGGCCTCCTTAACTCTGTGCTCCTTAGCCTACAAAAATAAAGAGGGAACAAAAATATACCTTTAAAATTCCCAGGCGGGGGGGCTGGCTAGGGGAAGCCCCCATAACCAAGCCGCCTTACCCTCTCTGAGGTTCCGTCTCCAGCCATCAACCACATGGAGGGCCACCGGGAACACCACCGGTAGTCCTTGCCCAGTCCCGGGGGAGTACACGGGAGCAGCGTCCTCCTGTTTGACAACTAGAGATACTGCGTCCACCTCGACCTCGGAAATACATTCAGACGAGGCGAGGCACAACTTCTGGATCCGGCATACGAGTCACTGGAATGTACGCCCCGCCCCCCAAAAACAGAAACAGTATGACCGCCGGTGGTCGGAATACAAGAAAATACATGTGGTTTGAGGAGCAGCAGCAGCCTACCTGCAGCAGCGTTCCCGTGACCACCAGACACTGGAGCTCACCTGTGCCAGTTGGGTTCCATCCTGGAGACTGCCACCAGGACTAGCTCCAGGATGGGGCATTCCCTCGGGGTGTGGCATTCAGGGGAATCTCCAGCAGTAGGAGGCCACCCGGACCCAGACACCCATCCCCCCCCCCCCCCCCCAGACTGCTAGAGAGTGGAGAGGGAGTCCGGACCCGCCATTCTTCCTGGGAAAAAATAACATAATAATACAGGGCGAAGAATCCAGCAGGGTATTTAATCATGTCCAGTTTGTGTAGGTGGGAGGAGCTACTCGGCTGGGCTGTCCTGCAGGACATTTACTACACTATATGACTCTTTCAAAGATAAGGTCTGTAGTTCACTTACTTGCCTGGCGAAAGTAATGGCTAGCAGAAAGCAAAATTTTAGCAACAACCATTTCTCTGGCACATCATCTAGAGGCTCAAAGTGTGGTTTCCTTAATCCTCTAACACAATTGACAAGTCCCATTTAGGGAAACACTTTAAATGGTGCAGGTCTTTTGCCCATTACTCTACCATATCTGTAAAGGCACAAAAGATCATATCCCCACAGTTGGGGGGGGGGCAGTAACAGTACATTGGGGTGCCTTTAACCAGACATACAAAAGAGTAATATATAGATGCAGTATGCAACTGGCCAAGATATAAATATACATACAGAAAGGGCCCAGTAGTCAACTGCGGTCCGGTGAGCTTCCAGGGCCCGCGGTGACTGTCACCAGGACGGGAGACTTCCACATACTAAGCAAACACGTGACAAGCACTAATGTGAAAAGTGGTATAGGCCCAGATAGCTTTATGATGTAATTATTGTATTGTAAATAGCATTAGGCATGATGGTAATAAAAATGTCAAGGGTCGCACAAATATTGAGAACACCCAAATTATATATAGTAACTGATTATAACTGATTATAACTGTTGTCCAACGATTTCCCAGGATCAGGTATTAGTAACAGGATCTCAGTATATGACGTGGCTATAGACAGAATATATAGAATACTATTATATGAGGACAACATATAACTAAATATACAGGCAGGGGAATGACGACATAAAGAAAAAATACAATTCTGTGATTACTCACCCGTAGAATTGGTATTATAAATATACAGCACGTCCTGCTCCAGAAGGGTTATACATCCACAAGATGGCGCTGGACTGCAGAAAACAGCTTGTGGCTCCTCCTGGCCCCATATAAACCAGGGACCTCCCACAAATTCCCCAGTATTGACAGTTTCACAAGAAGCCGGGAGAACTATAAAATAAGACCAATCACCATACAGAGGTAACTCAGAATAATGATAACAAGGGTGGGGTGGAGCAGGACGTGCTGTATACTTATAATACCAATTCTACAGGTGAGTAATCACAAAATTGTATTATTCCAAGTATACAGCACGTCCTGCTCCAGAAGATTCCTTACACATGGGACATCCAATAGCAGTGTCCGGAAGGTAGGGTGGGATCCCCAAAAAGTAACAGCGGGCAGTTTAAACCACTGCCTCCTGCAGAACTTTGCGGCCAAAAGCAGCGTCAGCTGAGGCCCTAACATCACCTTTGTAAAACTTGGAAAAGGTATGACTAGAAGACCAAGTAGCGGCCTTGCAAACTTGCTCAACAGAAGCCTGGTGCTGAAAAGCCCAAGAGGCACCAATAGCACGAGTAGATTGATCTACTGCCAACTGCACGATGTCTGCGAACCATACTCTTCTTGGCCAACAGGGGGCCACCAGAATGGTTGGCACCCCTTCCTGGGAGATCTTGCGCAGCACCCTGCCCAGCAGAGGGAACGAA
Source organism: Gastrophryne carolinensis (assembly GCA_027917425.1). Taxonomy (NCBI): domain Eukaryota; kingdom Metazoa; phylum Chordata; class Amphibia; order Anura; family Microhylidae; genus Gastrophryne; species Gastrophryne carolinensis. The sequence continues at coordinate 134,511,258 of CM051235.1, read as the reverse complement.
GGAAACACATAAAGGAGCTGAAAGCTCTTCCAAGACATTGCTAGCGCATCCATGGCCAAGGCCAGAGGATCCTGGGACAGAGAAACAAAGACTGGAAGCTTGTGACGGGACGCAAACAGATCCACATCTGGCCAACCCCAACGGTGGCACAGGGAGTGAAACACCCTGCTGCTGAGGGACCACTCCCCAAGACGAGACATCCCCCTGCTGAGGGAATCTGCCTCCAGATTCTCCACCCCCGGGATGTACACAGCTGAGAGACAGGGGACATTCTCCTCCGCCCAAGACAGAATCAGAGACACTTCCTCTTGCTCCGGGTCCCTTCCTGATGATTGATGTAAGCAACCGCTGTCTGGTTGTCCGAGCGGACCTGAAGAGCCCGACCCCAAAGGTGTGGAGTCAATTGAGTGAGAACCAACCTTATCGCCCTTAGTTCCAGAATGTTGATAGGAGTGTGGGCCTCCTGAGGACCCCACTGACCCAGGAATTGCAGAGACTTCCAGAAGCCCCAACCAGTCAGACTGGCATCAGTGGTGACCGTCTCCCAGCAAGGGGTCAGAAAGGATCTGCCCATCAACAGGTTCCTTGAGTCCAGCCACCACGAGAGAGACCGCCTGGCCAGAGGGGACAGAACAAACACCTGATCCAGGGACACAGGGTCCCGATCCCACACTGACAAGAGGTGAAGTTGAAGAGGTCTCATATGAAACTGAGCGTATGGAACCGCCTCGAAGCAAGAAACCATCAGGCCAACCAGCTGCATGCCCTGCCGTATGGAGGGGTGAGGACAAGACAGAAGAAGCTGGGCCTGAGCTTGAAGACACTCCACCTTCTGCTGAGGAAGAAGGATCTTGGCCTGAGACGTATCCAGAGTCATGCCCAGAAAGGACCTCACCAAGGACGGGGACAGGGAAGACTTGGAACGGTTGATCACCCAGCCAAAAACTCCAGTGTGGACACCACCCTCTGGGTATCCAGCTCTGCCTGCTGGAAAGACTGAGAAGTGATGAGGATGTCGTCCAAGTAAGGAAGGATGCAAATGCCCTGAGATCTTAGTAGAGCCATTACTCCCGCTAGAACCTTGGTGAAAACCCTGGGAGCCGAGGTGAGACCGAAAGGCAAGGCTACAAACTGATAGTGCTGATCTCCCAGAGTGAACCTGAGAATTCTTGATGACCTGGAAAAATTGGTACATGAAGGTAAGCATCCTTGATGTCTACAGATGTCATGAAGTCGCCCGGGCGCAGTGAATTGACTGCAGAGCGCAGGGTTTCCATGCGAAAATGCTTGAATCTGACAAACTTGTTGAGACGCTTTAAATCCAGGATGGGTCTGAGGGACCCGTCCTTTTTGGAGACAGTGAAAAGATTGGAATAGAAGCCTCTGCCCCTTTCCCTGAAAGGGACAGGGCAGATGACCCCCAACTCCAAAAGGTTTTGAACAGCAAAGCACAGACCCTGAGCAGACAGGGGGTTTTGAGACATCCGGGATTTGATAAATCTTGGGGGTGGCCAGACTGCAAGCTCTATCTTGTAACCGGAGGACACTACCTCCTGAATCCACCGGTCTGAGACGTGAAGCCTCCAGACGTGAGCAAAGAGCCGAAACCGTCCCCCCACCCGGATGGGTGAGGGCACCCTTCATGCCTGAAGGGGCTTGGGGGAGGACTTAGGCTTGGGACCCCAGGAGGGGCTTGAGCGGCCACGTCCTCTGCCCCTTCCCCAAAAATCACCGCGGGCCCGGCAAAAGAGGCTCCTCTCCCAATTCTGGAACCACGGAAGGAAGGGAGAAAGGTACCTGTACCACGAAAGGACCGAGACTGCCTCCTACGTTGAGGCAACCTGCCGCCCTTAGCAAACAAGTCCAAGCATTCACCATATAGGTGCAGCCCCTTAAAGGGGAAGCCAGTGAGAGCCTTCCTAGCAGCGTTATCAGCTACCCACTGACGCAGCCAGACAGAGGGGCATATAGCCACCAGCAGAGCAGATGTCCTCCCACACATCCTGATGGCATCATCCATAGCAGACAGAACATACGCAACAAATTCATGGCAGAGCAGGAGAGAACCGTACTTTTCTCCTCCCGCGTCATCAGAGGCCCCATCTAAGAGACTCTTGAGCAGGCCTTTAATAGCAACAGCTGTGATGGCAGAAGCACAAACTGGGCGCAGCGCGGAACCCACAAAGGCAAAGGCATGGCAAGCCAGCTGGTCCATGCGCCAGTCCTAACCCTCCTTCAGAGCAGTGGTATCAGGGGAATGCATGACGGAAGTATTGGACAGCCCCAGAACAGGCGCATCCACTTAACCACATCAGCAGGAAAGGGATACCTCTTATCCCAACTCTTTGGCACCCCAGAAAGCTTGCTAGGCCGTTTCCATTCTTTGAGCACCAGATTATTAAAGTGAGTTTGTTCAGGAAACTCCAAGCGTGGTCTAGCCGTATGAAAAAGCTCACCCTGCTGCTGCGGAGCCACGGCAGGAGGGGAAATACAGAGCACCTCAAAAATATGAGCCAAAAGCCTGTCAGTGTCATCTGAGGACCATAGGTCAGCCCCAGACCCGGTATCACCATAAACCTTGGTCTGTTCCTAAGATGATTCTGAATCAGAAAATAATTCCCACTCCTCCAGGGGAGTATAACCAGGAAAGTCAAACATTTCCTTGGCCTCCACTGGGAAGAGAGAAACAGCGGGTGATAAATGCCGCTTCTTAGCAGAAGCCTTATGCAGGGCAGATACAGCAATAAGCCTTTCAATGCTGGCCACCCGTGCAGCCAAATCAGGTTGAGACTCCCTACTGGTATGCACCTCACTAGGAGTCAGATGTAAGCGTGGGGGGGGGTAGGCGAAGCCAGAGGGGGCGCAGGCCCAGCCACAGGTAACCCAGACTGCAGCACAAGCACCTGATGGGCGCAGGGTACACACCCCTTGACATCATCACTTATAGGGGATACCCCACACGCAATACACAGCCGGGCTTGTCCCGAAGGAACCCCAAACGCATTATCCTGAGAAGCCTCCATATGGTGATTAATGTGGCACCGCAGGCCAATATGGGATTAACGCTAAATTTAGCAACCCAGAATGCCCCAAGAGCCGCTAGGGAAGTGGGAGATATACAAGTACAATAGCTCTCCAATAAAGGATTAACGCTAATCAAGGGGAGAGGACCGGGAGAAACCACAAAAGTTTGACCCGCCTGAAAGACATTAGCAGACATCCCCATAAGCATCACAATTCAAAAGAATAAACACAAAAAATCCACCCCACAGGGGCACTTACGGACCGCTGTAGGTAGAGAGCAGCCACGCAGCTTTGTTAAAGCAATCAAAATGGCGCCCGCATATACCTCGAGGGGCGGGCCGCGGATGAGGTGACGCGGCAAACGTCATCAGCAAGGGCCGCCCCCCCCGAAGAGCGAAACGCGCCTACGTGATAGAACCAGCCAATGATGGCGATGTTGCCGCCGTCCGCGGAGCGCAGTACAAGCGCACGGCGGCAGTAATAAAAAAACACTTATTAACCGGTGCAGCACACATACACGTACCCCCCCCCCCCCGGAGATGTCCCCAGGGAGAGCGAGGAGGGAGAGCAGCACCAACCTAAAGGACGGGGCCCAACCAAGGACAGGGAATAAAGGAGACCCCAGAAAGCGGGAGGGGCATCCCATAAGGCTCACCACGGGCCTATACCGCCTACACTTTAAGACAGGGACTGCGGTTGGAGCAGCGCTCCTTAGCACCAGACCCCGATGCTGCCTACCCTCACCCGAACCAGTGCAGCCTAAGCTGGGAGGCAGTGGGTTCGTAACAGGTGGGAATAGTCCTACAGGGCCGCAGGCTAATAGCCCCGCTCATAAAGAGCGCAGCATAAAGAGCCATCTTCTATTCTTCGCAGCCCAGACTGCAGATAAGTACTGGGGAATTTGTGGGAGGTCCCTGGTTTATATGGGGCCGGGAGGAGCCACAAGCTGTTTTCTGCAGTCCAGCGCCATCTTGTGGCAGTATAATCCATGTGTAAGGAATCTTCTGGAGCAGGACGTGCTGTATACTTGGAATAAAACCCCATGGCAGGGGTCAGTAGCAGCTTATAAATGGATACAATGGCTTCAGATCACAAGACCAGGGCACCATGGGTAGTCCAGTGGCAGATCACCACCGGTTCCCACTAAACATGCTGCAGCAATCTGTCTCTGGGCAACGATTACATAGGTTCATGTGACAATGACATCACCCACACAGTTTATAACATGCATACAGGGGATCCCCTGATGTAATAGTTAGTATAATCAGCCCCAGTGTCAGACCAGCCATGAGGAAGTGTCGATATGAGGGGGGTGAGGGGTTCCAGGCTGGATGACATGGTGGAGGCAGGGGGAGGGGGGTTTGGACTTCCACAAACATAAGAGCAACATCCTGCCTCATTACCAGCATGTAACCTAGGGCATTCCATGTCTTGTATAAAGAAAGGAATGTTAGACCGGTTGCTGGGCCCCCTTGTGGCCTGTCTCCGTGGTGGCATTTTTGTGAGGACAGGTCCACTTTATCTAAGCTTGCCTGTATGCTGCCCTGCATGCCGTCCTTCCTTAGCCCTGCTTCACGCTGCCGCTACAGCCGCTACTGTCACTGCTGCAACCGCTGCTGCCACCGTTCCACTGATGTCCCTGTGCCCTCCAGTGTCTTCAAGCTTCCTCCAACCTACATGGTGGCGGGAGCATGCATCATCGTCAAACTCAAAAGTGACGTCAGGGCTAGGTCGCTGTTCTTTTACTCCGCCTTCAAAATTTGAAATTTTGGAGGGAAAAGTTCCTAAATGAAAAATAATTAATTTACCTTCAAAAGGTCAAAATGACTGATCAAGCGGCAAGAGGTCACTTAAAGGTACAGCACACCCATAACTAACTCAGTTATCTGGGATTTAAAGGAACACCCCGCAAACGTGTGCATGGTCAAAAACTATGTGGGAATAAGCCCTGGCTGTATCAAAACCTCAGGTAAACTACACCTGGATATGCATCCAATGGTCAGCGGGCTTCTGCTGAACCCCCGGAGTGTGAAAAAAACAAACTAAAATAAATTATTGGCGGAAGTCTAACACATCTTAGCACACTCTGTCCAGTGGTTTCCCAGGGAGGAAACACAAAGAACTGAGGTGGGGAGGAAAGAGTGGGGCTTTTAATCTCTTTAGTTTGTGTTTTCTCCCAGGGGGTGGGGTCTCTCTCTCCATGTGGTCACGCTGAAGGATGACTTGGAAAAAAATATTACCTGTCCAATTTTTGGGTAAACATGGTAGTTACTATACTTTTCCTGACTGTAGCACTATGTCTGCAAGCTTGTGTGTGTGTGTGTATATATATATATATATATATATATATATATATATATATAATATATACACACACACACACACACACACACACTGTATGTTGTTGTATTGCTTAATTGGTTTAGGGATTCCTGTATATACTGTGTAGTTGTGGATTTAGCATTGTGTAGTGTTTCAAGTGTTGTGTTCAGGGTTTACCACATGTGCATTACTTGCTGGTCACACCTTACAAGTCCCTGATGGGCGCAGCACTACAGATGTGCACTTCATTTACAATGATGGCACTGTGCAGGCTCAAGGAAATTGAGGTAATGTACTGTAAAGGTTGTAAAACAAATCGTTTTTTGCTTTCCTGCCATGCAGATAATCATTATGCTGTGCTGCTGCATAAATCTACTGCTGCAGAGATCCCACTTCTTTGCTGTAGACCAGCCCCAAGATTTTATTTATGCAGAACCAATTTTTATTTTCCACTATGAGTTGGTGGTAATCCCATCCCATTTGCATCATATGGGACACACCATTTAATGTGTCTCTAGGGGGAATGGATGCACCTTTTGAGGGGCAGCTGTGGACTTGTGGAGGTTGGAAACGTACTGGAGGGTGAAAGGTTTGATTCCAGTCTTCCCATCTGGACTCTGTATCTGTTCCTGTGACCCCCGACAAAGGCTATCACCTGGACTCTGCATTCATGCCTATGACTCCCGACCGTGGCTCTCACCTGTCTCTATGATTGTGACCCTTGACCCCAGCTTACCCTTACGACTACATCTATTACTTGCCAGGTAACCACTGCTCCCTACCCTAGTCCCTTGGCTCATTGGGGCACGACCTGGGGCCTCCCAAGCTGCCCAATCTATTCTCCCCTTGCAGGGGGTGGTGGTGAGCACCAGGGTTGCCCTTAGACTCAAGCATACAATCGCCATTTATTTCCAAAAATGTCTCTTATGTGTTTCTGAGGTTAAAATAAATGTTACTGTCAGCAATAAAAAAATACCATTTTGTGAGTACTCACCTGAAAAATGGATATTGTTGGTGTGCCACACACCCCGCTTCACTTTTAATATTCGGAACACAGTATGGTGCACCACTATTAATGGGCCAGTATAGGCGTGCTCACTATTCAAAATAGCACTTGAGAAGATTTGACTTAGTGGTCAGACAGACCAGAGAGTCACATAAAGGAGCACCACCAATATAAGTTCATACTAAATTTATTCACATGATACAAAAAATAGACACATTTAAAAACCACAACAACAACAATACAATTAAAACCACCTCAACCTGCCCTGATAGAATGCAATTGCATCTGTCCTAACAATGCCCATAAATGCAAGATCAACGGGAGAAGATAGTTGAAACCTGTTCCCTATAACAGCGATATTCTCCCTAATTTTTATAAAGGTATTTTTTGTGCGGGCACCCAAGCAAGAAGCGGTTTCTACACCGCGAAGCGCAGGTGGAGCAGCCTCCCGCCCTGACTGTCCTCCCTAGTGATTGACTCTCGCATTGCTACACAGCTGAGTATCTCCCTCTCTTACATTTTGTTACTTGTTTGATTTGTATCTGTATATGGTTATATCTGCACAGTTAAGAATGTCATCTTATATTTGAGGTTTTGTGGTCATGTTTTCTTGATACATGTAAATATATTGTATTGGGTTTTTTTGAATCAAGTATAGAAATTGGGGGGAATGATTTTGCACAATGCACGTGTTACCTTTGAAATTGGGGTTTATTAGTTATAGATTTTTAGATTTGAATATTGACACATTGTGTTTTTTACTAGTTTAATTTTGTGCCGGCACAAAAAATACCTTTATAAAAATTAGGGAGAATATCGCTGTTATAGGGAACAGGTTTCAACTATCTTCTCCCGTTGATCTTGCATTTATGGGCATTGTTAGGACAGATGCAATTGCATTCTATCAGGGCAGGTTGGGGTGGTTTTAATTGTATTGTTGTTGTTGTGGTTTTTAAATGTGTCTATTTTTTGTATCATGTGAATAAATTTAGTATGAACTTATATTGGTGGTGCTCCTTTATGTGACTCTCTGGTCTGTCTGACCACTAAGTCAAATCTTCTCCAGTCACTTTTAATATTCTTCACGATTGGGTTAACTCACCGCCAGGTGACGCTGTGCAGAGAGGAAGTCTTGTAACGAGCCCCCTTCCGGCCTATATATACCTGGTACCTCCCATTTATCACCAGTGTATTAAAAAGCAGAAAGACAAGGTACCAGTATTTTAACGGTAACCTCCAAATAAATCAATATCAATAAAAATAAAAGCTTCACCATATAAAGGATTCGGAATACCGAAAAGGGTGGGAGTGAAGCGGGGTGTGTGGCACACCAACAATATCCATTTTTCAGGTGAGTACTCACAAAATGGTATTATTCTTGGTGTGCCACACACCCCGCTTCACTTTTAATATTCTTCACGATTGGGACATCCAAAAGCAGTGTCCACAAGGGATGGGCATCTCAAGGCCAGGTGAAGCATAACTTAAATGACTGCAGTCTGCAGAACTTTGCGGCCAAAAACAGCATCCGCTGAGGCTCGCACATCAACTTTGTAAAACGTAGAAAAAGTATGAACAGAAGACCAAGTGGCGGCCTTACAAACTTGTTCAACAGAAGCTTGGTGCTGAAAAGCCCAAGACGCTCCAATGGCGCGAGTAGAATGAGCAGTGATACGAAAAGGGGGAACAAGTAGTACTTAACACAGCGTACTACATCCAAACAATGCAAAACCCTCTCTTTGTCATTCTTAGGATTAGGACACAAGGAGGGAAGAACAATATCCTGATTCAAATGAAAAGCAGAAACAACCTTAGGAAGAAAGTCTGGCTTGAACCGAAAGACCACCTTATCCTGATGCCTCTCAAAGTAGGGCGCCTGAATGGACAAGGCCGCCAACTCTGAGACACGCCGGACCGAAGTGATAGCTACCAAGAAGACAATCTTCTGAGTCAGGGTAGACAAAGCAATATCTTTCAGAGGCTCAAAAGGAGGAGCCTGCAGAGCAGACAGAACCAAATTCAAATCCCAAACCGGGAGTAATGGTTTCCTGGGAGGCCGCACATGCGTAACCCCCTGGAAAAAAGTTTTAACTAAAGAATGAAGCGCAAAACGCTTCTGAAAAAAGATAGATAAGGCAGAAACTTGCCCTTTCAAAGTACTTAGCTGAAGACCAGAGTCCAGCCCAGATTGTAAAAACTCCAGAATCCTGGAGACCGAGAAAACCCTACAAGGAAAAGATCTAATCTCGCACCAAGCGATATAGGCTTTCCAAGTCCTATAGTAGATGATAGAAGAAGACCTCTTCCGGGCACTGATCAGAGTCTTAACGACTGAGTCAGAAAGACCCTCCTCCTTCAAGGTGGAGGTTTCAGCAGCCAGGCCGTCAAACCCAGCGCTGGTAAATTGGGGTAACACAACCGACCCTGAGTGAGCAGATCGGGCCGAAGAGGCAGAACGAACTGGTCCACTGCCAGCCGAACAATGTCTGTGAACCACACTCGCCTTGGCCACCTTGGGGCCACGAGAACGGCGGACACCCTTTCCAGAGCCAACTTCCGAACCACCCTGCCCAGCATGGTTATCAGAGGAAACAGGTATAGAAATCCCAGATCCTTCCAGCTCAAGGACATGGCGTCCACTGCCAGAGCCAGAGGATCCCGGGAGAGCGACACGAAGTTCGGGAGCCTGTGATTGTGACGAGAGGCAAACAGGTCCACCTCCGGTGTCCCCCATCGGAGACACAGTGAGCGAAAAACCTGAGGATGGAGAGCCCATTCTCCCAGACGGGGAGAGCCCCTGCTCAACCGGTCCGCTTCCTGGTTCTCCACTCCTGGAATGTATACCGCCGAGAGACAAGGAACATGGGCCTCTGCCCAGGTCAGGATCCGGGACACCTCTCTGAGAGCACTCAGACTGCGAGTCCCTCCCTGATGATTGATGTAAGCAACCGCTGTTCGATTGTCTGAACGCACCTGGACCGGAAGGCCCAGAATGTGTTGAGTCAGGAGAGCAAGAACCCGACGGATGGCTCTCAGTTCTAGAACATTGATGGGTAAGTGGGCCTCTTGAGGTCCCCACTGTCCCTGGAACTGAAGCTCCTTCCAGAAACCACCCCATCCCGACAGACTGGCGTCCGTGGTGACAATTTCCCAAAGGGGGGTCAGGAAAGACCTGCCCTTCACGAGATTGGTCGAGACCAACCACCACTGGAGGGACTGCCGGACCCGGGAGGACAACTGGAAGGGCTGATCCAGTGACCGTGGCTGCCGGTCCCAAGACGCCAACAGATAAAGCTGAAGCGTCCTCGTGTGAAATTGAGCAAAAGGAACTGCCTCGAAGGAGGCAACCATCAACCCTACCAGCCTCATACCCAGACGGATGGACGGCCGAGGATTGGAAAGTAGGACCCAGGCCAACTCCTGAATAAGATGAATCTTGGACTGGGGGAGAAACACTCTGTGTTGATGAGAGCTATTAGTGTCCAGCTGCACAACACAGACATCATTTTTTTCTACATTTGTAATTCTTACTCCAACACTTACCTACATTCAAAGTACCATTTAAATATAAGTCACCAAGAAAAATTCAAGATACTGCTCCTTTAAGCATATCCCTTCACTGCCCCTTTAATTTTAAACTGTAGCGTGAAACAAATACCATTAAATGTTGAACAAGATTTTACATGCTTAACCGCACATGAGCATGTTGCCAATATGTTTTTGGACTTGTACTTAAAAGTATACTCTTGTTAAACCATTTTGGAAAGCTTTGTTAATTTAGAAAAGTTTTATGTGGTATTGTTTTAGCAAGTGCTTATCCTTTGCTTTCAATACGAATATGGATTTCAGCAATGAACATAGACTTATGGCTTTTTCAAATTTTGCATTCACAATTCAACGAATTACAACATATTTTCATATTAAACATTAATTCCAACTGCAAAAACAAAATTAAAGAACGTGCTTTCACCAGACTGAGTGAAATAAATACTGGATGTTCTCTTGCAAAGATTAATACCAGGTGCCAAGTGTCCTAACAAGAAACAGCATTACTAGAAGTCTTGCCATTCTTTGAAACAGTCTTTCAGCCAGCATTGCCTATCAACATAGATAATACTTACAAAACATCACAGAATACAAAACAAAACGAGCCCTAGCTTAACATGTGTAGGAACATGATCAAAAGACAATGTTAACAAAAATATAATGCTACATTACCACTAGGGCATTATAAGAGCTAATCTACATACAGTGCATAAAACATGTCTACAAAGCCCTGTGTCACAAGGTAACCGGAGTCAGTTGTGTCATCCGATCATGTCCAAGTTGAAGGTATGAAAAAAATACCTCAGCAATATGCCATAGGCATTATTTAATGGCCCTAAGCCCAAAATGGCCCTCAGGACTTCCATTCACCCACGACCACTCTTGGCACCCCAATTTTGATTGCTTCTTCACTATCTATCTTCAAGAGCAGAAGATGGAATGTCATGCTTTCACATATATGGGCCTGCAGGAGCTGACACTTGTACACATCATGGCTGGTGAATAATAAGATTTGTTGAATTGGTGTGCATACAACCCTCTTATATAGGAGTCATGTGTGAAGCATGCATTATGTGAGGCAAGTGTGATGTAAAAATTAGAATTTAAACCTTTTTGCACCTTCAATGTGGCCCATAATCTGTATTATTCCATCAAAAACAAATGAAAAGAAAACATTAAGGCTCCCAAAGCATATAGCATATGGAAAAACGTGTTAAGGTCTGATGAGAACAAGGTTGACTTTTTGGACATAATTCCAAAACGTATGTTTGGCACAAAAGAAAGTAAATTAGAAAATACAAAGAAAATAAATAAGCATACAGACAGGGCATCTTAACAAAACCAGCCAACGTTTAGTGTGTGCAAAAATATTTTAAAGCGTACCTTCACCCTGAATAAGATCCTATCTTATATGTTTCCCACACCCTGTACATACAGATTGCTCACATTAAAAATCATCCTACCTGCATCTACTGCATGTTATGAGCCTTTAAACATCCAAGATGGTGGCTCATGGAACATCAGGCAGCCTGCAAACAGGAAGTCCCCTCTGACTGTGCTGCTCTGCATTCTGGGATTGCTGACCTTTTCCTGACCCCAGCTCTGCTCTGTCTGAGCAAAGCACAGCTATAACCCACCCCCTGTACTTTATCCCACTCTCCTCTTCTCAGTAATTGTGATGCTTCTGAGTCAAGATGGCGGTGCCCATATCCTAAAGTCCTGAACAGAGTTGCAGCCCAGTGGGGGAAAGCATAATAAGTTACTAAAAACTTAAAATATATTAACTTTAGATGTTGGGGAATCATTTTTTAAGGGTTTGGGGTTTTCAATAAATCATGGTGAAGGTCCAGTTTAAGTTATACCAGTTGAACAAATAGTTCTACCAGAATAGCTTCAGGTTTATTTGGTAATGTGTTGTGACAAGCTAGAACTAAAAATCTTAGTACTCAGAGTTGTGAAGTACAGAAAATACAATTCTGTGAAATACTCACCTGTAGAATTGATATTATTTGTATACAGTACGTCCTGCTCCAGATATAATACTTACACTTGGGTTATCCTCCGCCAGATGGCGCTGCACTGCACTGCACACCCCAGCATTGAAAAGCAGTGAACAAGAAGCCGGGAGAATTTAACCACCAAAAGACTATAACTATAACAATGAAAACAATCACCATACAGGGGATCCAGAATAATGCAAAACCAGGGTGGGGTGGAGCAGGACGTACTGTATACAAATAATATCAATTCTACAGGTGAGTATTTCACAGAATTGTATTATTCTTAGTATACAGTACATCCTGCTCCAGATATAATACTTACACTTGGGACATCCAAAAGCAGTGTCCATAAGGTAGGGTGGGATCCCCAACAAAAAAGGCAACAGCAGACAGTTGAAACCACTGTCACCTGCATAGCCTTGCGGCCAAGACAGCATGAGCTGAAGGCCCTAACAACAACCTTGTAAAAACTTTGAAAGGTATGAACAGAAGACCAAGTAGCGGTCTAGCAAACAAGTTCAACAGAAGCCTGGCGCTGAAAAGCCCAAGAGGCACCAAAAACAAGAGAAGAATAAGAAGTCAAGCGAAAAGGAAGATTCTTCCCCTTAGTGGAACAGGCCTGAGTGACAGCCTGACAATCCAATCGCTAACAGTAGATGTGGCAGAAGCCAAAAACCTTTCCATGGACCGGAAGGAACATCCCATCCGAGTAGTGACCAGGCCAAAACCACCTAACCCCCCCGAGATCAAAAGAGATCGGGCACAATCAAGATGGAGTGGTCGTAGACCCAAGGAGCAACAGTTCTCCTAAAGGACCCAGTGACTACCAAGGAAAAAAACTTCCAACACGAGTTCAAAGAATGCAGAACCCTTTCCTCAGCGTTTCTAGGAATAAGGCACGGAAGGAAGAACAATATCCTAATAAATGACATAAGACACCACCTTAGGTAAAAAATCAGGCATAAAGCGGAACACCACCTTATCCTGGTGTATCTCAAAAATGGGGGCTAGATAGACAGAGCCCCCCGCTCAGACACACGTCTGACTGAAGTAACAACCACCAGAAGGAGAACCTTGAGGGTAAGAACAGCCAGACAGCATCCTGAATAGGATCCGAGGGAACATCCTGCAAGGCAGACAGAATAAATTTAATCCCAGCAGGGACCATAGGAATCCAGGGGGAACGCGCATGAGTAACCCCCCAAAGACTTCTAAAAGAAGGCGGACAGGGCAGAACCTGACCCCTTAGAGTACTGAGTTGGAGAATCAACTCCAACTCCTGCTGTAAAAACTCTAGAACCCTGGGAACGGAGAAAGCCCGGCAGAGAAGAGACCTAGACTCACGCGAATCAATATGGATACACCATACCTTATAATAGATGGGAGAAGAAGAAGAAGCACGCTCCTAGTCTTCCCATAGTCTCAATCACCGAGACAGATAAGTTTCAGCAGTCAGGCCGTCTAGGCCAGAGTCTGTAGATTGGGGTGACTTAAAGGAGCCCTGAGTGAGCAAAGCTGGCACTCCAGGGAGAACGTACAAATCTACCGCCCTCAATACCACGTCTGCGCACCACACTCTACTAGGCCACCCGGGGGCCACCAGAATCGCTGGTCCCCCCTTCCAGAGCAAACTTGCTCAGAAAGCTGCCTAGCAGGGGAATGGAGAAAAGGCATAAGGAACAGAATGTCCAGCCATGACAATTACCAAGGCATCATGACCACGGCCAGAGGATCCGGGGACAGGGAAACATAGGCCAAGAGCTTGTGATAGTGACGGGACACAAAAAAAAAGGATCCACAACTGGTTGGACCCCATGGTGACACAGGGATTAGCACATCCTGTAGCAGAGGGGCCCCCACTGGAGCGAATACCACCGATATACAGGAAACATTGTCCTCCACCCAGATTAGGATCATAGACACTTCCTGGAGGACCCTCCTGCTCCAGATCCCTCTCAGATGATTAAAGTAGGAGGGCCCCGAACGGGCAGGCCCTGAAGAGGAGTAGGCAAGCGAAAAGGAACCAACCTGAACGCTCACTGTTTCAAACATCAAAAGGTGTATGGACCTAAGGGCTCCACCTCCCCCAAAAAACGCAGGGAGATTCAGAAGAAAGACCCCCCTTAAACCTGATAGATTGGCATCCATGGTGACCGTCTCCAGGAAGGGGCAAGAAGGAAAACTGCCCCCAGACAGGTTCCTTGAGTTCATCCACTCCAAGAAGGAACCAGGGGGAAGGCACACAGACCCTGCTCCAGGGATACAGGATCCCTGTCCTGTACTAACAATAGAAGTTGCAGAAGGGCCCAGGGGGAACTGAGCATAAAGAACCTCTTCCGAGGAAGCCCCCTAATGGGCCCACCAGCTGCATCCCTGCCTGGTAAAGGGACGGGGACAGCAATGAGGGACTGAGCCCATGCAACCAGATTGTCCACTTTATCGCTGAAGAAGGAAGATTCTCGCCTGAACCGAATCCAGATTCATTCCTAGGAATGAGGTTACCAATCAAAGGAACAATGAGGACATGGGTTGATTGAACACCCATCCAAATGACTCCCAGTGGACACAACCAGCCAAGAAACCAACTTAGCCCGACGTAGAGACTGAAAAGTGAAAAGGAACGTCGAGGTAGGTCATAGCGCGGACTCCCCTTGGTCTCATCAGAGACATCACCCCTGTCAGCACCTTGGTGGGCACTCTGGGGGCTGAAGAGAGGCCAGATCACAAAGCCACAAATTAGCAGTGTTGGACCTTCGACACGAACCTGAAGAGCCTCTGTGTCCAGAGGACACAGGGAAGTGAACCGCAGCGTCCTTTGATCTCCACAGACGGCGAGAGGCCCCTTGAGCGCAAGGCGCAGATGGCCCAACCTAGAGTATCCATGCAGAACTGCTGTAACTGGTGAATTGCAAACTTATGAGTCCAGTGTGGACCAGACTGACCCATCCTTTCGGGGGACTGTGGAAAAGGTTGGTGTAGCGGCCCCTGCCTCTGCCTGTTAGGGGCAATCTGCAAGTGACCCCAAGACCCCATAGGCCCTGCACCAACACCTGAACAGACGCAGGGACCAGGAGTACCCTGATAAACCTGGGAGAGGCCACACAGCAGGCTCTATCCTGTATCCAGAGGACACTACCTCCTGAATCCACCAGAATGAGGCGAGATGCCTCCTGATAAGAGCAAGGTGCTGCAGCCATCCCCTCGCCCAGACGGGCGAGGGCGTCCCATCATGCTTGAGGGGGTTTGGTGGAAGATTTGGGCTTAGCCCCGCCGGAAGGGCCAGGGCGTTGTCTGCTGCTCATGGGGCAGGAGTCTGCACGAAACGTCAGGAAGGACACCCCTGGTTCCTGTTTAACACTAAGGTAGGGGGGAGGAGGGGTGCCCCTGCCCCGAGGGGGCCGAGACGGCCGAGACGGCCGTCTGCGTTGGGGTGATTTGCCCTTTTTACCAAACAGGTCCAGACGGGCCCCAAATAGGCGTTGCCCTTTAAAGGGAAGCCCAGTAAGAGTCTTTTTAGTAGCATCGTCAGCACCCCACTGTCGCAGCCAGACCAAGCGACGTATAGCCACCACAAGGGCAGAAGTTCTTGCACACATTCTAATGGTGTCATCCAGCGCTAATAGAATACATTTTACAAATACATCACAACTGGAGAGTGCATTAAACACCTCCCAGGGGAGATCCTCAGGGTGGTGATCAAGCATCTTTCTGATGAGGGTTCTAGTGGCCACTGCAGTAATAGCCGCGGAACAGACCGGGCGCAGCGCCGTCCCTGCACAAGAAAAGGCGTGGGAGGCCAACAGATCAATGCGCCGGTCATCGGCATCCCGAAGGGTACTATAAGCAGGGGCTGTAATAAAGGGGGGGTTAGGAACCCCTATGATCGGCGCATCCACCACGGGGGGTGGTGACCAACAATTAACCACCTCAGGGGGAAAAGGGTATTTCCTATCCCAGTCCCCTGGAACCCCTGGAAGTTTACTGGGGCATTCCCATTCCTTGAGCACAAGAGCGTGGAAATGAGCCTGCTCTAGAAATTCCAAGCGTGCTGTCGCAGTGTGGAAACGCTCCCCTCTAGGCTTGGGGACCTCACCAGGGAGAGAGATAGACATTACCTTAAAGACCTTAATCAACAAGTCGTCAGTGTCACACTGGCCCCAGTATTCAGGGCCAGAATCGTCATGACTCCTCGGCCTCTCATCAGATGAGCCTGAGTCAGAGAACAACTCCCCTTCATCAGAAGGGGTATAGTCACACGGAGTAGTAAACTCCTCGGTTCTCATACAAAATACAGAAACATGAGGCGACAAGTGCCGCTTCTTACCAGGGCCCATGCGCTCTGACAACCTCGCAATAATCTGTTCAGCTGTAGGCAGTCTGGAACGCCCAGCAGGCCGCAATTCCCCACTTGTATGCGACTCAGCAGGAGTGAGATTTAAGCATGGGGAAATGGGTGAATTGAAGCGAGGTGCAGCCACTGGCAAGCCCGATTGCAGGGCCAGTGCTTGCTCAGCACAGGGTCCGCAGACCCGTGTCCTGTCCGCATCAGCGTGGGGTTGTCCACACGCTATACACAGCCGGTCTCGTCCCAGAGGGACCCCGGTCCCATAACGCTGAGATGTCTCCATATGCTGATTATTTAGACACAATATGCCAGCAGGGATTTACGCAATAGCCACCCTGAATGCCCCAAAGCCCGCTAGGAAAGTGGGAGTAGATTTACAAAGCCCACTATAATTACACCGGGCCGGGAGAAGCCAATGGTGTTCACCAGTCTGAAAGACATAATGGGAATAAAGGGTGTCAGAACCATGCGCAGTAATCAAGGATCATGAAAATCGCCCGTGAGGGCACTTACAGACCAAGGGAGGAGGAGGAGGACCGCTACCACGCGTGCGTGCGACCAGCATCAAAATGGCGCCAAGCGAACCTCGAAGGGTGGGCCAGAGCGGGCTGTGACGCGGAGCGCGCCAAACCAGGTCCCCGCCCCCCCCCCCCGAAAAGCGCGAAGCTCTGAGATAGTTTCAACGTTGTCATGAGGAGCGAAGTGTATGACACACTTAGAAAAATGATTTGCCAATAAAGACGCCGCAGCGTCTGAGGCGACGCCGACAGATACACAATAAAAATGCAAACAGCACGGCTCTGACACCAGGAATACCAGTCAAAGGACAATACTAAGGCCATAAGCGTGTAAACACCATACACTGAGAAGACCACACACACACACCCCTTTCTTTCCCCCCGAGCTACGGGGGGAACGAGGGAGGATGGCGACCCTATGTACAGGGCCCACCGCTACATGGGGCATGGGGCAATAGTGCGGGAGGGGCATCCCCTAGAGGCTCACCATCAGCCTAAACCGCCTACCCTTTGGTGGGGGACTGCGGTAGAGCATGGCTCCATAAGCACGCATGGTGCTGCCTACCTTCACCCAACCAGCACAGCCCAGGCTGGGAGGCACATCACACGAAGGACGGGTGGGAATAGTCCAACAGGGCCACAGGCTTTGATAGCCCCGCTCACCTGCGAGAGAGTGATACTTCATGTCTTCGCAGTCAGCACTGCAGAGAAATCTGGGGATTTGTGGGAGGTCCCCGGGTATTTGAGGGGCCGGGAGGAGCCTGTTTTTGCATGTCTCTGCAGTGCAGCGCCATCTGGCGGAGGATAACCCAAGTGTAAGTATTATATCTGGAGCAGGACGTACTGTACACTAAGAATACTAGACAGCTTGACTCTACATCATACCTATTGCATATGTCTCAACTGTCCCTCATTAGGAGGGACTGTCCCACTTTTGAGTTCATGTCCCCCTGTCCCTTTTTGTTCTCATTTGTCCCTCTTGGTGTAACATGCAGATCTACCTCAATAAAAGATTAATTCCCCTATTAACATTTTTTTCATTGTTGTAACTGTTACATCTCACCTCAAATGCATATAATGTTAAAGCAGAACAACCACCCTTTGGGTTGGGGGAAAGCCCTCCTGCCAGGTAATCAGTAGTAATAAGTTAAGGCAGCTTAAAGGAGCACTATCGCGAAATTGCATAGTATTAAAAATACTTATAAACATGTTGGCTAATGAGAGGAGGGGTTATTTATACACCAGAACTGAATAAAACTCCTGCCAAGCTTGAGGTTTTCTTCTCCTGGTAGGAATAAAATCCAGGGGTGTCAGGTTTAGTCTATGAGGGGTGACAGAGCCTGTCACCCTTTACTTCCTCTTCCATCCATTAAAATAAAAGATACAAGCCTGGCTGGATATTTCTTGATGTCGGTGTATAAGTGACCCCTCCTCCCGCCATCCAGCATATTTCTATGAATTTTTATCACTGGGTCATTTTTTTGCGATAGTGCTCCTTTAAGTTATGCCTTTGAATACATTTTACTAGTTGTCTGACTTCCTCCGTTTCTGCTCTCTCTGCTCTGCTAATCAATTTAAATACCTGAAACTGTATTGCGATCAGTTCTGGGACTATACTTGAAATCTTTGGAGAAGGCTGGGTGTGATTGGTGTCCTTGGAAGGGAAATTCAGTGTGGTTAGGGGTGTGGCATGGGCATGGCCTAATTGCAAAAAAAAGTCAGGCTACTTGCGCCAATCCCATTGTTCCTCTTTCCCATTTTGAAAAGTTGGGAGTTATACTGACTAGAAAGAGGCCAGACATCAGAACAATTCTAAAGGCAAACTACAAACATATGTGAAAATCTATACAAATAACCAAAACATTAATTTGATTGGATGTGTGGCACTTTTTCCTTTCTAAAGTTCAAATTTCTTACACTATAAGCCTACTAGGTGATTTATAGGCATTGGAAGAGTTTATTCAAACTATTTAGTAATTGCAAGCAAACCAGCATTTTAAGTGATCTAGCAAAAAAAGGATTGAAATGCAATAAATTACTGCAAAACTAAATTAAAGTGAGCCACAAACAAATGGGGCATTCCCCTTGCTATTTAACTTCTACTGTAGTTCGGCTATAACAAAAAAAAAACATTCCCCAGTAGTTTGTGATATTCCCGACAATATATACAAAATTGAATGCGATCAGGTCATATTTACCCCATCAAATTATCTGCGAATCAAGAAAGCCTTGGAGTAAAACCAACACTTACTCTCAGAACCTTCACTGCCTTTGTTCCTTTTTGTCCTCCGTAAATGTTTGCTGCCTTCTTCCAGATGTGAAAAGTCTTCAGTGCTCAAGTTACTTAAAGGGGCAATCTGCAGCAAAAATAAATACAAGATGAGGCCTGAACCTGGAAGTCTTTTTCCATACAGTTAAAGCAGATAATATGAAAAAAATACTCAGCCTATCAATTCAAACCGATTTCTCAAGGGTTCAGTTATCCATTGGTTAAAGTAAACTCAAGCAGTGAGATATATACAAGGTTACAGTTCAATAAAATAGTAGATAAACCAAACAATTTTTTCCATATTACATACTAATGTTACTGTATAAAGAGAAAGAAAAAGAGAAAAAAAAAAGATACTCACCTGTAGAATTGATTTCTCTTTCAATATTACTTCAGGACATCAGAGTAATTCAGTCACGATTGGGTTAACATCTTAGCCGAAGGGCGTAGAACAAAGGCGTGGCTCCTCCTCCCGGTCTATATACTATCGGCCGATTCCCTCCTAATCCAGTTTAATTGAAAAGCAGTAGAACCAGCCTGCCGGGAGGCAATATTATATCTCTTGTTGGAGAAAAAAGGCTGGAGCAAAATAAAGACTCCTCTCTCTGATACATTTTTTTCTATATATTTTTCTTTTTTGTTTTATGCTGAACACACTATTTACATATTTACATCTCCACCATGACTAGGCATTCAAGGCATGGATATAGCAACCTTCAGGCCATCAGAGTAATTCAGTCATGATTGGGACCTCCAAAAGCAGCACCCTTACTTCAGGGTGGGATCCCAAAAAAACTTTCCTTTTCTCTCAGGAATAAAGACCTCACAAAACATTAAATTTACTACAGTCTGTAAGACCTTTCTACCAAAAGCGGCATCCGCCGAGGCTCTGACATCCACCTTAAAAATTTTGAAAACGTATGAACTGAAGACCAAGTAGCGGCCTTGCATACTTGTTCAACTGAAGCTTGATGCTGAAAAGCCCATGATGGTCCAATAGCTCATGTCGAATGAGCAGTAATCCTAAAGGGAGGATCCTTCCCTTTGGAGACATAGGCTCTTACCACTGCCTGTCTAATCCATCGGCTAATGGTAGCCTTAGCTGGTGGAAGACCCTTCCGTGGACCCTCAGGAATGACAAATAAGGAGTCTGTGGAAAGATTGTGTAGAAGTGAGATAGTATCTTAGTGCTCTCACTACATCCAGCGAGTAAAGAATCCTTTCCTTATCGGACACTGGAGCAGGACATGAGGAAGGCAAAACAACTTCTTCATTAATATGAAAAGGGGAAACCACCATCCTAAGTAAGGAGACTTAACTGATAAAGCTGCTAATTCCGAAATCCTCCTTACTGAGGTTATTGCCACTAAAAAGATAACCTTAAAGAGTCAATAAACTTAATGACGCATCTACCAAGGGTTCAAAAGGAGGACCCTGAAGAGCTAATAAAACTAAATTCAGGTCCCAAACTGGCAGAAGTGGCTTATGAGGAGGCCTCACACGAGCGACTCCCTGTTCAAAAGTCTTGATAAATGTATTCTCAACAATGGGTTTCTGAAAAAAGATAGATAAAGCAGATATCTGTCCCTTCAAAGTACTCTATTGAAGACCTTCATCAAGACCTTTCTGCAAAAAATCCAATATTCTGGAAACAGAAAAAGTTCTACAAGCAAACCCTCTGGATTCGTGCCAGGCAATAAATGCTTGCCAGACTCTATAGTAGATCACTGATGAAGACTTCTTCCTGGCCTGAATCATAGTCTGGATGACTGTGGCAGAAACCCCCCTTTCTTCCAAGATGAAGGATTCAATAGCCAGGCCGTCCAAGCCAGAACTTGTGAATTGGGATGCCTTAGAGGCCCCTGTGTGAGAAGATCTGGATCGTCTGGTAACCTTCACAGGTTGGGTTGCCCTCTGACATCCTTTCTATGTCTGAGAACCAGCTTCTCCTTGGCCACCGAGGAGCCACCAGAATGGGTGGGACTCCCTTGTGAGCTAACCTACTCGAGCCAGGAGTGGAATCGGAGGGAATGCATAAATAAGCTTGAATGCTGACCACTGAAGAGTTAGGGCATCTGTTGCACATCTGTTGCTATTGTTAGAGGATCCCTGGACCGGGACACAAACTTTGGAACCTTCCGATTGTGCCGTGATGCAAAGAATCCCTGGAATCCCCCAGTGCATGCACGGCGATTGAAAAACCCTCTGACTGAGAGACCATTGCCCCTGATGTAGGACTGTTCTGCTGAGATGATAGGCCTGCAAATTTTCCACTCCAGTAATGTGTACTGCCGAGATGCATGGATTTCTGCCCAAAGTAAAATCCGGCTCACCTCTTTCCTGCTTCTGGTGCCCCCCTGGTAATTGATGTATGCCACCACCTTCCGATTGTCTGTTAGAATCCGGAAGGGATGCCCCCTCAGATGGGATATCCAATGTCTGAGACACAATAGAATCGCTCTCAGTTCCAGAATATTTATGGAGAGTCTGCTCTCCTTTGGACTCCACTGTCCGTGGATCGGGCTCCACTGTCCCTGGATCGTTTGTGACTCCATGACACCCCCCCCCCCCAACCATGGTGATGATCTTCCACTTTACTGGAAGAAAGGATTTGCCATTCTGAAGAGGCTGAGGACTCAACCACCAGGCTAGAGACTGCCTTGCTGACTGTGTCATGCAAAAACTGTGATCCAGAGTCTGTGTGTCTCGATCCCAGATCGTAAGCAATTCCATCTGCAGGGGTCTTGTGTGAAACTGTGCAAAAGGTACTGCCTCAAAGCAAGATATCAGGTCCAACAGACGCATTCCTTGACGAATCGTCAGGTGAGGGCAAGACAAGAGCTCCTGCACCCTGGCCTGAAGAAAAAATCTCTTCTGTTCGTTGAGACGTGTCTAATGACATTCCCAGAAAAGAAATAACTCTTGAAGGTATGATATTCGACTTTGGATAACTGACTATCCAGCCAAACTCTAATGGTTGATAAGACAGTCCTTCTGGGCGTCCTGACATGATGGGGCCCATATCAACAGATCATCTAAGTAAGAGATTATACGCATCCCCTGACTTTTCAGATAAGCCATGAGACCTGCCAACACCTTGGTAAACACCCTTGGTGCTGACGACAGGCCAAAAGGCACAGCCACAAACTGAAAATGTAGGCCATCTACTGCAAACCACAGATACTTCTCATGACCCGGAAAAAAGTCGGAAGGTGTAGGTATGCATCCTTTATATCCACTGTGGTCATAAAATCTCCAGGCTGGAGTGACTTCACTGTGGATTTTAACGTTTCCATGCAAAATGGAAGGGAAGAACTTGTTGAGGCCCTTGAGATCTAATATTGGATGTACCGATTTGTCCTTCTTGGTAATTATGAATAGATTGGAATAAAACCCCTGACTTTTCTCTAAGGACGGAACAGGGCAGACTACTCTAATCTCCAAAAGGCAATATACTGCAGATCTCATCGCTTCTGCTTTCTGCGGATGTTGAGATACCCTTGAGGTTCGATCTTGTAACCTAAGGATATCACTTCCTGTATCCAAAGATCTGAGCCTCCAAATGTGAGCAAAACGCAGAAGCCATCCCCCACCTGCAAGGGCGGGGGCGTCCCTTCATGCCTGAGCGGGCTTTGAAGGGGGCTTGGATTTGTTCCGCCAGACACTTCTTGCCTTGTTTTGGGACTTTGTCTAATTCCAAAACTCTCTTCGGTATCCTGAAAAGGCAGAAACTCTACCCTCAGGAAAAGGCCAGGAATTAAAGGCCCTGCAGAAAACAGACACCCCCCTTAAAGAGGAGCCCGTCAGATTTAGAGGCTGTGTCAGCTGACCACTGTTGCAGCCATAATATACGCCCTAAAGTTACCACCAGAGCTAGGCCTCTGGCACTTAACTTGATCAAATCATCCATAGCTGTAATCATATACCTGCTGATATCCAAACTGGTTTCGATCAACTGCGATCATGACTTCCGTGAACGACCCGAACGCAACTTAGAGTTTTTTTAACAACCTCCTGCTTGCCAAAGATGCTATGGATATAGCACAGGCTGGCTGGTGGACGCCATAATAGAATAAGCATGACGTGCCACCTGATCCATGCGCTTGTCCGCTGGATCCTTTGGAGGATGGCATAACCGCAGTCTTAGAAAGACCTGAAACCGGAGCGTCCACTATAGGGGGTAGAGACCATAAGTCAATATCCTCTGGAGGGAAGGGATACATAGTATCTAATACTCTAGGAATGGCCAAGAGACTATCTGGCCTCTGCCATTCCTTTTGAATCAAACTAGCATAATGTGAATGCACCAGAAAAACCATCCTGTTTTTACAGCTTAAACCAATCTCCCTTTGTCTTTTTGGGGACCTCTGGGCCTGAAAAATCCAAAATCTCCAGAATGGGTGTAATCAATCTATCCATCTTCTCCTTAAAAGGAGAGCCCCCTTGTGTAGAGGACTCTGAATCCGAGTCCCTACAAGATTAAGCTTACCCAGCGGATACTTCCTGGGAGACTATGGCAGCAATAATATCCTCTTCAGACTCAGAGGAAGTCAAATGCTTCTTCTTCTTAAGCGCCTTCCTTCGATAATTCTGAACGACTCTCTAGTCTAGTCTAGGCCAATCTACAATCTCCTGGAGGACATTCTTTTGCTGAACGTCCCCCTGAGGTTGGGCTGCTGAAAAGGTCTTAGGATCTGAGTGCCCTGCAACAGGGGATGAAGCCCTTGCAGGAGGAGACAACTGTCTTTCATATTCAGCAACCACTACTGTAGCACAGTGCCTGCACACCGTGCAAACCTTGTCCAATGCCATCCTGCATACTGGACATGGAGTAAATCTGTCTGCTAAACGACTAGACCCATTACACCAGATGCCTCAGTCATGGTGAAAATAATATTAGCCTACCTCCCTGGGGATCTAAGATCTAGTATATAACAGTACTCGACAGTCACAATGACTACCCAAGACCTAAGAGGGTGAGCCACACCAATATATTGCCTGCCCTTTCCCACAATCAAACATAATATTAATACACCCAAAACATAATAAAATATAAACAAAATAACCTAAAGAATTTAGGTCCGCTTGAGGGTGGCCGTGTAGCGGCTCGAAAGTGGCACCCTTGCCAGACGGCAACCCCAGCGGACGGGGCAGAGGCGAGCGTCCCAGCCGGAGAACTGCAAGCCGCAGAGTATAGCAGCAGCGCGGCCAGAGGAGAACCGGAGTGTCGGCGGTGCTAGCTATATCGCTAAGCCGAAAATCTTCAGACATCGGCGGCCAGAGAAACCGCGCTGCGCCACTGAGAAGAACCGGAGATGTTGGCAGTGCTCGGCACTTTGCTAAGCCGAAAATCTTCCAGCGTCATCGGCCTGCGAAACCGCACTGTCCCGCTGAGAAGAACTGGAGATGTCGGCGGTACTTAGCACTTCGCTAAGCCGAAAATCTTCCAATGACGGCGGACAAAACAACCACCGGAAAGACCTTCTTCTCCTTCCATGCCGCCTTTAGCTCTGCCCCTTTACACAAGATTCTGGCTCCTTAAAGGCACGCAAATTTTTAATTTTACAACCAGTAAAATACTTAATAAACACGTGGGAAAGAGCAATAAAAGAGGGAAAATAATTCCCCTGGTCACCCCAATCAGGCTCACCAGACAAAAACCTGTGGCTGCTTTTTCCCGTGGCAGAAAGGGGTGTCAGCTATTTTTTAAAAATAATACATAAATGGGAGAGGAGTTCAGGAACACCCTTGCAGTCCAGTTCCAACTGCAAGAAAGGAACTGGATTAGGAGGGAATCAGCCAATAGTATAAAGACCGGGAGGAGAAGCCACGCCTTTGTTCTTGCAGTCCACGCCCTTCGACCAGGATGTTAAGCCAATCGTGACTGAATTACTCTGATGGCCTGAAGTAAAATGAAAGAATTATGGACTCTGCCCTCTCTTTCAAACCACATATTCACTCCCTGGCCACAACCTGTCGCCTCCAACTTAAAAACATCTTCCGCATCCGTCCTTTCCTCTCACTTGACACCACTAAAATTCTAGGTCATATTCAGTCTGGATTACTGCAACATCCTTCTTTGTGGCTTACCAACTAACAGACTGGCACCCCTCCAATCTATCCTGAACTCTGCTGCTCGCCTCATCCATCTCTCCTCTCTCTCCTCCAGTTCTGCGCCTCTCTGCCAATCCCTACACTGGCTGCCAGTCCCACAGCGAATCCTGTTAAAAACTCTAACTCTCGCATACAAAGCTCTCTCCAACCAGGCCCCTCCCTACATCTCATCTCTAATCCAACAGTATCAACCTAGACGCAGCCTCCGCTCTTCTGCCGACCTTCTCCTGTCCTCTACCCTGGTCACCTCCTCTCACGCCCGCCTCCAGGACTTCTCACGTGCAACTTCAATCTTCTGGAATGCCCTCCCGCACCCAATCCGCCACTCCACAACCCTCAAAACCTTCAAAGGCGCCCTTAAAACTCACTTATTCAGACAAGCATATAATCTGGCCTAACCAATCTTCTAAAGAGCACATGCCACAAAGCTCAATACTGACTGTTTGTGATCCTTCCGCCTCGTCTTCACCCCTCTTCCTTTAGACTGTAAGCTCGCAAGGGCAGGGCTCTCTCCCCTATTGTATCTTGTACTCAGAATATCCATTGTCAACTCTGTAAAACTGCATTTGAAATAATATATGTACCGTATGTTTCTACCCTGTCTGTAATTACTACTTTGTAAAGCGCTACGGAAGATGATGGCGCTATATATATATAAATAAACAATAATAAGAGAAAAACACTTTTCTTTTCTATACCGTCCCTAAAACAGTCTCCAGGCTTACCAATACTCACCTCCATGACCGATTAGTTTTGTCTGGTGGGCCACCACATAACCACCATTCCCCACGAATCTGAATGAGCAGCAATGGCCTCTTAATCAGCTGTCATTGCTGGATCGCCCAGAAGAGGCAAGTTTTAGAGTGCCCAATATCAGGCCTACTTAATCATGCTGCACTGCACATCAGGGAATACCAATTTGGAATTCCCTATGCTTCAAATGTTTGGGACTGTATAGAGCAAGGAAAGTATTTTTAGATTTTACATACTCCTCATGTCCCTGTCTAGAAAAACACTAAAATTTCTCTCACCTTACCCCCCTCGTGAACAGTATATAATGAGCCATTTCAAAGCACCTGAGAATATGCATTGTATGTAAATACCTCATGTATTCTAGGTAAAACCGGTTTCAGGGTTTCTGGCTGAACTGGGAAGAGAGTGACATGCTGCTTACAGAGTCTTGAGAGTGCCCTGCTGTGGTCAGACAGCTGTGGGACCACAACTACCAAGAGTCGAGGTAGCTGTAGGACCACTTTTTGCAAGGTCCTAGAGGAATAAAATTGATGAAAAAAGCCTGGCAAAAAAAAGGAGTCCTGTTACTGCTTCTACCCTGAAGGAAAAGGAGGAGAGATACATCGGACAGGCATCATCCTGTGAGCTACTTTCTGGCCAATTTAAACTTGCCTCAGCTTTCTCCTTCATTTATGACACATGCATGTAAGCAGCAGAAAGTATAGGATGTTAGATTATGTGGAGCAAACCTGTAAGGATTTTAGAGTCAGTAAAGCAGCATAATTTATACACTTTTTTTATCTTCTAATTTATTTTGCAATGCCAAGTTCAACAGATTAGGTGCCGAATTAAAACAGGAAAAAAAAAACTATACTACATTTTGTCAGTGTAAACACTGCCAATGCCAGCCTCACCTTTGTCTGGTCATGTGGAGCCAAGCCAAAAAATAGCGCTTTCAAAAAAATAAATAAATAAATAAACTACAGAAAAAAAAAAATTTTTAGTCTACATAATGTCTACAATAGCTAAATGGATGTGTGTCTATTTTACTCTGTAAAATTACCTCTTTTTACATACAAAAAAATGTTCAACTTTCCAACCAAATGTATTCTGCAGTTCACGTTCAGTGATTGCAAGTGCTTCATACCACACTGTGCTACTAAAGTTGTGTTTTGAATAATACATAATTTCCAATTATGAATGCACATTACTGTTTTTTGGACCACAAAAGGTGGTAGTGTAGACCGCAGAAGTCAGAGATTATATTTTTCCAATATTTAAATATATATTTAACCATTACAAACAAGTAGAAGCTGGGTAGTTTCACAAAATCAGAACAAATATTAAGCTTCTGCATAAAACAAAAAGTCGAGACAAAATTGTTATTCTATGATAATGTTATATAATGAAAGAAAGAAAGAAAGGTGTGCAAAAGCTGCCAGCCGGCCAGTTAACCAATCTTAGATCTAAACTTAGGGTATAGTATTTGATCCATGGCTTATTTTAGCATTAATTTCTTAAATGCACTGGCCAGCCAAAGCCAAGTGTTAGCCAAGGCTATGCCTGGCAATGTGCTAAACTAAAAGGTTTCTTTTAGTCTTACTGCTTGAACTTTTGGGGTCGGTCTTGACATCAGATCCTCCCCCAGAGTTTACATTAAAGGAATCCTCATTCAGGAAACTATACGCTCACTGACTTAGTGGGCACTACTAGAGAAGTGGGACCAGGAATAGTAATGCAGGCCTGCACTGGGTCTGTGGGAACCTGACTAATCACCCTCAAGAAGAAGATGCCCTAGTCCTGAATGTAGACCTACAGACCTCTAGGGTAGAGGCTAGAGGCCATATCAGACTGCGTATTGCCCATCTGTATAAAATAACTGCCTGATTCGTTTTCCATCTTGTGTCATAAGCAGGCCTTACAGAAGAAACTATTCCAGAAATCTGCTAGGATCGCGAGTTTGATGGTTTTAATGTTCAGCTTAGGAGGGTCTTTATCCTTTTCTTTCACCTTACTTTTGGAGGGAGGAGGATAACCCAGATAAAAGAAAGGGAATCCCCATTATTCAGAATTCTAGATACATGCTAGATACATATAAGGGGCACATCAATCTGTGTTTCCCCCCAAAAGAAGCAGAAAAATTACGCCTAACCGTCTTATCCTGATGGGGCATCCTGGTGAGGAACACCGGACGCTGAAATAGCACCACTACGGCACGCGCCCGCTTGCTGCTGGAGACTACCTATGTCTCTCTAACACACTGTCCTGCCTCTGATGCGTCTCTCTCCTATTTGGTGTGCACATGGTTCCAGACGGAACTGACCCCCCAGCCCGGAAGTCGGGGCTCGAGTTCTGACGCACTCCTGTCCAGAGATGCGTCATCCCTTCCAACAAGCGCTATCCGTCATACATTAGTATGTGCTGCATAAAGTGCTGATTGGACTAGCGGCCGCACATGTGCTGTGGGAGAGGAGAGTGAAAGTGGACGATCCGGGGGTTTCACACAGCGGGGGGGTCTTACATCGGCATGCCCCCAGGGCAAGGACCAATTACCAGGATAGTCAAAATGCTGGCGATTGGTCCACCTTAAGTGGTTTAGACTCAGAGTAAGTTTTCCTAATTCCCATGCCACAATTTCGCATTCGTCAGGTCTATAAAACCCTTAAAAAAAGGCTAAAAGTTTCTCCATGGGGATCATCACATAAGGCACCAAGCCTTCCTGGCCACTGCCTTCTAATGTCTGCAATGAGGAGTTATATCTAGGGGGGGGGGGGGGGGGCATTTGAGTAATCCATATTGCTGAAATCCTAAAATATAGGGAAGCAAGCATCCGAATGCTTGGCCCATTATGCATGCTCAATCCCTTGGCTATCCCTAGATAAAAATAAATATATACGGAAACTAAAATACTGTTCCTTTTGGGGTTACTTGTTTCTGAAAAAGGGAGCTGCAGCAATTGAGACAAAAAGTAAAAAGTACAATTCTGTAGAAGTCATAGTAGTAGTAACTAAATAATGTAGTCATCAAAGATATACCACCATTATTCAGCAGGTAGACCGATAATACTATTAAAAAAACTAAATCTGGTCATTTCCAGATCACTAGAGCCCTGATGCTGTATATAGGCATTTATACAAAAATATTAGAGTACAGTAGCTTACAAACACTGTAAGTCTCCATTGCCGCAAAGGAGAAAACTAGTAATGACATGCCCTCTTAAAATACATTCATAAAGCTATAACACATGAATTGATATACAGCTTACAAATGCAAAAAAGTTGCTTAAGACTTTAATTTGGGGTAAATGCTTTGTAATATTTGCCATAAATGACAGAAGTCGTATTTCATTACTGCTCTAGTGAGCCACATGTAAGAAAATGAAGAGTGTTCTTTTACTAATATCAAAATATCCTCCGGCTATACAATTCAGCAAACTGTCTCCAAGACGAGGTGATACAACAACTGACGGAGCATGTGTTGCAATCCACAGAAGATGACGGAGGGCGTTTCCAACTTTGGTGATTTCATGCCTGAGGTGTATGGTAGGGTTACATTTGGGCTGTGAGATTTATACCAAGGTACACTTTGGAGCAGGTTCCAATATGTTATTTTAAGTGCAAACTTAGGGCTAAATGTAAGGCTAAACTATTTATAAAACATTAAAAGGAAAACTATACAACTTTTAGAGAGCCAACTTTCTGCTTTGACTGGAAATGGGAGGGCAGATGGTAGAACACAAGGTATAATTTATAAGCTTTGAATTTCATAAAGGCTACCAGCAGTACACATTTAGGAAAACAAGACTCCATTTCATATCACATGAATGAATGGGGACAAATAAGGTAAATGCACGACAGACATTAATAGCAATACAAAGCAAGTGTGATTCAGATAGCCATGTTAAAAGTTAAAGTGGGTCAAATGTAGTTGAGTGTTAAATTTAAATGCAAGACTTGAAGGAAAGGCCTGATGTAGAAAAACATTCATCCATAAAAAAAATGAAGGAATACAATCAAGTAAAAAGGCAGGTCAAAGTATGTTGGCCTTTAAAATACTTTAACGTGTAAATAGTCCAGGTAATGCTGCCCCTGTGTGGGCCTATTTCCTCAAGCAGAGGGGAGGGCACTGCCAGCTAGATTACAGTGCACTGCCAGCTAGATTACAGTGAGCCGAGCACCAACATCGTCATCGTCTCATGTTCGCCCGCAGCTTTGCTCTATAGAGTGAGGTGAAACATCGCCAATGACCATGGGCATGCCGTTTCTCCAATCATCTAGCAGCAGCCTGTGCGACGCCTCTGCAAACAAGCAGCTCCTCAGACACCATGTAGTCCAGCACAGATAAGATTAGTGGAAATGCACTATTTTAAATAATTCCAATAAAGGCTGCAAGTCTTAGTATTATCGGTTCTAGACTTTTCTACTCCTATGGACTTCCATGACATAGGTTTCTGTGTACAGAGCCAATAAGAGATTGGATAGTAGGTAGAGCTGGCCTTTTCTTTGCTATTACACAAGTCTGTTGCTTTCCCACAATCTGTGACATGCATGCAGCTACAGGGAGCGGGGTTGGAGGCAAGAGGATTAGGAGGTGGACACAAGACATGACAGCTGTGTGTGCTCACATCATTGATAACACAGCTAGATTGCCTCTTTAAAATATAGACATGCCATCACCCAGTTTATATGCAAATGAGGATTATTCTGGTACAGTTTATTTAATTTAAAAGGATAAGAACACAGTTTAAACTGGAACAACAGCTCGGCACAGTTATAAAAGCGGTCATTTTGGAGCTTCCTCTCCCAGCATCTCATCCATGCTGCTGCCTGGTCCTGTTTGCAGACGGCCTGCACATCCATGAATTGCAGTTTTGTTTCTAAATTTTACCACAGCGTGACTAAGAAAAAGATACATTAATTTTTATGTGCAGAAATCTAAATTGCCAGGGGGAGGGATGCATATGAGCACTGTTTGTTGTGTTGGTCTGGTTTAAGTCATTTTTGACTGTTGGTCCACAAAGGGCAACAATACCTGAGATTTTCACTAACCCAGGTTCTGTTCTTTACCCCAGGGCTGGGATGTCCCGGTTTGTGAATTCCCCCAGATCACCCATAAAAAACTACCCTCCCCTGGTCCTATTGTGCATGCACGTTTAATAAGTGGCATATTACATATTATGCATATTAATGATGGGCAATACATTGTTCTTTACATGCAAAACTCTGCAATCGGGGCGAGCAGCTGTATCCCCATTTCCCTCTATATTCGTCCCTCCCTCAACTTATCTAAATGGCTGGGCGTGTTTACATCGCTGTGGGAGCCGCCAGCAAGGGTGAGTGTCTTGCAGGCGACCCTTGGGGTTTTACACATATTTGTGACACCCCAAAGGGAAAGCCAGCAAACTTATAGACTCCAGGGTCTGCCAACCAGGGTTTTGTTCTACTTTAAAATATGGCTTAAAGCGGTCCTTCACTCTGAATAAGAGTCTATCTTATATGTTTCCCACACCCTGTACATACAGATTGGTCACATTAAAAATCATCCTACCTGCATCTACTGCATGTTATGACCCTTTAAACATACAAGATGGCGGCTCATGGGTCGTCAGGCAGCCTGCAAACAGGAAGTGCCTTCTGACTGTGCTGCTCTGCATTCTGGGATTGCTGACCTTTTCCTGACCCCAGCTCTGCTCTGTCTGAGCAAAGCACAGCTATAACCCGCCCCCCTGTACTTCATCCCACTCTCTTCTCCTCAGTATGTGTGATGCTTCCAAGTTAAGATGGTGGCGACTGTATCTTAAAGTTTTTTCAGTAATATAAATATATATATTATATATATATATATATATATATATATCAGTGTGCTAAAATCATGTCCTAAAGGTGCTAAGCTTACAGGATAGAAACACTCAAGCCCCCTTCTGTAAAAGAGAAAGTCTAAGCTTTGTGTATCCAACACATCTACCCCTCTGCTTGTGCCATTATGCATTAAGATAGTAAAACAACTTACCCAACCAATGCGATTGTCCACCGATGCCAGCAGGGGGAAGGGTTCTATATGGCAAACTTGAATGACAGTTGGACAACTGAGTAACAAAAAGGTTACATATATTTAGTTTAAGATACATATCAGGATCACAGGCCACACAACTGCTGTGATAGACAACATACAGGTAAAAATAAAAAAAAGGAGGAAGAAGGGTCTCCGACAAAAACATTTCCATCCAGTAGTAGCTCTAGTAGACTAGAGAGGTCCAGTGGCAGAATATCACAAGAACTTTCCAGATGTTGATAGGAAGTCAACACTATCAGAGACCACTAGTGTTGCCCTCTGTGACGTGTCAACACACTTCTAACCCAAGCAGCGGGCCGTTACATTAAAAAGCAGCCCAGCATGCGCTGTCACTTTGGTGAACTATTTGTTCTGATAATAGTGCAGGCACACCATTGAGGTCACCCAGGGAGGGGGTGGATGGTTGGGACACAATATTGTGTTACAGGGAATTTGTCTGCTTGAACACACTTAACTTCATAGCAAGCCCAGAAGGCAGGGCTAAAGAATGGAAGTTGTTGGTCCCATGTCACAAAGCACAAAACGCTAAAATGCACTGGGAGGGTGGGGCCTTGAGGTATGTTTCCAATCACCAGGAATGATCCCTCCTCTAGAATGGCTAGGACAGACCAATGTTATTCTGTCCTAGAAACAAAAGCAGACATACATTCTCCTCTTTCCGTTTTGGATCAGGTTAATGGGAACAAAGCGCTTTCAGCAAAATGAAACTTTGAAAATGGAAACATCGATGGCAGAATAAGACAACATGGTCCATCTAGTTTACTTAAAGTGTATATTTTTTCTCTAGATAAGTTCCAGGGGTATCCTTAGAAATTTTAATCAACTTACTGCTGATATTTTAACCACATCTAACAGAAAGTTACAGAAATCATCTACTATTCTTTCAGTAAAAAAAAAAAGCCTGGAGGTTACTGTTTAAAGCGGACCTTCAACCGGAATAAGAACATATATGTTCTGGTTATATGTTTCCTACACCCTACACACAATGCCTTTCCTTATTACCCCCTCCAATAAGGTGACCGAGCAGAAACATTTCCCCTTGCTGACCGAGAGTAGACGAAAGAGGCCTAGGGGGAAATTTCGACCCCCACGTGTACCTGGATGCCATAGGAGTCCCAAGAGGGGTTCCTGATGAGTTTAAGGCCCAGGATCCTGTTAAAACAGGATTTGAGTCTATTATTCCCCTTATCACTGCCAATAAAAAGGCTGATTGGATAAACTACCTCTACTACAACCAGCAGCGTTTTGTTAATGCAACGCGAGATGGCCTTAAGGGGATGGCAGAGCAATTGTGTCCCACGTCCACCATGGCATTCCAGAATAGAATGGCCTTAGACATGCTCTTAGCAGAAAAAGGGGGTGTATGCAAATTAATAGGTGAAACCTGCTGAACTTACATCCCTGATCATTTGGGACCTAATGGAAAGACCACGGTGGCAATTAACAAATTAGACTCCTTGGCTAAGGAGATGAAGCAGAATGCTGGAGTCACCGACCCCTGGGACCAATACTTCCTAAATATGTTCTCAGGATGGAAGGGATTACTGGCACAAATACAAGGTACCATTATCCTTTTTATTCTTACTTTGTATGTGCTTTTCAAGCTCCTTCTGTGTGTCATTTCCTCCCAGCAGGAGGGACCTTACACGCGATATTTAAGGGAACGGGAAAACCCATAAATGAATCATTATTAATAAAAAAAAAATGATTCATAAGAGGTTGACACCTACCAGGGAATGGAACCCCAGTTCCTGGAAGGGAGAAGAGAAGCCCTAGGACTGGGGTCGAGACCCAGGTTCCATGAGAAGACGGTGCCCCTATACTTTATTTCAATACCTCATCCCATGTAGTGACATATATTTTTGATTTATGCGATATGGTCAATTATACTAGTCAGTCACACTCTCGACTCTTAGGGGATTATCGTTCACAATACTACATGTGTGTAACTGATAATTATTGGGGTAAAGCGTGTGACTACTGGGGGGCAGTGGGATGGAACACTGATAAGGGAGGATTACCGGGGAACTGGGGCTATAGACCTCAAAGTGCTCTGGACAGAAAAGATAGCAGTGGGAAATCCCTTCTTTCACGTGAGACGTTGCTTAGAAAGGGTTTTCGGAAAGCTGCTCATTTCGACAGGATACCGCAGCGTTAAGATGTAATACTGTCATATTGAATATTGAGAACCCCTCAGCGGGAGATGCCGGGCTATACTGGATAGGCTCCCACCCGGCAGGGGGCTGTGGCAGTACCACCGTGTGTACTCAGTTTATTATTATTATTATGCTCATCATAATTGCAGTAGTAGCTTTTAAAATTATAATGTGTGTAGTTGCCATGCGTGCCAGCAAGGCCCAAGGTATTTATGCTGCTTATCTAGCTCACAACCAAGAAGAATATGAGAAGGCGATGGGCGAGTCAGCGACTTAGAAGTAATTGACTCGAAGAAGGGGCTGAAAGGATACGTAGGTATAGAGTAACAAAATGGCTTCTGCAAGGCTTACACTTAGAGAATTACTTTAAGGTTCAACTGTGAGAATAACGGAGCCTCAGTCATTATCTGTGTGAACGGAATGTGTTGACTGCAGAGTAGAACATCTTTTTCTGAGAAATGTCCATGGGTAAGTTGGTCTCTGGGAAGTTCCATGACGTACGGTGGGCTGATGTATAGTCACCCCCAGCACACACCCCTGACAGTAAGGTGTTGATACAGCTACTCCAATTAAAAGGCAAATGTCCACTTTAGAACCTTTTCCCCGCCTAGGCCTTATGCTTTATATACTGAAAATCGTGATGTAATAAACAGTTCACACCGAGAATAGCTGTTATGTGTCTTTCTTGCGCTTGGTGTGGGCTCCGGAATTCCGAAGTGTGAAGGTAACTCTGGTCTACAGACAAATAAGGTAATCCCAGGTAGAGGACTCAGTGGGAGTCGCTCTTAGGTGTCTGCCGGTAATAGGGGCAGATATTTTTTCATGTACATACAGATTGCTTGCATTAAAAAGCATCCTACCTACATCTACTGCATGTTATGAGCCTTTAAACATCCAAGATGATGGCTCATGGAGCATCAGGCAGCCTGCAAACAGGAAGCGTCTTCTGACTGTCGCTCTGCATTCTGGGATTACTGTCCTTTCCCTGACCCCAGCTATGCTGTCTGTGCAAAGCACAGCTATAGTCCACCCCCTTTACTTTGTCCCGCTCTCCTCTCCTCAGTATGTGTGATGCTTCTGAGTCAAGATGGAGGCGCCCGTATCCTAGAGTCCTTAACAGAGTTGCAGCCTGGTTGGGGGGAAAGAATACGTGACTAAAAACATAAATATATAAATTTTAGATGCTGGGGAATAGTTTAAGGTGTGGGCTTTTAATTAAAAAATGCTGAATGCTGTTTAACTTCCATCAAACTATCTTTAGGCTGTATCCCTTACTTTTTGGTTAAGTTTCTTATTAAAACACAATTGTAAATCTTATTTAAACCCTTCACAAATGTAAAGGTTTCAAACACACCTCCCCCTTCTTTTCTCTTGAATATACACATTAGGTTTCTTATTTGTCCCCAGAAAGGTTTCAATTTTAAAAATGGACCAAAAAACGCCCAGGCATTTCCGTCTCCCCAAGGAAATCCTGATGTGGCATGCGTTTTACTGAAATTTACTGAGAAAAAAAAAACACTGTTAGACCGGTAACTGCTTTTTTAGGAATTCTTCAGCTTGACCATGTAGAGATATTATGCTCCACCCCCTGGGAGGAAACACAAAATAGAGGTTAAAAGCCCCACCCCTTCCTCCCCACCTCAGTAATAGTACAGTAATATATACCAACCTGTAGAATATGGGAGGGTAATAAGCGGTCAAGCTGAAGGATTCCTAAAAAAAGCCATTACCGGTAAATCTAATGGTGGTTTTTCCAAGTCATCCTTCAGCTTGACCACGTGGAGCGGATTAGGCAAGCAATTATACCTTAGTGGTGGGATGCTGCAAGAAGTACGCTTCTACTGAAGGTCTGATGTTTTGCAGATAGTAAATCAAGTCTATAGTGTTTAAAGTGGACCAACACCCAGGGGTGATCGGCCTGGAAATCTATAAGATTCCCGGGCCGATCACCTCCCACCCCGCGGGACATCCGAGATCGGGATGTCCCGCGGGGTGAAACCCCCCAGAAACCCCAAAAAGATCTTACCTGATCCGCCGCCGCCGCCTCCTGCGCGCCCCTCTAGACGTGCGCGCGCCCGCGCCGGCCCTCTGTGAATGGCCGGCGGGGGCGCGCGCGTGCGCCGAGTGTGACGCGCGGGAGGCGGCGGCGGCGGAAGAGGCTTGTACATTCCTGTCCCCCGCCTAGACGTTGGCGGGGATTGGCTGTGGCGTTCACGTGGGAGCGGGGAGAGGTGAGTTTTTTGGGGTTTCTGGGGGGTTTCACACAGCGGGGCACCCCCGATCGGACCAAAACCCAGGATAGTCAAAATCCTGGGTGTTGGTCCACTTTAAGGAAGGTGTGGGGCGAAGACCTTCAGGGGGAGGCACTCCTTTAACCAAATAAATCTTTGCAATAGTCTATTTTATCCATCTAGAGGCTGCTGAACCTATATTTTTCCCATTAAAGGTTACTAGTAACTGTTCTGCCAATCGCCAGTCTCTGGACCTGTCCAAGTAAATAATTAGGGTTCTTCTGATATCAAGCAGCGAGAGATCTTCCTCCTTTCCTACTGCGTCCGGCAGTGTTGAGAGAACTCTCTCTTGCGACCTGCTATCCAAAGTCACTATTTTTGGCAAAAATAATGGATTGGGTATAAGAATTACCTTGTCTGGGAGTATAGCACAGTACGGCTCTTTGATTGAAAGTGCTTGAAGCTACTCACCCTCCTTGCAGATGTAATGGCTAACAAAAACATTTCATAGATAATCATTTTTCTGAAACCTATAACGGCTCAAAAGGAGGCTCCATTAAACCTTTTAGTACAATTCCCAGAGGTAGGGAAGCCTTTGAACGGAGCTGGTCTCTTAAGTACAATGGATTTGAAAAAACTATTAACAAGTTCATTCTGTCTAAGTTTATGTTCCAGGAAAACTGATAAGGCGGAGGCTTGTGTCTTCAGGTTATTTACAGCCAGTCACTTATCAAAATCTTCCTGCAGAAATTCTAGCACTGAGGCTATACCCTTTTCCTTCAAATTGTTATCGCACCCCATACACAGAGCCAGCTGCCGAGTGTCCGGAAGCACGGCTTTACAAACTTCACAACACTTGGATTTCTTGGCAGTCTTAACATGCTTTTTGTCTTCAGTTCGCGTTTTAGACTCAGACTCTCTCTAAAACACATATAAAAATAAACTGCATGTTAACAACAGACCCCCTTATTTAAATACAAATAAATGACAGAGCTAATACGGAGGTCCTATCACGTGCTGGCCTCTGTCGGTGCTGGCCAATGTAACTACTGCACTGTCAGCAGCGTCCGGTCGCCTCACTCTCTGTCCGGGGTCTGTGGGGTGCCGCCCTCTCAACCACAATGTTTTCTACTTCTACTACTAAGTGATGTCCGAATCGTCACTCAACACACTTCCGAATTCAAATTTTTGGAGGGAAAAATACCATTTTGTGATTACTCACCTGTAAAATGGGAATTATAAGTATGTCTCACACCCTGCTTCGGAATGATTAATCACTTCTGGGCTATGTCCAGTAGAGGGCGAACTTCTGCAGAGAGGACTAGAAAAAAAGAAGCCCCTCCCGGCCCATAAATACCTGGGACCTCCCACACATTCCCCAGTATAGAAAAGCAGTAAGGGGACCAGGAAGAGCAAATAAAAAATTTTACCAATAAAAAGTTAACCATATAGAGGATCCAAGATACAACTCAGGGTGGGACGAAGCAGGGTGTGACACATACTTATAATACCCATTTTACAGGTGAGTAATCACAAAATGGTATTATTCCAAGTATGTCTCACACCCTGCTTCGGAATGATGAATCACTTCTGGGACATCCAATAGCAGTGTCCATAATGGGTGGGGATCCCAAAAGGCAATAATGCACAAATTAAACCACTGCAGCTTGCAGAACCTTGCGGCCAAAAACAGCATCTGCTGAGGCACGCACATCAACCTTATAAAACTTGGAAAAGGTATGAACGGAAGACCAAGTAGCAGCCTTACAAACTAGTTCAACAGAAGCCCGGTGTTGGAAAGCCCAGGAAGCCCCAACAGCACGAGTAGAATGATCTGGAAAGGGGGATCCCTCCCCTTTGCATAATAGGCCCTAACAATGGCCTAACGAACCCATATACTAATGGTAGACCTAACGGACGCCAAACCCTTTCTGAGTCCC
Source organism: Gastrophryne carolinensis (assembly GCA_027917425.1). Classification (NCBI taxonomy): domain Eukaryota; kingdom Metazoa; phylum Chordata; class Amphibia; order Anura; family Microhylidae; genus Gastrophryne; species Gastrophryne carolinensis. The sequence continues at coordinate 134,472,983 of CM051235.1, read as the reverse complement.
GAAGGCAACACAAACAGTGCGTCCGTCCTACGGAAAGATGAAGTAGCCACCAAATAGTACTTTACACAACGAACAACATCCAGAGAGCGCAAGGCCCTCTCCTTGTCATTGCTAGGCTTAGGACACAAGGAAGGGAGCACAACATCCTGATTGAGATGAAAAGCAGAGACCACTTTAAGTAGGAAATCTGGCTTAAAGCGGAAGACCACCTTGTCCTGGTGTCTCTCAAAGTAAGGGGCCTGAACAGACAGAGCTGCCAACTCAGAGACACGTCGAACGGAGGTAATAGCCACCAAAAAGGCAACCTTTAGAGTGAGAATGGAAAGTGCGACATCCTGCACTGGCTCAAAGGAGGACCCAGGAGGGCCGACCAAACCAAATTCAAGTCCCAAACTGGTAACAAATGCTTGCGAGGGGGCCGCACATGAGTGACCCCCTGGAAAAAAGTCTTAACCAAAGGATGAAGAGCGAAAGATCTCTGAAAGAAAAAAACGCCAGAGCGGAAACCAGCCCTTTCAAGGTGCTAAGCTGAAAGCCCAAGTCCAGACCGTGTTAAAGAAACTCCAAAAATCCGGGAATGGAAAACACCCTACAAGGCAAGGCCCTAGCCTCACACCAATCAATATAGGACCGCCAGGTCCTGTAGAAGATGTTGGAGGAATATTTCTTCCTAGCCCTAACAAGCGTCTGGACCACAGCATCAGACAAACCCTCTTCTTTTAGGATAGAAGTTTCAGCAGCCATGCCGTCAAAGCCAGCGTTTGTAAAGTGGGGTAACAAAGCTGACCTTGAGTGATCAGATCCGGAAACAGAGGCAACCTGTACTGATCGACCGCCAGCAATACGACGTCTGCAAACCACACCTGTCTTGGCCACCTTGGGGCCACCAGAATTGCTGGCACACCCTCATGAACCAGCTTGCGCACCACCTTGCCTACCATGGAGAAGGGGGGAAACAGGAGACCCAGATCCCGCCAGGCCAGAGACATGGCATCCACTGCCAGAGCCAGAGGATCCTGGAACAGAGACACAAAGGCAAGGAGCTTGTGGTTGTGATGCGAGGCAAAGAGATCCACTTCCGGAAACCCCCACCTGTGACAGATGGATAGCAATACCCTGTTGCTAAGGGACCATTCCCCTCGGCGAGAGGTCCCCCTGCTCAGAGTCCGCTTCCAGGTTTTCCACCCCTGGAATGTACACCGCCGAGATGCATGGAACATTGCTCTCGGCCCAAGCAAGAATCAGAGACACTTCCCGGAGGGCACTCCTGCTGCGAGTCCCTCCATGGTGATTGATGTAAGCGACCGCAGTCCGATTGTCTGATTGAACCTGAACCGGTAAGCCCTGGAGATGATGCGTCAGGTGCGACAGCACTAACCGAACCACCCTCAGTTTCAGGATGTCGATGGGGATGTGAGCCTCCTGAGGAGCCCACAGCCCCTGGGACTGATGTTCCTTCCAGAAACCCCGACAGGCTGGCAGCAGTGGTGACCGTTTCCCAATGGGGTGCCAGAAAAGATCTGCACCCCAGAAGATTCCTCGGGTCCAGCCACCACTGAAGAGACCGCCGGACCAGAGGAGACATCACAAAGGACTGATCCAAGGACAGAGGGCATCTGTCCCAGGCCAATAACAGATGGAGTTGAAGAGGCCTCAAGTGAAACTGAGCAAAAGGAACTGCCTCGAAACAAGCCACCACCAATGCCCCCAGTCTCATCCTTTACTGGATAGATGAGAAAGGGTGGTACAGAAGGAGACGCATCAGATCATGAACCACCTCCACCTTCGACTGGGATAGAAACACCCTGGTCTGAATGGTATCCAGATTCATGCACAGAAAGGAAGCCTCCGTTGACGGGGAGAGAGAAGACTTGGGGTAGTAGATCACCCAACCGAACCTCTCCAGCGCTGTCACCACCGACCTGGAGTCCAGCTTTGCCTGGCTGAGAGAGGATGCAGTGACGAGAATGTCGTCTAGATACGGCTCAATGCGAATGCCCTGGGCTCTGAAAAGGGCCATTACACCCGCCAACACCTTGGTGAACACCCGTGGTGCCAAGGTCAGTCCGAAGGGAAGAGCCACAGACTGGTAGTGCTGATCTCCTACCGCAAATCTGAGAAACCGTTGATGTCCCGGGAAGACCGGCACATGAAGGTAAGCGTCTTATGTCTCCATGCGAAACTTCTTGGTTCTGATGAACCTGAGCGGCCCGGGAGTCCGTCGGAACCTGAGACCTTAGGAATCTGGGAGGAGGCCAGTACTCAAAACTCCAGCTTGTACCCAGAGGAGACTACCCCCAGGATCCAGTCGTCTCCCTCCCGGGTCCAGACCTGGGTGAAAAGCTGCAGCCGTCACCACACCCGCGAGGGTGAGGGCACCTCCTCAGTTCTGAGCGGGTTTCTGCAGCGGCTTTGGGTTTAGAACTCCAGGCAGTCCCGGGTCGGGCACGTCCTCTGCCCCTACCCCAGGAATCACCTCTGAACGCAGGCTAAGAGATTCCTCTGCTTGTCCGAGAGCCACAAAAGGAGGAATTAAAGGAGCCTGAACCCCGAAAGGGTCGGCGCTGCTTTTCGCGTCAACTTACCTCCTTTTGCCACCGAGTCCGATTTATCACCAAAAAGGCCGCATACCAACGAAAGGTAGCCCTGCAAGCGCCTTCTTTGCAGCAGAATCAGCCGCCCATTGGCACAACCAAACCGATCGGCGTATAGCCACTAGCAATGCCGAGGTCCTACTACACATACATATTGTATCATCCAAAGCAGATAAGACAAAGGCAATGAACATTTCACAACGCGTCAGTGCTGCAAATTCCTCACTAGAAGGGCTCAGATGGGGACCCTCTAACAGCCCCCTGATTACAGATTTAGTAGCTACAGCCGTGAGAGCTGAGGCACAAAACAAGGCGTAAAGCCGAACCCACACAGGCAAAGGAATGTGAAGCCATGTGGTTCACTATCCTTCAAGGTAGAGGAATCGGGGGAGTGCACAACAGATGTATTGGACAATCCCAGAACCGGAGCGTCGACCTCTGGGGGTGACGACCAACGCTTAACCGCATCCACAGGAAAGGGATACTGCCTATCCCACCCCTGAGGGATACCAGGAAGCCAGCTGAACTTTTCGCATTCCTTAAGAAATCAAATTGTTTAAGCGCTTTTGATCCGGGAACTCCAAACGAAGCTTAGTGGTCACAAAAAATTCCCCCCTTTGCGGAGGTGCTTCCGCAGGAAAGGAATTAGCAGGCATTTCAAAAATATGGGCCAGAAGCCTGGGGGCATCCACGGTATCCCCACGCTCCTTACCGGCATCAGCATCCAGAAAACTGCTGATCAGAGCCTTCAGATTCCGGAAACAATTCCCCTTCTGCAAGCAGGGAATAATCAGACCAATCAAAAGAATCACAATCATCAAAATCAAAGGCCATCGCAGCAGGCGCCAAGTGCCGTCTCTTAGCCGGGGCCGACTTGGCCGCAGAGCTAGCAATCATCTTCTCAATGCTGGCCCATCTAGCACAGACATCGGATTGCGACTCCCCCTAATGACAACGTCACTTGAGGTCAAGGCCAGGCGTGGGGGTGTAGGTGATGAGGCTGGCGGCGCTGATCCAGACGCCAGGGGCCCAGATTGCCGCGTAATGGCCTGCTTTGCACATGGTACGCAAATAAGCACATTGTCCCCCGCAAGGGATACCCCACAAACCACACACTGCCGGGGTTGCCCTGAAGGGAGCCCGAGCACGGTATCCTGGGAAGCCTCCATATGGTGATTTTTTGTGGCAGTCGCAATGACCAGTGGGAATTACGCTATTAAGCTACCCGGGATGCCCCTAAATGTCCGTTAGTGGGAGGATTTGTAAAGCACCAATTTGAGTGAGGGACCTAAGGACCCGGAGAAACCCCCTTTTAACTATCAAGGAAGGAACCCCCCTGAAAGACATAATGAAAAGGGGGTACCATGAGCCATAGCCATAACAGTAATCAAACTAAAATAATAAGTACAGGCACACAGTAACTGTAAGGCCAAAATGTAATAACCAAATAATGCAGCATACAATACACCTCCATATAAGCAACAATAGCGTGAACATGGTGAAAGAAAACAGGCCCCGCAGGGCACTCACAGCAGCCGCAAGATGGCGACCAGCGAGGGACGGCAGCAAAGGCAGCAGCAGCCAGGAGAGACGGAGGAGGGGTGCGGATCATGCGCCGCGGCGGCAGCAAAGGCAGCAGCAGCCAGGAGAAAACAAGCCCCGCAGGGCACTCACAGCAGCTGCAAGATGGCGACCAGCGAGGGACGGCAGCAAAGGCAGCAGCAGCCAGGAGGGACGGAGGAGGGGTGTGGATCATGCGCCGTGACAGCAGCAAAGGCAGCAGCAGCCAGGAGAGACGGAGGAGGTGCGCGGATCATGCGCCGCGCGTGGCCCCGCCCCCTCCTTCCAGGAAGAAGAACCGCAGTCCCCAGCCGAAGGCTGGGAACCTCCAAGGGCGCCAAAGCGAGGGGGGCAGGGCCGTGGCAGCGCGCCGAGCGCCCGGCCCCTCCTCCAAACTGAGGAGAAAGGGGAATAAAATCCCCTTTTCAATGGCCGCGCTCCCATTCAACAGCGGAGCCGTCCCAGACTCCAGGCTGCCTGACCAAGGTGAAATCACATACACACCGACACTCACACAATCCTGTAACTGACAGTGATCATCAGGACAATTAAAAAGGAGGGACAGAGCCCCCACCCCCCCATGATCCGGGCACAGGGAGCAACGGAAGGGGGGGGCACCCAAGCCACCTAATGCGGCGCGGGGAAGGCACGGACAGGGCATCCCAAACCAGGATCCCGAACCTGGTAGCCGCCTACCCCTTTGGTGGGGGTCTCACGGAGGAGCATAGCTCCTAATAGCACACCCCTAGGGTGTCACCTACCCTCGCCCGGAACTACAGCCAAGGCTGGGAGGCAAAGGAATTAATTAATAAAAGGTCCGCGCAGAAATAGGGCAATAAAATGGCCGGGTGTAAACCCGGCTTACCTGCAAGGAAGGAGACAGCCATCTTCTGACTCGCTCGCCATCTGCAGAGACGATTCCTGCGGAATGTGTGGGAGGTCCCAGGTATTTATGGGCCGAGAGGGGCTTTTTTTTTTTCTAGTCATCTCTGCAGAAGTTCGCCCTCTACTGGACATAACCCAGAAGTGATTAATCATTCCGAAGCAGGGTGTGAGACATACTTGGAATAGTACCCTCTCGTAAAGACAATCATAGATGAATGTAAATAACATGTTACTTTTCATCAGGGATTACAATCAGTGCGACACAGCAACCCAGCGTACCTACTCCACTGAGGAGTAGGATTTTAAAGTTAAGTGCACAACTAGTGCCTTCTTCAAAACTATGCGGAAATAGCCCCAGGTGTATCCGGCTCCCAGCAGGGTCTCCTGCGGTTAATGTCCGGTACAGCTGGCTAACTCCAAACTCTGGAAGGTGTCAAACTAAAACAACAAACTGGCCATAGACCAACATCAGGTACACTCTGTCCCAAGGTTTCCCAGGAAGGAAACACAAAGAACAGAGGTGGGGAGGAAGGGGTGGGGCTTTTAACCTCTGTTCCTGTTTTGTGTTTCCTCCCAGGGGGTGGAGCATAATATCTCCACATGGTCAAGCTGAAGGATGACTTGGAAAAAGTACCTTTCTGGCGATACCATGGTGTATGCCCAGGCTGTGGTATTATCCCTCCAGCTGATGCATGCTCTGGCAATTATGCGTTTACTTATTATGCACTTTGTATTCCCAAGCTGCCCCTTAAACTCAGAGTCTATTTACATTAAAATGACGTCCTTGAGCTGTAATCAAACATTTAAACTTGGTTAGGAATAGATGAAGAAGGAAGTTTTTCTTCACTTAGGACTTTAGCCCTGACTTGTGACTTAATTTATAGTATTGTCTTCTATTGCACCTCTAAATGTATTTCCACTTGTTTTCTTTAGTACTCAAAAGGCAACATTTCACTGCTTGACATACTGGGCGTGATTTGCTGGGCATTCGCTTGGCATAACATAAAAGTGGCCTGGCTTATTCACCAGACGAAGGCAGTGTTTGCTGTATTTACACCCCATAATTTTCCTGGACAAATGCTGGCGAAGGGCTTTTCAGTGTGCCAGCTTTTAGCACCGAATCTCATAGGAATCATTATTTTCTGTGAAAATTGTGGTACTTTTTCACTAATACATTGAGCGTGAATGTCAAATACCTAACTAGTACTGGATAAACTACTTATAAAAAAAAAGTTTTCACATGCCATTTCATTTTTTTACTATTTTTAAGGCTTTCCAAACAACCCAGACACTCCAGAGACACCACACATTCATTAAGAGACCCATCCCTGCTATAAGCTGTGAAAGTGGGTTTTCAGCAAGATTTCTTGTTTTTTCAAAGCAAAATCTTCCGCAGCAGTTTGCCAGCCGTCAATCTAATCATTTTTGCTAGAAAATATCACACATTTTAACTGGGTGGTGAAGAAATGCCTGCAGATAGTCCGTTGTTCCCCTTGTTTGCCAGAACAAATACAGCTCAGATAGCCACCGTATTCTAAATTCGTGCCACAAACAGTGCACCCATGAACAGCTGCGAGTGTTAATCCAGCCCATTTTGTATAAATTCGTATGTGACCATGAAACTTGAAAATGGAACACTTCAGGTTTGCTCTAGCATTTTATTCATCTTCTGACAGGTGGCCCTTTTTTCGCTTCTTATTGACTAGGCCAGAAGCTCTTTTGCTGGCCCTCCCGCGTTTTAACTAGCAGCCCTTGTTGCATGCATGACCCATCTATCCTGTTTAAATGCAAACATGCTATCTCCCTGTGAATCATCCCTCCTTCACTGTACAGTCACAGTCGTGTGAATCACACTGCATGCACAAGTCCCAGAAAGCAGACATGCTCCTCTGCCTAGAAGACCCCAAATTGCAACACAACATAAAAGTAGTTTTTTTGCCCTTCTGGGGGCATAGTCTATAAAAAAGACAATTGCTTTAAAGTTGACCAAAACCCAAATCCCTCCCTGCGGGGCATCCTAAATTGGGATACCCTGCTGTGTGAAACCCCCCAGGATGCTCGCCAGAGCGCTCGGAGCCGCTGAGCTAAGACGCCGCTAAGACGTGCATAGCTCAGTGGCTCCGAGCGCGATGATTGGGCGAGAGGCTGCGCATGCGCCGTAGGACCGCGGTGAGGCGTGTTGATCCTGCCGATCTGGGTGCTCCGGGGGAGTGGATCAAAACCCAGGATAGTCAAAATCCTGGATTTTGATCCACTTTAAAGCAGTGGTTCTCAACCTTTTTACGCCAAGTACCCCTTAGCAACAAGAAGTTCTTTACAAGTACCCCAAAGGGGGTGAGTAATTCTAAATAAACAGCACCAAAATAAATAGGACATAGGCCTCATGGCACTTTAAAGGCAACAAGGTGTTAGGTTTCACTTGTAAAATAATATACCAGACCAGTAAGTCACCCCCTAAGGGTGGCCCCGAATAACTGCAGTTTACTCCCCTGAGGTATGTGTACCTGGTTGACAAACCTTGCTTTAAAGCATCAACAGATTTTTCTTTTGGGAGGGCAACATCTGTTTGGGAGTTCATTTAATAGGTTTCTATTACAAAAATACATATTTAGAGATGTGAAGTCTAGTCAAGGCATGCATGTATGTGGAAACACTGGATATTGGATTCCGTTGCATTGTGCACAATGGTTAACCGTTTCCAAAACAAACAGGGTGGATGAAGTTGCAGACCTTGTTTTTCCAAACAGTGTACAATAGAAGAAAAAAAAAAAAGCACACAGGCCAAATATAATGACAATTATCTAGTATTTCTGACTAATGTCTCTATAGAAGCAAACTTGCACAAGTCAAACTTTATGCAAATCAATTAAATCCATTTAAACCCCAATATTAGGTTTAACAGGGCAGGTTAGTAGGAAGGTGGCCTGTGATCGCCACAAGCATACAGTATGTCTTAGCTTAGCGAGTTTGCATCTTGACCAACTGCCTAAACAGTGCAGGGGGCAATGGCACGAGCCAAGGGAGAGAGCACGCAGCGTGTCCCTGCTCGCTCTCTAAGACACTGAAAAGTGTTGGTAGGCTCCCAGAAAAAGAGGAGTGAGCATCATCCAGCTACACCAAAAACTGCTGAAGGGGCCACATGGTGAGCCAGATATGTAATCCTACGTATAGATCATGTTAGAACAACTCAGTGACCAATATGTGAACCTTGCCTAAATGTTACTTTATTAAAGGCTGTCTCTGGCTTTAACTAAAGCAGCTGCTCCCTCCCACACTTCACATCAGGAGCAACATGCTACATGTGCCGCCTCTATCACTATAAACAGCTATTAAAAACAGCCTAAAGGCAATTGGTTCTTTAATATTACCCACAGCCTTAAACATAATGCTTGCATTTGTCCAACTTCTAAACTCTATTTCCAGTGCTAGTGAGGACTCTGTATTAAAAGTTTAATTAGGAAGGGATCAGTACAGCATTTAAACAGTTTTACCTCTTTTCATTATTCTGACTAGAACTGTTGAAGTAGCCTACTTTTAGCATTCTGTACCAAATCTGTTCCAACCCTCAGTTACATCCTTAAAGTGCAAGTCCAGTCTAAATGTAACACCAACCCCCCCCCCCCCCCCCCCCAGCCCACCACCTTCTCCTGGCGCTTGGGCATTTACATTGGGCATCCACTTTCAAGTCATTGTCCAGACAGTCCAAACCGCAAAATAATTCCCAGAATTACATATGGCAATAAGGGGCGACGCTAATTTTTAGTGAATTGCAACCTGCATTTCGGTGACATTTTTTTACATTCCCCCCATCTCCATATAGGCAGTGTGGAATTTCCCCCATCTCATTTCCCATAGGCAGTGTAGCATGCCCCCTCCCATTCCCCATAGGCAGTGTGGCATTCCCCCCATCCTATATAGGCTGTGTGGCATTTCCCCCCATCCTATATAGGCAGTGTGGCATCCCCCCCCCATCTCATTCCCCATTGGCAGCGTGACATTCCCCCCTCCCATTCCCCATAGGCAGTGTGGCATTCCTCATAGGCAGTGCGGCATTCCTCATAGGCAGTGCGGCAGTCCCCCCCCCCTCCAATTCCCCATAGGCAGTGTGGTACCCCCCCATCTCATTCCCCATTGGCAGCAGGACATTCCCCCCTCCCATTCACCATAGACATGGTGGCAGCATACCCCCTCCCATTCCTCATAGCCAGTGTGGCATTCTCCATAGGCAGTGTGGCAGCCCCCCCCCCCATTTCCCACAGGCAGCGTGGGCAAATACACTGGCCATCCACCTTTATGTCATTGTCCAGGCACAGTGCAACAAACAGCAAAAATATTCCCAGAATTAAACATGGCAATAAGGGTCGAAGCTACTTTTTAGTGAATTGCAGTGAATTGTTTACTTTAAAGTGGACCAACACCCAGGATTTTCACTATCCTGGGTGTTGGTCCACTTCCGCGGGGCACCCCGATCGGGGATGCCCCGCTGTGTGAAACCCCCCAGAAAGCCCCTAAAATCTTACCTTATCGGCGCCGGACAAGCCGCCGCCTCTTACAGGCCGCGCGCCCGCGCCGGCCATTCACAAACGGCCAGTGCGGGTGCGCGTCCTGCTAGAGGGACGCGCGGGAGGCGGCGGCGGCTTATCCGTTGCCGATAAGGTACGTTTTTAGGGGCTTTCTGGGGGGTTTCACACAGTGGGGATCTTATAGATTCCCGGGTCGATCAGGGGTGGGTGTTGGTCCACTTTAAACACACATATAAAGTGCAATTACTTTTTGGTTCCAAAATTCCTTAAACATATATTACCTGCATATGCTATGAGGAATTTTGCAGAAAAACAACTTTAGCATGCCCCTTAGGGTTCCATTTCCAATCTCTCAAAAAATATCCTTACGTCAGCAGAAATCTCATTCAGATGCAAGTTCCAACTCACACCCAACTTCCTACTTCTAAAAATTAGCATGACCAATTTCCCTTTTTAGAGTTATTATAAAATACATTTTTACCTTATATTGTGATGTCCTGTGTGATGGGAGTGGCAGGGCTGAGTGATTTAAGCACACTGTGTGCATTTCATTTGAGCCAGTAGAGGTTTGAGTGACGTGGGTGGGGGGCTCCATTTTAGCCTACATACCAGGATCTGCTTCCTGCTCATGAAGTTCACTGTGTGCTCTCAACTGCCAGTATGTGACCCGACAATAGGACCAGTGCCAGTACATCTGCTTAACACAGAACAAGGCTTGTCTTGTCTCCATGACTGGGGGCCCTTCTGTTGATCAACGCATTTCAATATTGCCGGTTTGAATGCTCACGGACATTTGCCACAGAACAGTGGAGCAGAGGCATGAACACTTCAAAAACATTCATAGTATCCTAGTAATGGTTGAAAAACGACATATGTCCAAGTTCAACCAAGGGTCGGGCTGGTGAAAGTTATTTTATATTGTATCTTATTTTTTTTATTTATTTTTTATGGATAAGATCTAATAGTAACTGTAAAAGCAGAAGTTTAGTCATAAGGAAACTCCCCCACCCACACTGGCACCCTACCCTTGGCGCTGAGGGGGGTTAGAAAGAAAAGAAAATATACAATTCTGTGATTACTCACCTGTAGAATTGGTATTATATGAAAATCCCCAATATTGACAAGCAGTTAACAAGAAGCCGGGAGGACAATAATAACAAGAACTCAAAATGAACAATCACCATAAAGAGGTAACTAAAAATAATGATAACAAGGGCGGGGTGGAACAGGACGTGCTGTATACATATAATACCAATTCAACAGGTGAGTAATCACAGAAATGTATTATTCTAAGTATACAGCACGTCCTGTTCCAGAAAATTCCTTACTCCTGGGACATCCAATAGCAGTGTCTGAAAGGTAGGGTGGGATCCCCAAAAAGTAACAGCGGGCAGTTTAATCCACTGCCGCCTGCAGAACTTTGCGGCCAAAAGCAGCGTCAGTTGAGGCCCTAACATCAACTTTGTAAAACTTGGAAAAATACCATTTTGTGAGTACTCACCTGAAAAATGGATATTGTTGGTGTGCCACACACCCCGCTTCACTTCTTAAATATTCATCACTTCATGGGTTAATCCACCGCAGGTGACGTAGTGCAGAGAGGAAGTCTTGTAACGAGCCCCCTTCCGGCCTACATATACCTGGTACCTCCCTTCAATCACCAGTATATTCAAAAAGCAGTAAAACAAGGTACCAGTATTCCACCAGTAACCTCCAAAATTAATTTTGATATAAATAAAAAAGGGCTTCACCATATAAATGCTTCGGTAATACCAAAAAGGGCGGGTGTGAAGCGGGGTGTGTGGCACACCAACAATATCCATTTTTCAGGTGAGTACTCACAAAATGGTATTATTCTTGGTGTGCCACACACCCCGCTTCACTTCTTAAATATTCATCACTTCATGGGACATCCAAAAGCAGTGTCCACAAGGGAAGGGCATCTCAAGGCCAGGTGAAGCATAACTTAAATGACTGCAGTCTGCAGAACTTTGCGGCCAAAAACAGCATCCGCTGAGGCCCACACATCAACTTTGTAAAACTTAGAAAAAGTGTGAACAGAAGACCAGGTGGCGGCCTTACAAACCTGTTCAACAGAAGCTTGGTGCTGAAAAGCCCAAGACGCCCCAACAGCGCGAGTGGAATGAGCAGTGATACGAAAAGGGGGAACTCTTCCCTTAGCCGAATAGGCCGTCGTAACGGCCTGACGTATCCACTTGCTAATGGCAGATTTGGCTGGTGCCAAACCCTTCTTAGGCCCATGGGGCACAACAAAAAAGGAATCCGTCCTACGAAAAGGAGACGTGATAATCAAGTAGTACTTAACACAGCGTACAACATCCAAACAATGCAAAACCCTCTCTTTGTCATTCTTAGGATTAGGACACAAGGAGGGAAGAACATTATCTTGGTTCAAATGAAAAGCAGAAACAACCTTAGGAAGAAAGTCTGGCTTGAACCGAAAGACCACTTTATCCCGATGCCTCTCGAAGTAGGGCGCCTGGATAGTTAAGGCCGCCAATTCTGAGACACGCCGGACAGAAGTGATCGCTACCAAGAAGACAATCTTCTGAGTCAGGGTAGACAAAGCAATATCTTGCAAAGGCTCAAAAGGAGGAGCCTGAAGAGCCGAAAGAACCAAATTCAAATCCCAAACAGGGAGTAATGGTTTCCTGGGAGGCCGCACATGCGTAACCCCCTGGAAAAAAGTTTTAACTAAAGGTTTAAGCGCAACACGCTTCTGAAAAAAGACAGATAAGGCAGAGACCTGCCCTTTCAATGTACTTAGCTGGAGACCAGAGTCCAGCCCTGATTGTAAAAACTCCAGAATCCTGGGGACCGAAAGGACCCTACAAGGAAAAGATCTTATCTCACACCAAGTGATATAGGCTTTCCAAGTCCTATAGTAGGTGACGGAAGAAGACTTCTTCCGGGCACTGATCAGAGTCTTAATGACTGAATCAGAAAGACCCTCCTCCTTCAGGATGGAGGTTTCAGCCGCCAGGCTATCAAACCCAGCGCTGGTAAATTGAGGTAACACAATTGACCCTGAGTGAGCAGATCGGGCCGAAGAGGCAGAATGAACTGGTCCACTGCCAGCCAAACGATGTCTGCGAACCTTAATCGCTTTGGCCACCTTGGGGCCATGAGAACGGCGTACACCCTTTCCAGAGCCAACTTCTGAAGAATTCTGCCCAGCAAGGGCCACGGAGGAAACAGGTATAGAAATCCCAGAGCTCCTCAGTTCAGGGACCTGACGTCCACTGTCAGAGCCAGAGGATCCCGGGAGAGAGACACGAAGCTCGGGAGCCTGAGATAGAGATGAGGGGCCCACAGGTCCACCTCCGGAGTCTCCCATTGGAGACACAATAAGAGAACCACCCGAGGATGGAGAGCTTATTCTTCCAGACGGGGAGAGCACTTGCTCAACCGGTCCGCTACCTGTTCCATCACCTCTGGAATGTAAACCGCCGAGAGACAGGGAACATGGAACACTGCCCATGTCTGGATCAGGGACATTTCTCTGATGGGTAAGTGGGGCCTCCACTGCCCCTGAAGCCGCAGCTCCTTCCAGAATCTGTCCCATCCCGACAGACCGGTGTCCGTGGTGACACCTCTCCAAGGGAGGGTCAGGAAAGACCTGCCCTATACGAGATTGGTCGAGACCAATCACCACAGGAGGAACTGCCGTACACGGGAGGACAATTGGAAGGACTGATCCAACAACAGAGGTTGCTGGACCCAACACGCTAGCAGAAATAGCTGAAGTGTTCTTGTGCGAATTTGGGCAAAAGAAAGACACACAGCGTCTTGATGAGAGTTCAGGCCGGGATGAACCGACCCCTGAATGGACCGCGAGGGAGGGTGAGACTCGAATTCCAGGTTGTGACCTGTCGACACTACCTCCTGGATCCATCTGCCTAGAACCACATGGTTCCAATGGTAGAAGTGTCGCAATAGTCCCCCCACCCGCACGGGTGAGGGCAGCCCCTCATTGCTGAGTGGGCTTATCAGCAGGCTTGGGCTTGGTGCCCCAGGACTGAGTGGGCCGGCCACGGCCCCTCCCCCGAGTCCAACCTGCGCCACTGGTAGCGGGAAAGGACGTACCTTTTCCCGCTCCGAACCTTTGAAAGGAAGGCCTACCGGAACTTGTCCCCCTGAAGGGACCACGAGGCCTTTTGCGTTGTGGCATCTTACCATCTTTTGCGACTGAATCAATTTTCTCCCCAAACAGACGCAACCCCAAAAAGGGGAGGGCTGTGAGTACCTTTTTGGAAGCCGTGTCTGCTGACCACTGACCACTGACGCAGCCATACTGACCTGCGAATAGCCACCAGCATAGCTGCCGCCTTGCTACTCATAGTCAGCGCATCGTCCTGAGCGGCCAGGACATAAGCCACAAAAGATTCACACTGCTTAAGTGCAGTGAACTGTTTGCAAGCGGGATCAAGATCCTCATATAGCCCCTGAATTAGGGACTTAATTGCCAATAGAAGAAGGGCTGAAGCACATACCGGGCGCAATGCTGACACGGAATAGATAAAACCATGTCGAGCGTATTGGTCAATCCTGCGATCTTCCCCATCTTTGGGGACAGTGGTCTCAGCAGATTGTACCATAGCCGAGCTGGAGAGTCCTAGTACAGGGGTATCGACGTCCGGAGGGACAGACCACAGCCTCACCAATTCTGGTGGAAAAGGATAACGCTTTTCCCAACTGGAAGGAATTCCAGATAACCGTGTGGGATGTTCCCATTCCTTAAGAACCACCCTCTCAAAGTGGTGCTGTCTGGGAAAGACCAAACTCGGCTGAGGCTCTTTAAATAACTGACCCTTTGGCGGGGCGGCCGCCTCAGGCGTATCTAAACTCAAAATATTAAACATTTGAGCCAGAATGGAGGGGGTGTCAAAAACAACCCCCTCTGACCAATCGCCGATCTCATCAGCCACATGCTGACCTGTCGGCTCATCTGACTCCGACGGGAGTTCATCCTCGTCAGGGGATCCATCGGACCATTCCACAGGTTCACAAAACTGGTCCTGTGGAGCCGAAGGTACCGGAGTCAGGTGCCTTCGTTTTGTAGCGGTTTTAAACGCTGCTTTAACGGGCATCATTTTCCGGGGGCAGGGCTGTGCTGCTGCCTCGGAATGCGAATCCCCACTTTTGACAGTGTCATGCGGGGTCCGGAATTGGGATGGAGAGGTAGGAGATGATGAAGGATGCGATGGCACCGCAGCCGAAGCAACGGACTGACGCGCAATAGTCTGTTTTGCACAAGGGATGCAAATAAAGATATCATCAGCTGGGAGTGGAACCCCACAACCTACGCACCCCCCAAACGGAACAGCAGAACCGTTTCCGGAATCTACGGAAGCATCCATATGGTGATTTATGGTATTCGCAATAATGGGACTTTTAAGGCATAAGCCGACCCGGGATGCCCCCTTTATTTTAGTAATGTCCCGGAAGGGAGGATTTATATAAATTTTTTTTTTTTTTTTGGTCCCCTTTAATAGAAACTATATATATATATACTTATATATAGTCTATGTATATAAACATTCAAATCAATCCCAATAATTAGCCAGGCACATAGAGCCGGAGGGCTAGCATAAGCAGGGATCCCAGGATCTGCAAGGCAAGAAAACAACCATCAGATCCTTCACATGTGTATAACATATAAGTATGGCACCAAGTGCCCTTAAATGACGCCCCCTTGATAATAGTGATTTCTCACTGTATTATTAAACAATATCTCCCATTTAACGGCCCCAACGGGAGGGGCCGCTTACCTGTACCGCAATCAGCCGGTAAGCCTGCAGCCATGAGCCGGCAGAAGACAAAGTGCGGCCGTGCGCCCACGTGCCTTCCTGTTTTGAAGGAAGCTGGGACGCTGGGCCCGCCGCAGACGCCGCAGACGCTGCATGACGTCGGCGCCGCGCCCCCGGAGCCGCGTCAGCGGGCCCGCCCCCCCCCCCCCCTACGCTGATCAGCTGGAACACTTTACAGCTGATCCAGCACGCGCGTCCAGGCAGCGGAGGGGGGAGGGTAAAAACCGCATGTGCTGACAAAGCTCAATGAATGCCAGGCGAGGAGAGGGGAGAGGGGAGAGGGGGGAGGGGGTAGGGGGCCACAAGCAACCAACTGCCAGAGAGGTGGCCAGCCCATACCCAGCGCAAGCTGCCCTAAAGCAGACCCAAAATATACACATGCTACAGTGAATATATAAACATGACATATATGTTAACATGCAGTGATACAGTGAAACACACATACTAAAGCACACCCTCACCACCCCCCCAACAGGAGAGAAAGGGGCTGCGGGGACCCTCGGGACAGGGGCATCCCATTTCCGGATCACCATGCCGGTTCGCCGCATTGCCCCACGCATGAGGTCGAGCGGTAGGAGATAAGCTCCTAGGCACGTAAAAGTGCCATCTACCATTTGCCCGGTGAGCAGCCAAGGCTGGGAGGCTTCCTATTTCACCATAAAGGTATACAAACTCAAACCGGGCAGAAATAGACCAAAAGGGGGGTGGCGGGGTAAAAATACCCCGGCCTACCTGTAAGCAGGAGACTTCCAACTTCTGACTTGTCAGCAAGCAGAGAGAAAAAATACTGGTGATTGAAGGGAGGTACCAGGTATATGTAGGCCGGAAGGGGGCTCGTTACAAGACTTCCTCTCTGCACTACGTCACCTGCGGTGGATTAACCCATGAAGTGATGAATATTTAAGAAGTGAAGCGGGGTGTGTGGCACACCAAGAATAAGTATGAACAGAAGACCAAGTAGCGGCCTTGCAAACTTGTTCAACAGAAGCCTGGTGCTGAAAAGCCCAAGAGGCACCAATAGCACGAGTAGAATGAGCAGTAAGGCGGAAGGGAGGTTCCTTCCCCTTAGCAGAATAGGCTTGTATCACAGCTTAACGGATCCACTTGCTGATAGTGGACTTAGCTGGAGCCAGACCCTTCTTAGGTCCAGACGGGAGCACAAAAAGAGCATCAGTCTTCCTGAAGGATTCAGTAGCCACCAAATAGAACTTCAGGTTTCTAACCACATCCAAATAGTGTAAAACCCGCTCCTTAGGGTTACTAGGATTAGGGCACAGAGAAGGCAAAACAATGTCCTGATTGAGATGAAAAGCAGACACAACCTTAGGCAGAAAATCTGGCTTAAACCGAAACACCACCTTGTCCTGATGTCTCTCAAAGTAAGGGGGTTTGATGGAAAGCGCCGCCAACTCAGAAACACACCTAACAGAAGTGATGGCCACCAAAAAGACTACCTTAAGTGTCAAAATGGACAAAGGGGCCTCACGCAAGGGCTCAAAGGGAGACCCCTGCAAAGCAGATAAGACCAAGTTCAAATCCCAGACTGGTAACATACTTACGTGGGGAACGCACATGAGTAACCCCCTGGAAGAACCAAAACGATGGTGAGCAAAAGATCTTTGGAAGAAAATGGCCAAGGCAGAAACATGACCATTAAGGGTACTAAGTTGAAGATCCAAATCCAAACCATGTTGCAGAAACTCCAGAATCCTAAGGACAGAAAAAACCCGACAGGGAAGCGACTTAGACTCACACCAGTCAATATAAGCATGCCATACCCTATAGTAGATGGAGGACGAGGACTTCTTCCTAGCCCTAATCATGGTATTAACAACAGAGGCAGGCAGGCCCTTTTCCATCAAGATGGAGGTTTCAGCAGCCAGGCCGTTAAAGCCAGTGTTTGTAAATTGGGATGGCGTAGCTGCCCCTGAGTGAGCAGGTCTGGAACCTTGGGCAGGGCATACTGATCTACTGCCAACTGCACGATGTCTGCGAACCACACTCTTCTTGGCCAACAGGGGGCCACCAGGATGGTTGGCACCCCTTCCTGTGATATCTTGCGCAGCACCCTGCCCAGCAGAGGAAACGGAGGGAACACAAAGGAGCTGAAAGACATTGATAGTGCATCCATGGCCAAGGCCAGAGGGTCCTGGGACAGAGAGACAAAGACTGGAAGCTTGTGATTGTGGCGGGACGCCAACAGATCCACATCCGGCTGACCCCAACAGTGGCACAGGGAGCGAAACACCCTGCTGCTGAGGGACCATTCTCCCAGGCGAGAAGTCCCCCTGCTGAGGGAGTCTGCCTCCAGATTCTCCACTCCCGGGATGTACACTGCCGAGATGCAGGGAACATTCTCCTCCGCCCAGGACAGTATCCTTGAGGGCCCTCTTGCTCTGGGTCCCTCCCTGATGATTGATGTAGGCAACCGCCGTCTGGTTGTCCAAGCGGACCTGAACAACCCGACCCCGAAGGTGTGGAGTCAGTTGGACGAGAACCAACCGTATCGCCCTCAGTTCCAGAATGTTGATATGGGTGTGGGCCTCCAGAGGGCCCCACTGACCCTGGAATTTCAGGGATTTCCAGAAGCCCCCACCAACCTGTCAGACTGGCATCTGTGGTGACTGTCTCCCAGCACGGAGCCAGAAAGCATCTGCCCACCAACAGGTTTCTTGACTCCAGCCACCACGAGAGAGATCACTTGACCAGAGGGGACAGAACAAACCTGATCCAGGGACACCGGGTCCCGATCCCAAACTGACAAGAGGTGAAGTTGAAGAGGCCTCATGTGAAACTGAGCGTATGGAACAGCCTCGAAGCAAGACACCATCAGGCCCACCAGCTGCATACCCTGCCGGATGGAAGGATGAGGGCAAGACAGAAGAAGCTTGGCTTGAACTTGCAGACTGTCCACCTTCTGTAGAGGGAGAAGCATCTTGACCTGAGATGTATCCAGAGTCATGCCCAGAAAGGATTTGACCATTGACGGTGACAGGGAAGACTTGGAAAGGTTGATCACCCAGCCGAAGGACTCTAGTGTGGACACCACCATCTGGGTATCCAGCTCGGCCTGCTGGAAGGACCGAGACGTGATGAGAATGTCGTCCAAGTAAGGAAGGATGCGAATGCGCTGAGATCTCAGCAGAGCCATAATGCCCACCAGCACCTTGGTGAATACCCTGGGAGCGGAGGTGAGACCGAAGGGCAAAGCCACAAATTAGTAGTGCTGATCCTCCAGAGTGAACCTGAGGAATCTCTGATGACCTGGAAAGATTGGTATATGAAGGTAAGCATCCTTGATATCTACAGAGGTCATAAATTCCTCCGGGCGTAGTGAATTTACAGCTGAGCGCAGAGTCTCCATGCGAAAGTGTTTGAATTTGACATTTGTTGAGGCGCTTTAAATCCAGGATGGGTCTGATGGACCTGTCTTTCTTGGGAACAGTGAAAAGATTGGAATAGTAGCCTCTGCCCCTTTCCTTTAAAGGCACTTGGCAGATGACCCCTAACTCCAGAAGGTTTTGAACAGCAAGGTGCAGACCCTGGGCTAAAAGAGGGTTTTGAGACATCCAGGATTTGATGAATCTTGGGGGAGGCCAGGCTGCAAACTCTATCTTGTAACCGGAGGACACTACCTCCCGAATCCACCGGTCTGAGACGTGAAGTCTCCAGACGTGAGCAAAAAGCCGAAGCCATCCCCCCCACCCAGATGGGTGAGGGCGCCCCTTCATGCCTGAGGGTGAGGTTTTTGACTTGAGAACCCAGGAGAGGCCAGGACGGCCACGTCCTCTGCCCCTACCCCAATGGTCTCCACGGGCCCCAGTAAAAGAGACTCCACGGTTAGTTCTGTAACCACGGAAGGATGGGAGAAAGGCACCTGTCCCCCGAAAGGACAGAGATGGCCTCCTGCGTTGAGGTAACCTACCACCCTTAGCAAACAAATCCAAGCTTTCCCCAAAGAGACGCAGGCCCTTGAAGGGGACAGGGACACCAGTGAGAGCCTTCTTAGCAGCATTGTCAGCCACCCACTGACGTAGCCAGACAGAGCGGCGTATAGCCACCAACAGGACAGAAGTCCTACCACACATTCTAATGGCATCATCCATGGCAGAGAGGATATATGCAATAAATTCCTCACAAAGCAGGAGAGATCTATACTCCTCTCTATCCGCATCCTCAGATGCCCCATCCAAAACACACTTAAGCACCCCTTTAATGGCAATAGCTGTAATAGCAGAGGCACAAACCGGGCGCCGTGCCGTCCCCACACAGGTAAAGGCATGACAGGCCAGTTGGTCCAAACGCCGGTCCTCGGCATCTCGCAGGGTAGTAGTGTCAGGAGAATGCATGACAGATGTATTGGACAACCCTAGAACGGGCGCATCCACCTCGGGAGGACATGACCAACGCTTAACAACATCAGCAGGAAAGGGATACCTCTTGTCCCAACTCTTAGGCACCCCGGGCAGCTTGCTAGGCCGTTCCCATTCTTTGAGCACTGTATTATTAAAGTGAGACTGCTCAGGAAACTCCCAGCGTGGCTTAACCGTATGAAAAAGCTCACCCTGCTGCTGCGGAGCCAATGCCGGGGGAGAAATACAAAGCACTTCAAATATGTGACTCAGCAATCTGTCAGTGTCATCAGGGGACCACAGGTCTTCCCCAAAGGGAGTCCCAGTACCACCGTATATCTTAGGTTGTTCCTCAGAGGATTCTGAATCAGAAAATAATTCCCCCTCCTCAAGGGGGTAGGGACCTGAGAGTGAGTAAGGGCCCTCATATTCCACAGGGAAGAGGGAAACTGCGGGTGATAAATGCCGCTTCTTAGCAGAAGCCTTACGCGGGGCAGACCCAGCAAGATGTTTCTCAATGCTGGCCACCCGTGCAGCTAAATCAGGTTGAGACTCCCCACTAGTATGCCCCGCAGTGGGGGTCAGATGTAAGCGTGGGGGGGTAGATGAGGCCAGAGGGGGCGCACCACCTGGCCCAGTAACAGACAGCCCAGACTGCAGCGCAAGTACCTGCTGGGCGCAGGGTACACACACCCCATTATCATCACTAATAGCGGATACCCCACACACAACACATAGCCGGGCTTGTCCCGAAGGAACCCCAGGCCCATTATCCCCAGAAGCCTCCATGTGGTGATTTGAATGGCACAATAGGCCAGTAAGGGTTAACGCTAAAGAGCTACCCGGGATGCCCCAAGAACCGCTAGGGAAGTGGGATTTAGTGAGGGAAAATGGCCAGGAGAAACCACAGTGCTGAAGTATTCCCATGAGAATAAGGCAGTTAGAAAAAACTCTTAGAAAAAAATCACCCCATCGGGGTTACTCACAGACCGCAGAGAGCCAGCAGCACGCAGCAAGGAGACAAAATGGCGTCCGCAGACTGCGAGGGGCAGGCCGTGAAGCTATGAAGTAAAATGCATCATCCACAGAGCCCGCCCCCCCCCCCCCCGAAGAGCGTAAAATGCACCCACGTGATCCGGCCGGCCAATAGCGGCCCGGCAGCTCTGAGGTGAATGGGGCTGCCAGGCGCGGAGCGCAGTACAAAGCGCCGCGGCGGAGTATTATAAAGTTACAAGCACTAAAACATGTCAAGAGTGAAATACAGTGTTGAATTACTAGACGACCCGCCTCCCCCCGCCCCCCTGGAGATCCCCCAAGGGGAGAGTGAGGGAGGATAACAGCAGAATTCCCAGGGAAAATGGCGCCCAGAGGACTGATATGAGAAGAGAGGGTGGAGGGGGAAATATATATGTGAATAGGGTTTAACTGCACAGAATAACCTGGCAAAACCCATGAGGCAGTGGGGGCATCCCAAAAAGGCTCACCATTAGCCTAAACCGCCTACCCTGTTAGAACAGGGACTGCGGTAGGAGGCTAGCTCCTCAGCACCATTGGTGCTTGCTAACCTACCTTCACCCGAACCCAGCCGAGGCTGGGAGGCAGTAAATGAGACGGAACGGGTGGGAATAGTCTTGCAGGGCTGCAGGCATATAAGCCCCGCTCACCTGCGCCACAGAGAGCTATCTTCGCAGTCCAGACTGCAGAAAGAACTGGGGATTTTGTGGGAGGTCCCTGACTTATATAGGGCCGGGAGGAGCCACAAACTGTTTTCTGCAGTCCAGCGCCATCTTGTGGATGTATTACCCAGGAGTAAGGAATATTCTGGAACAGGACGTGCTGTATACTTAGAATAGATGGCTTACCTTATACAGAGGCCCACACAGCTCTCCCAGCGCTCCGGATCCTGGGCGCTGCCATCTTGCTTGAAAGGAACAGAGCCACATCACCGGCTCTGTGCATGCTCCAGCCTGCCAATTCAAGTGAATGGGCGGCTTTTTGCTTTCTCTGCAGGGGGCCGCACAGAGACTGAGGGAGCGGAGCTAGTCCGAGGAGAAGGTAAGGGTATTTTTTCATTCTAACCCCTGTCCTGCCTCAGTGCCAGGGTAGGGTGGCAGGGTTAGTTTCTTCTAATTGATGGGAAAGTGCATCTCGCTGAATGACCACCATTGTCTCTGGTCCCTACCCTAGCACTAGGCTGTTATGCAAGGAACCTCCAATGAATTGAGAGGAAGGAGCATCCTGTAGTGAACTGGGCTAATCCTAGAAACAGAGTAGGACACCCCTTACTATTGACAGAAATAAGTGCAGGGACTGGTTTCACTCTGCTAAAATGGCAAATCCTAGAAACAGAGCAGGATACCCCTTACTATTGACAGAAATAAGTGCAGGGACTGGTTTCACTCTGCTAAAATGGCAAACTGCAAGGTCTACTAAGAAAGGGGGGAAAATGAAATTACCCTCATTCATCACCAAATGTAGAATACTTGTGCCTCATTAACTACTGTACCGTACCTTAATTCTGATGCAAAGATGCTTCAACTCGGGAAGAAAAAGGGTTACAACGTTTGTGTTAGGGACCACAAAAAGGCTGACTCTATAGTGAAGCTCAAAAAATGCGGTGCAACTCACAGCATGAAAATATACCTTCCTACTGTCCACCATGGCGAGGAACCCTTTTCTAGGCAAGTCAACACTGATCCAGTGTTTTCAATCTGGCATCAATGTGATAAGAAAACAATTAACATCAATCACTGGCCGCATTGCCACCTAATTTTTTTGAGAACCACTATAAAGTTGGAATAAAACCCAAAGCAGTGGTGGTGTGGTGCAGTGTTAATGGCACAGTGACCTCTAGCACCCATATTGCATGTTGTGCATGGGATAGATTGATATCTACTTGCCTGCATTTGCTAGTTGTAATGAATTTAAACTGGACCTTCAGCATGATTTAATGAAAAGCCCAAACCCTTAAAAACTATTTCCCAGCATCTAAAATTAATATATTTTAAGTTTTTAGTCGCTTACATATTATTCTTTCCCCCACTGGGCTGCAACTCTGTTCAGAAATCTAGGATACGGGCGCCGCCATCTTGCCTCAGAAGCATCACACACACTGAGAGGAGGAGAGCGGGATAAAGGGCGGGGTTATAGCTGTGCTTTGCAAAGATAGATCAGAGCTGGGGTCAGGAAAAACACAGCAATCCCAGAATGCAGAGTGGCACAGTCGAAAGACACTTCCTGTTTGCAGGCTGCTTGATGCTCCATTAGACGCCATCTTGGATGTTCAAAGACTCATAACATGCAGTAGATAGAGGTAGGGTGATTTTCAATGTGAGAAATCTGTATGCACAGGGTGGGGGAAACATAAGAGAGGCTCTTATTCAGGGTGAATGTCCGCTTTAATTTTGTCTGGTTTGGAGGTATGTGTGTTTTGGGTCAATAAATGTATTAATTTATTTAAACACTGCAGACTGTTGGTGAATTTGTTCAATCCTGCACAGTTCTCAATACTGGCAACAGTTCTCATTCATATAACTGCATGAAATCTTCGCTTCATGCAATTAGCTTTGTGACAGATTGCTATAACTAAATGCCATTTTTCAGCAGCATGTTTAAGCATGATGTTCTATGAGCACTTTCTCATGATTTACATTCATCATCATTTTTGTCTAATTTGTCAGTCACAATATGCCTTTTTGTGATATCTTTCACATGAATCATTCATCTGTTCTTTACAAACATGTTCAAGTTCATATTTCTTAAACCATACAAAATGGTAAGTCACTATATGTACGTTACAAGTAGGGACATGCAACCAGTTAAGCTATTAATATGAAGTAGTGTAACAATCAAGTCTCATAGGGATAACAATCAATATAAAGATCCTGACTGGACTTTATCATAGACCCCAATGCTGCCCAGGTGATGTGCTCACACATCGTGCATTATTTTCGTGCATGTGTGTGATATATTGTATTTTTCACCCATAGGAAGCACCTAGGATTTGGAGGAGGAAAAATACCATTTTGTGATTACTCACCTGTAAAATGGGTATTATAAGTATGTCTCACACCCTGCTTCGGATAGATTAATTACACGTGGGTTATAGTCCAGTAGAGGGCGAACTTCTGCAGAGATGACTAGAAAAAGAAGCCCCTCCCAGTCCATAAATACCTGGGACCTCCCACACATTCCCCAGTATAAGAAAGCAGTAAGGAGACCAGGAAGAGCCAATAAAACCCATGAGGAAAAAAATTTACCATATAGAGGATCCAAAATACCCATTTTACAGGCGAGTAATCACAAAATGTTATTATTCTAAGTATGTCTCACACCCTGCTTCGGATAGATTAATTACACGTGGGACATCCAATAGCAGTGTCCGAAAAAAGGGTGGGGATCCCAACAGGCAAAAGTGCACAAATTAAACCACTGCAGCTTGCAGAATTTTGCGGCAAAAACAGCATCCGCTGAGGCCCGCACATCAACCTTATAAAACTTGTAAAAAGTATGAACAGAAGACCAAGTAGCAGCCTAACAAACTTGTTAAACAGAAGCCTGGTGCTGAAAAGCCCAAGAAGCCCCAACAGCACAAGTAGAATGAGCAGTGATCTGAAAAGGGGGGACCCTCCCCTTGGCAGTATAGGCCCCAACAATGGCCTGACGTATCCATTTTCTAATGGTAGACTTGGCAGGCGCCAAACCTTTCCTGGGCCCAGAGGGCACCACGAACAAGGCGTCCGTCTTACAAAAGGAAGAAGTAGCCACCAAATAGTACTTCACACAACGAACCACATCCAAAGAGTGCAGGACCCTCTCCTTGTCATTGCTAGGCTTAGGACACAAGGAAGGGAGAACCACATCCTGATTGAGATGGAAGGCAGAAAACCGCCTTAGGAAGGAAATCTGGCTTAAAGCGAAAGACCACCTTGTCCAGGTGTCTCTCAAAGTAAGGGGCCTGAATGGACAGAGCCGCCAACTCAGAGACACAACGAACAGATGTAATAGCCACCAAAAAGGAAATCTTTTGTGTAAGCATAGAAAGTGCCACATCCTGCATCGGCTCAAAAGGAGGCCCCTGGAGGGCCGACAGAACCAAATTCAACAAAGGCTTTCTAGGAGGCCGCACATGAGTGACCCCCTGGAAAAAAAAGTCTTAACCAAGGGATGCAGAGCAAAGGACCTTTGAAAGAAGACCTGCCCTTTCAAGGTACTAAGATGGAACCCCAGGTCCAGTCCGTGTTGAAGAAAATGCAAAATCCTAGGAATCGAAAACACCCTGCAAGGCAATGCCCTAGCCTCACACCAGACAATATAGGACCTCCAAGTCCTGTAGTAGATGTTAGAGGAAGATCTCTTCCTAGCTCTAACAAGTGTCTGAATCACAGCATCAGACAAACCTTCCTCCTTTAAGATGGAGGTTTCGGCAGCCACGCCGTCAAAGCCAGCGTTTGTAAATTGGGGTAACAAAGTAGACCTTGAGTGATCAGATCCGGAAACAGGGGCAACCTGTACTGATCTACCGCCAGCCGTACGCCGTCTGCGAACCAAACCTGTCTTGGCCACCTTGGGGCCACCAGAATTACTGGTGCACCCTCCCTCTTGAGCCAGCCTGCGCACCACCTTACCTACCACGGAGAAGGGGGGAAACAGATACAGAAAACCCAGATCCCTCCAGGCAAGAGACAAGGCGTCCACTGCCAGGGCCAGAGGATCCTGAGACAGAGACACAAATGCAGGAAGCTTGTGATTGTGACGTGAGGCAAAGAGATCCACCTCTGGAATCCCCCACTTGTGACAAAGGGACCGGAATACCTTGTGGTTGAGCGTGATGGGGGTGTGAGCCTCCCGAGGACCCCACAGCCCCTGGAACTGATGTTCCTTCCAGAAACCCCCCCAGCCCGACAGGCTGGCATCCATGGTGACCGTTTCCCAACAAGGGGTCAGAAAAGACCTGCCCCTCAGAAGATTCCTTGGTTCCAGCCACAACTGAAGAGACTGCCTAACCAGGGGAGACATCAGAAATGACTGGTCCAATGACAGCGGATATCTGTCCCAAGCCAACAGTAGATGGAGCTGAGGCGACCTCATGTCAACCGAGCAAAGGGGACTGCCTCGAAGGAAGCCACCATCAACCCCACCAGCCTCATCCCTAGCCGGATAGACGGGCAAGGGTTGGACAGAAGACGACGTATCAGATCTTGAACCATCCGCACCTTCGACTGAGGTAGGAACACCCTGGCCTGAATGGTATCCAGATTCATGCCCAGAAATGCAATCTCCCTTGACGGGGAGAGAGAAGACTTGGGGTGGTTGATCGCCAAGCCGAACCTCTCCAGCGTTGACACCACGTCCTGGCGTCTAGCTCCGCCTGTCAGAGAGGATGCCGTAATGAGGAGGTTGTCCAGATACGGCACAATGCGAAAGCCCTGGGCTCTGAGAAGGGCCATTATTCCCGCCAGCACCTTGGTGAACACCCTTGGTGCCAAGGTCAGCCCGAACGGGAGGGCTGAAAATGCTGATCTCCCACCACAAACCTGAGAAATCCCTGGTGTGCTGGGAAGATCGGTACATGAAGGTAAGCATCCTTGATGTCTATGGACGTCATGAAGTCCCCCTGACAAAGAGAAAGGATGGCTGAGCACAAAGTCTCCATGCAGAACTTCTTGGTTCTGAGGAACCTGTAGAGAAGCTTCAAATCCAGAATGGGTCTTATGGATCCATCCTTCTTGGGCACCGTGAAGAGGTTGGAATAATAGCCCCGGCCTCTCTCTGACAAAAACACCATGCATATGACTTCCATGTCCATGCACTGCCAACAGGAGCCCCTGCGCAGCCCGGGGGGGGGCGCGAGATCTGAGGAATCTGGGAGGAGGCCGGTACTCGAACTCCAGTTTGTACCCGGAAGAGACCACTTCCAAGATCCACTTGTCTATGATCTCCCGGGCCCAGACCTGGAAGAAGTGCCGCAGCCTTCCCCCCACCCGCAAGGGTGAGGGCGCCCCCTCATTGCTGAGCTGGCTTGGCAGCGGGCTTGGGCTTGGAACCTCAGACAGGTCCTGGACGGGCCCGTCCTCTGCCTCTGTTCTAGGAATCACCTCTGAAGGTAGAGTAGGCAGCTCCTCTGCCTGCTCTGGCCCTGCGAAAGGAAGGATTAAAGGAGCCTGCCCCCCAAAAGGATCGACGCTGCTTCTTGCGTTGCGGTAGCTTTCCTCCTTTCGCTACTGAATCCAATTTATCTCCAAACAGCCGCATACCCAGGAAGGGTAGCCCTGTAAGTGACTTCTTAGCCGCAATGTCGGCCGCCCACTGGTGCAACCAGACCGATCGGCGAATAGCCACCAGCAACACCGAAGTTCTGCTACACATACATATTGTGTCATCCAAGGCAGATAAGACAAAGGACATGAACAATTCACACCGCCAAAGCGCTGCAAATTCATCGCTGGCCGGGTTAAGCTGGGAACCACTCAACAGGCCCCTAACCACAGACCTGGTAGCCACAGCCGTGAGCGCAGAAGCACAAACAGGCCGCAGGCTGAACCCACGCTAGCAAAGGCATGGCAAGCCATTTGATCAATACGTCGGTCCTCACCATCCTTAATCGAGGTGGCGTCTGGAGAGTGCACAACAGATGTGTTGGACAATCCCAGAACAGGCGCATCGACCTCGGGAGGGGGTGACCAGCGCTTCACCGCGTCCACCGGAAAGGGATACTTCCTATCCCTGAGGAACACCAGGAAGCCGGCTAGGTCTTTCCCATTCCTAAAGAATCAGATTATCGAAATGCTTCTGATTTGGGAACTCCAAACTAGGCTTAGAGGTCCCAAAAAATGCCCCCTTCTGCGGAGGGGACTTCGCCGGAGGAGAAATAGCCAGCACCTCAAATAAAAGGACCAGGATCTTGGGGGTATCCACGGCATACCCATGCACCTGTCCAGCATCAGCATCCAAAAACTGCTGATCCTCAGAGCCATCAGATTCCGCAAACAGTTCCCCTTCCTCAAGTGGGGAATAATCAGACCAGTCAAGGGAATCATAATCATCAAAATCCAGAACCGGCGCGGCCGGCGACAAATGTCTTCTCTTAGCCGGGGCCTTTCTGGCCGCAGAGCTAGAAATCAATTTTTCGATGTTGGCTAATCTAGCACATACATCAGATTGCAACTCCCCGCTAATGACAGTGTCACTAGGGGTACGGATCAGGAGTGGTGGAGTAGGTGATGAGACCGACGGCGCTGACCCAGACGCCTGGGACCCTGACTGCCGCGTTATGGCCTGCTGTGCACATGGTATGCAATCCAGCACATTATCCCCCGTAAGGGACGCCCCACAACCCACGCACTGCCAGGATTGCCCCGAAGGGAGCCTGAGCCCGGTATTCTGGGAAGCCTCCATATGGTGAAACTTATGGTAGTCGCAATGACCAGAGGGAATTACGCTAGAAGCTACCCGGGATGCCCCTTAAGTCCATTAGTGGGAGGATTTTAATAATAATAATAATAATTATGCCCCAAATTTAGCCAAGGGACCCTATGGCTGGGAGAACCCCCCCTTTTAACTAAGCATAGTCCTCCTGAAAGACATAAAAAGAGAGGGGAACCCTGTAAGCAAGGCACACTCTCCACAGCAATCATACATGCAGAAAATGTCAATATATGATTTAAACACAAATGGACAGGGCATCCCAAACCAGGGTCACCAACCTGGTAGCTGCCTACCCCCTGTTATGGGGTCTCACGGAGGAGCAAGGCTCCTATAAGTACACCTGTTAAGGTGTACCCTACCCTCACCCAGACCTGCAGCCTAGGCTGGGAGGCATAGGGGTTTAAAATTAACTAGGTCCGGGCAGAAATAGGGACAAAGATGGCCGGGTGTGAACCCGGCGTACCTGCAACAAGGAAGAGACAGCCATCCTCTGACTTGCTCGCCGACTCCTGCAGAGAATACTGGGGAATGTGTGGGAGACCCAGGTATTTATGGACTGGGAGGGGCTTCTTTTCCAGTCATCTCTGCAGAAGTTCGCCCTCCACTGGACCATAACCCACGTGTAATTAATCTATACGAAGCAGGGTGTGAGACATACTTATATAATATATATATATATTATAATAAGAAAGATATTCTAAACAAAATGTTGTGCTAAAACATCATCCCAAGAACCAAATAGGCAAGGTCCCCCACTTGCAGGCAGAGTGGCATTACCCCTCCCATTCCCCATGGACAGTGTGGCATTCACCCCCCTCCATTCCCATAGGCAGTGTGAAATCCCCCCACCCATTCCCCACAGGCAGTGTGGCATTTCCCACCTCCCATTCCCCATAAGCAGTGTGGCATTCCCCCCCTCCCATTCCCCATAGGCAGTGTGACATTTTCCCCCTCGCATTCCCCATAGGCAGTGTGGCATTTCCCTCCTCCCATTCCCCATAGGCAGTGTGGTATTCCCCCCCTCCCCATTGGCAATGTGGCATTTTCCCCCTCCCATTCCCCATTGGCAGTGTGGCATTCCCCCCCTCCCATTCCCCATTGGCAGTGTGGCATTCCCCCCCTCCCATTCCCATAGGCAGTGTGGCATTCCCCCCCTCCCATTCCCCATAGGCAGTGTGGCATTCCCCCCCTCCCATTCCCCATAGGCAGTGTGGCATTCCCCCCCTCCCATTCCCCATAGGCAGTGTGGCATTTCCCCCCACCCATTCCCCATATCCATTGTTCCCGATGTCCCCGCCGATGCCTCTTCTCTGGTGGCACCTGCTCACACAGCGCAAACACCCGGCTATGTTCAGTGGGTGGGTGTGGCCAACACTCAAGTGTCGACCACGCCCACCCGCTGAATGGAGCCGGGTGTGTATGTATGCTGGAGGAGAAGAATCAGCGGCAGGACAGCAGGATTGATTGATATGGGAATTTTTTTTCTTCTACATTTGCCCTATAAGACGCACTTACACACCCCCACTTTTGGGGAAAATAAGTGCATCTTAAAGAGTGAAAATGTGGTATGTATTCCTGTATACGGTTGTCATTTGAATACATATTGACTATGGATAGCCCCTAATACTATAGATATGACTATCAGTCTCATTATGGGTGTGCAACTCAATTATATAAACAGTAAATTCAGTAGCCACTTCAGACAAAGACCCATGTTAGGCCATAAAGATGGATTTAAGAGATTTTTAAACTATTCAAGCCAGGTAAAAGGCAGAGAGTGCTTTCCTAGATAGTATTAAAAAAAAGGTATAAACAGGATTTATCCCATGATCCTTTGGAGTAAACAGAGCCATGTTTTTGACTATGTTCTGGCACTCTCAAATCTCACACCCCATACAGCCATCTGCATCTCTGAATGAATCTTATGCTAATGTGTCCACAAGTTGGAGTGGATGGCTGTTATTCGCTATATTGAGTCACTGGGAGCTTTGGGAATTTCATGTAAGAAGATGTAAAGAGATAATTTGCATGGCCCCATGTACTGCAAGGTATTATGTGAAAAATCCTGTTATTCCAAGTATGTCACACACCTTGCTTCCACTATTCATGACATATGGGTTATGGTCCAGTAGAGGGCGAACTTCTGCAGAGATGAAAGCAAAAAAGAAGCCCCTCCCGGTCCATAAATACCTGGGACCTCCCACACATTCCCCAGTTCCTTCTCTGCAGGACGGCAAGCAAGTCAGAAGATGTAGGCTGCTCTTCCTTGCAGGTATGCCAGGCTTACACCCGGCCATTTTTTGCCCTATTTCTGCCCGGACCTTTATATTTAACCCCTTGTAATAGCCTCCCAGCCTTGGCTGAAGGTTGGAGTGAGGGTAGGCAACACCTCAATAGGTGTTTAGGGAGCCATGCTCCCCGTGAGACCCCATATAAAGGGGTAGGCGGAAGCCGGGTTGGTGATCCCGGTTTGGGATGCCCTGTCCCTTATATCCCCGACACCCCTGGTGTGGGAATTCCCCCCTTTCTGGTTCCTCTGTATCCCTCCATTGGGGGGGTGTATATCTCTATCTTTCTCTCTTCACTTCAGTATGAATGTGTGTGGATGTGTGCGGTGTTATACTTTCACTAGGCTGGCTGCCATTTGCCAAAATTGGTGCTTTATTGTTATCTCCTGAGGGGAGCTTCTTCCCCTCAGGCTGCGGTGTCTGAGGGGGCGGGGACGAGTGCTTGCGGGCTGCCGCGGCCCGCCCCCTCCTGTCTTGGCCCCATTTGCGGAGCCAAGCCCTGGCTGGGAACCGCGCTGCTGGTGTAAGGGAGGGGGGGCGGTGCCAGGCGCGGCGCGCGATACGCACTGGCCCGCCCCTTCTTCCCCTCTCGCTGTCCTTCTGGAGCTGCTTGCTGGTGGCAGCCATCACTGTTCTCACGTGAGTGCCCTCCGGGGCCCCACTCCGTTTTTTTATTGCATTGCATGTGCCCATTCTGTCAGGGGATCGCTCAGGCCCCCCCTTCGGCTCATTCTGTTATAATGCTTATAGCATTTATATATATATCTTTACATATATGTTTGTGTGTGCATGTGCTTAAGACCATTTTCTCTTGTGTCTTTCAGGAGAACTCCCTGTGACTTGCAAAAAAAGGGGACCCTCCTGGTCCTAGGGTCCCTAGAAGTAAAATCGGGCACCTAAAAATCCTCCCACTTGGGACCTAAAGGGGCATCCCGGGTTGCTTACCAGCGTAATTCCCTCGGGTCATTGCGACTACCTAAAAAATCACCATATGGAGGCTCCGCAGGATACCGGGGTCGGGCTCCCTTCGGGACAATCCCGGTTATGTGTGGGTTGTGGGGTACCCCTTTCCGGGGAGAATGTGCTAATTTGCATACCATGTGGGCAACAGGCCATAACGCGGCAGTCAGGTTCCCAGGCGTCTGGGTCAGTGCCACCCGTCTCATCTCCCACCCCACCCCGCATTATCCGTACCCCAAGTGACACAGTCATTAGCAGGGAGTCGCACTCTGATGTTTGTGATAGGCTGGCCAACATCGAGAAGTTTATTTCTAGCTCAGTGGGCAGAAAGGCCCCTGCTAAGAAAAGGCATTTGTCACCGGCTGCGCCTGTACTTGATTTTGATCATTATGACTCTTTTGATCGGTCTGATTAATCCCCGCTTGAGGAGGGGGAATTATTTGAGGAATCTGAGTCTGAGGATATGCAATTTTTTTATGCAGATGCGGGGCAGGTGCTGGGGGATGCGGTTGACACCCCCAAAGTCCTGGCCCATCTCTTGGAGGTTCTGGATATTTCCCTGCCAGCGGAGGCCCCTCAGAAGAATTCTTGGGTTCTCTAAGCCCCGCTTGGAGTTTCCAAATCAGGATCATTTTGACTGCATGATTCCCGAAGAATGGGAGAAGACGAGTCGGCTTCACTGTGTTCCTCAGGGATGGCATAGGAAGTATCCCTTTCCGGTGGATGTGGTGAAGCGCTGGTCTTCCCCTCCCGAGGTTGATGCGCCCGTCTTAGGATTGTCCAACACATCTGTTGTACATACGCCTGACGCCACTACCCTTAAGGATGGCGAGGACAAGCGTATTGATCAGATGGCATGTCATGCCTTTGCCAGTGTGGGTTCCGCCTTGCGGCCTGTGTGTGCATCTGCGCTCGTGGCGGTGGCTACCAGGTCTGAGATTAGGGACATGTTAAATGGGTCCCAGCTCAACCTGGACAGCATTGAATTCACAACCCTTAAGAGGTGTGAATTGTTCATTAATTTTTTTTTGTCGGCCATGGACGACACTTTTACCATGTGTAGCAGAACTTCGGCTCTTCTTGTGGCCATGCGCCGATCGGTCTGGCTACGCCAGTGGGTGGCTGACTTTGCGGCCAAGAAATCGCTTACAGATTTGCCCTTCTGGGTAGGCGGCTGTTTGGAGACAAATTGGATTCCCATTGTCAAGCCAGCTCAGCAATGAGGGGGCGCCCTCACCCCTAAGGGTGGGGGGACGGCTGCGGCTCTTCTTCCAGGTCTGGGCCCAGGAGGTCACAGACAAGTGGATTTTGGAAGTGGTATCATATGGGTACAAACTGGAGTTCGAGTACCGGCCTCCTCCCAGATTTCTTGGGTGCCCTCGGAACCCCGGGCTGCGCAGGGGCTCCTGTCGGCTGTGAAGAACCTCCTGGACATGGAGGTCATATGCCCAGTGCCTTCCCCAGAGAGAGGCCAGGGCTACTATTCCAACCTCTTCACGGTCCCCAAAAAGGATGGTTCAATAAGACCCATTCTGGATTTGAAGTTTCTCAATAAGTTTATCAGAACCAAAAAGTTCCGTATGGAGACTCTGCCCTCATCCATTGGTTCCCTTCGTCAAGGGGACTTCATGACGTCCATAGACATCAAGGATGCTTATCTCCATATACCGATCTTCCCACCTCACCAGAGATTTCTCAGGTTTGTGGTGGGAGATCAGCATTTTCAGTTTGTGGCACTCCCGTTCTGGCTGACCTCGGCACCGCGGGTGTTTACCAAGGTCCTGGTGGGCATAATGCCCTGCTCAGAGCATTCGCATTGTGCCGTATCTGGACGACCTACTCATCACAGCTTCTTCCCTCTGCCAGAGTCTTCTCTCTCCCCATCAAGGGAGATCTCTTTTCTGGGCATGAATCTGGATACCAGTCAGGCCAGAGTGTTCCTGCCTCAGCCAAAGGTGCAGAGGGTTCAGGATCTGATACGTGTTCTCCTGACCAATCCTCGCCCTTCTATCCGGCTAGGGATGGTGGCTTCCTTCGAGGCAGTCTCCTTTGCTCAGTTCCACATGAGGTCGCTTCAACTTCATCTATTGCTGAAATGGGACAGATGTCCACAGTCCTTGGATCAGTATTTTCTGATGTCTCCCAGGGTTCTAAGGGTTGTGGGGTCCTCAGGAGGCTCACAAACCCATCAATGTCTTGGAGCTCAGAGCTATCCGTTTGGTTCTGTCACGTCTGACATTCCACCTACAGGGCTTACCGGTTCAGGTTCGACCAGACAATCGAACTGCGGTAGCTTACATCAATCACCAAGGAGGGACTCGCAGCAGGAGTGCCCTCAGGGAAGTGTCTCTGATTCTGACATGGGCAGAGAGCAATATTCCTTGTATCTCGGCAGTGTACATTCCGGGAGTGGAGAACACGGAGGCGGACTCCCTGAGCAGGGGATTCTCTCGCCGAGGGGAATGGTCTCTCAACCACAGGGTATTTCGGGCCCTGTGTCACAAGTGGGGGACTCCGGAGGTGGATCTCTTTGCCTCTCGGCACAATCACAAGCTCCCAACCTTTGTATCTCTGTCTCAGGATCCTCTGGCCCTGGCAGTGGATGCCTTGTCCCTTGCCTGGAGGGATCTGGGGTTTCTGTACCTGTTTCCCCCTTCTCCATGGTAGGCAAGGTAGTGCGCAAGCTGGCTCTAGAGGGGGCACCAGCAATTCTGGTGGCCCCAAGGTGGCCAAGACAGGTCTGGTTCGCAGACGTCGTAAGATTGGCAGTAGATCAGTACAGGCTGCCACTGTTTCCGGATCTGATCTCTCAGGGTCAACTACGTTACCCCAATTTACAAACGCTTGCTTTGACGGCGTGGCTGCTGAAACCTTCATCCTGAGGGAAGAAGGTTTGTCTGAGGCGGTTATTCAAACCTTGATTAGAGCTAGGAAGAGGTATTCCTCTACCATTTACTATAGGACTTGGCGGTCCTATATTGACTGGTGTGAGGCTAGGGCCTTGCCTTGCAGGGTGTTTTCGATTCCTAGGATTTTGGAGTTTCTACAGCACGGTCTGGATCTGGGGCTCCAGCTCAGTACTTTGAAGGGTCAGGTTTCTGCCCTGGCTGTCTTTTTTCAAAGGTCTTTTGCTTTGCATCATCTGGTCAAGACTTTTTTTCCAAGGGGTCACTCATGTTCGGCCCCCTAGAAAGTCTTTGGTTCCCGTTTGGGACCTAAATTTGGTTCTCTCGGCCCTACAGGGGCCTCCTTTTGAGCGTATGCAGGATGTGGCTCTTTCTGTGCTCACTCAAAAGGTTGCCTTTTTGGTGGCTATTACCTCTGTTCGGCGTGTCTCTGAGTTGGCGGCTCTGTCTATTCAGGCCCCTTACTTTGAGAGACACCAGGACAAGGTGGTTTTTCGTTTTAAACCAGATTTCCTTCCTAAGGTGGTTTCTGCTTTCCATCTCAATCAGGATGTAGTTCTCCCTTCCTTGTGTCCTAAGCCTAGCAATGACAAGGAGAGGGTTTTGCACTCCTTGGATGTGGTTCATTGTGTGAAGTACTATTTGGTTGCTACTTCTCCTTTTCGTAAGACGGACGCCTTGTTCGTGGTGCCCTCCGGGCGCCAGCCAAGTCTACCATTAGTAAATGGATACGTCAGGCCATTGTTGGGGCCTATTCTGCCAAGGGGAAGGTTCCCCCTTTTCATATCACTGCTCATTCTACTCGTGCTGTTGGGGCTTCCTGGGCTTTTCAGCACCAGGCCTCTGTTGAACAAGTTTGTAAGGCTGCTACTTGGTCTTCCGTTCATACTTTTTCCAAGTTTTATAAGGTTGATGTGCGGGCCTCAGCGGATGCTGTTTTTGGCCACAAGGTTCTGCAAGCTGCAGTGGTTTAAATTGGTGCATTTTTTTTGCTGTATTTGGATCCCCACCCATGACGGACACTGCTATTGAATGTCCCATATGTCATGAATAGTGGAAGCGGGGTGTGTGACATACTTGGAATAATACCATTTTGTTATTACTCACCTGTAAAATGGGTGTTATAAGTATGTCAGACACCCCGCTTCATCCCGCCCTTTGGTATTCTGGATCCATTATATGGTGAACCTTTTATTGTTAAGAATGTCTCTTCCTGGTCCCCTTACTGCTGTCATATACTGGGGAATGTGTGGGAGGTCCCAGGTATTTATGGACCAGGAGGGGTTTCTTTTTTGCTTTCATCTCCTCTACTGGACCATAACCCATATGTCATGAATAGTGGAAGCGGGGTGTGTGACATACTTATAATACCCATTTTACAGGTGAGTAATCACAAAATGGTATTATTCTTAAGTTTTTATGCACCACGTTAATACTTTTGTGTAAGATGGAGAATGCTTTCTTAAAACAGAGTATGAAATCAGGAAAATTAGGCATTTGAGAGCTTTGCTTGATATCTAAGCTTTTGTGGTTCTAAGAACACTTGTTCAATAATGGAAAATCTGGGGCCATACCATCAAACTATGGAGACAAGAAGGCAACGGCATGCAGGAATAAAATTTTACACAATATTATAAAATGCAATATCATTGATATGTGGGCTAATAGCATACATAGTCATGGCATCCGGAGCCATCTGATGTGGCCATGCAAATGGGTTTTGTGCTGCTTTAAAATATACCAAAATCAGGGATTTCCACTATCCTGGATTTTGGTCCTTACTTCCTCCCAATGTGAGATGCCCCAAGGTGTAACACATATTAATGTGCAGCCTGGCCACAGCCCAAGAAAGATGCGAGAAAAGTCCCCGTCTAGGTAGGTAAGAATATTGGGCCACTGACAGGTTACCCCAGGGTTGGGTATTCAACCACACTTAACGTCTTAGAGGTGCTAGGACTGGATTTAGTCCACTTTAAAAACTTTATGTTATGCAACCAAAAAGTTGTGAACAAATTCTATTCATTGTGGCCTACACTATTCTAAAGGTGAGGCGCCCCTGGTCTATACACATGGTACAGAGGTAGCCTCTGGCAAGAAACCAATATACAATATGGTTGTAGTCTCCACAAAAGACCTACACAGACTGGATCCATTATAATATGCTATGTGGATAGCATTAGATATTTATAGCCTGCTCATGAACCATCAGTTTATGCAATCCAGATATCGAATTACTCAATTTGACCTGGCTTACTCTTTGATTTTCTTTCTGGTGCACGCTTACAACTCTTATCATACACTTCCCAACAGCCTTTTTACATACCCTTTACATACTTGTATTTTCTTGATGTTGGGACATACCATATAGAATCCAAAATTGACATTTTAACCAAAAACAGGCACAGTCCACAGTCACAGTTTCTTGCCTGTTTGGGTTTGGGTTACAGTGATAGAACCTGTATCTAGCATGGCCTGAAAATTGCTAACTATGTCTACATAACATGCACAGAGATTCAACTCCGTTCAATTCAAATCAGTTCAGACAGAAAACATTACACTGGTTCTCACATTTATTAACTCCAAAAAAACAGTTGATTATTGTGCACATAAAAATTCACATTTAACCCTTACATATTTGGATTAGTTTACTAGATAGTTTCCACGCCAAATGAAAGTATATGCTCACTCCTAAAGTGTTTTAACTTTTACAGATAGGAACAGAATGGGCAGCAATGTAAGAGTAGCTGTCACATCATCTAAATGTTCTGGTGTCCTGTATGATGCAACATATCCTAAATTTATTGTAAAATCCCTCAAAACCCTACTGATAAAACCATGTGTCTAGTATATGAAAAAACTGCTACAAACAATAGGCGTACATAAACCAAATGATCAGAAAACACAGCAGAGGATTTAATCTGATCTTAATGAACATTTAAGTTTGCATTACATTTACTTTCTTTCAGTAGCAATGTGTAACACCATGATCTGTTAAAATGTAGTCAGCTATGCAAACATCTTTCATCACACAACAAGATATTCAAACAATTTGTGGAAAGAAGCCATGTAGTTTGTATGGTGCACTGGTTATGTAGAAATGAAATAAAGTGGAAAAAATAGCTGCAGATAAATGATGGGCAAACGGCTAAATACACAGCTGGTATTTGAACGGAAACTTTTGGATGAGTCAACTTTTCAATTCTGTTAAGGCAGTCCTAAAAGCCAATTTGCTGCAACAGCCTGTGCAAGCCACAACAAAATCTGTCCGCACCATTTCTGAAGACAGTTTTGCACATTAGGCTTGATTCAGAGAGACTTTAAAAACAATTCGTTTTAGTGCCGATCAGCTTTTTTTTCGCATAAGTTCCCTCTCTTGTATGAGTGTGCGATCGATTCTATGCATTCATTAGTTTCCTTCTGTAAAGTGCCCGTCCGTTCGTATGCTAGAGTACGAGTTCGAGTATGTCATTTCCCTGCGTGACTTTTCTGTTTCCTTTTCTCTGGTTGCAACGGCAGCATTCGTTTTTACCCATTTCTCATCGTCTACCTCAACGAATCCATTACGTTTCCCGATCAATTCTAATTGTATTTTACCAAAACTAATCGTCCGATCGAAAACATTTACGATCTTGCGCCTGCGCACTACAAACTTAACTCGCCCACAAATGTGTCCCCATATATTACACTACCAAGCTCACCCCAACCAGTTGGCGCTAGTCTAACACTTACATTTAGGACCCCTAAAGCTCACCCCAACCACTTGGCACTAGTCTAACACTTACATTTAGGACCCCTAAAGCTCACCCCAATCACTTGGCGCTAGTCTAACACTTACATTTAGGACCCCTAAAGCTCACCCCAACCACTTCCCGGTTAGTTTCTTCTTCATTTTCATCATCCTAAAACTTACCCAAACCACTTCCAGGACATCTGAATCTTGAGCTAAAAATATGTATTTGACCCTTTGTTTGGTGTAAATGTATGTGTTTAAAGAAATGACACTGAAACGTTGGTTTCTTTTTATATAAATTATTTTGAAAATATTAAAAACTTTTTTTTTTTTTTTTATTTAAAACTTTGTTAATCCAAGTTAATTTTTAAAAGTTGCTCCGCAGAACAGGGCCAGGACCCAGGACTCTAATCCTCTTCGTCTTCTTCTGTTGTCCCCAACGAGTCAACCATCACCTTCATATCGGCCACCAACGCAAGGACCCTGCGATTCATTTGCAAAATTTTTTGCCGTGTGGTCCCTGTAACAAATAGAGAAAAATTCATTAGTTTGAGACCAATACATGTTTGCCACCTGTGGATTGAATGTTTTTAAGTTAACAAATTAAATAAAGGCGACATATGTAATTCTGTCAAGTCATTAAGCTAAGGAAGTGGCCACAGGTCAGTCTGTCAAGTCATTAAGCTAAGGAAGTGGCCACAGGGCAGTCTTATATTGCCATTGACTAGGGCTTGATGTATCTGTGTGTTCATGTCAAGTACCACATAAATGCAAATAATGGCATGACTACTTACTTGGTTGGTGGCTGAGAGATGGCTCGTTGGGGACAACACGATGTCCTGGGTCCTGGCTCTGCTGTGAAGAAGTGCCTGTAGAAACATGGGAAATACGGTCAGTTTTAATGTCTTATTCCACAGTAATCAAATATCTCTTGCAAAGTCTGGGTCACATCACTCACCTTCTCCAGGTTCTGCTTGTAGCAGATCTGCTGCCTCTTCCACTACCTCACCCACTCCCGAAGCATCTAGAAAAACAGATGAAAGGAATCAGTTTGGTAGGAGATAGAATGTATATGTGTGTGCGTATACATGAAGAGTGACATACCAGAGGCTCCCGCATGCGTGGCAGGGTACGACGGCCTGCCCACGCCATGCCGCCCCTTCTCTATGGTAAGGTCCAGGGGCTGGTCGGAGGACCCAACAGAGGAGGGGTAGGACCGTCGCCCTGGAGATCCACCACCTTCACTTCCAGCTGCAGAGTCATGCAGCACTGGTGCGGCGAATGCAGTAATCCATTTCCAACACTACCAAAGAAAAGGCATTATAACTAAAGGCCTACCTTCTGTCTTAGTTACATCTTGCATGCAATCGCTATGTACTTACTTGGGAAATGGATTCCGAAAAACCTCCGCACCCGGGGCATGTGCAGTCGTTTCAGGTCCGACCAATGCTGCATGATCTGCGTGTGGGTGAAGGTGGTGTTGGTCTGATGTTGTATTTCCGAGATGATCTCCAGGGCGACATTGCGTTTTTCAAATGAGTTGGGCAGGTAGTCGTACCTGCGCTCCAGCATGGTCTACAAAACAGAAATAAAACATAGCATTTACTTCTAAATACCTATCAATATGTGACAACAATACATTATTTTAGGAAATGCCATTAACTCACACACATTTCTAGGCTAAAGCAATTTTTAAATCTGGGCGAACTGTTGTTTGGCACGTGTGTGCCTTTGGTTGTGCATGTAGTTTAACACATTTTGAAATAAATCCCTTACTTCCTGCGCTTCCTTAACATGTAGAGCAGCATTTAGATGTCAATTCAAAGGGCTAAAAAGACACTTACGAGCATGATGATCTCTTCTTGTTGGCGGGTGAAGATAGTGGGCGCCATTTTTCTTCTTCTTCTTGGCAGCAGATAAGTAACGCCCCAGCGTTTTCAGGGTTCCGCACGGACACGCGGACGTACGCGTAAGCGAACGCATAGGTGTCACATGCCGGCTAGCTTATTTAAAGCTCCCTGGACACACAGCTCATTCTCTTTGAGAGTCCCATCAAAATGGCACAAAAAAAACAGCAGGAAAAACTGGCAAGGAGACAAAGGGGAAGAAGGCAGCCAAGCGGCAGGAGCATGCAGAAGGGCCCCAAACCAGGTCTCAACAGCCCAAAGCAAAGTTACGGGCTACTACCAAGGCTCCGCCAAAGCCAACTACCAGCTATGGCAAAAAAAAGGAGGTGGCAGCAGGCAAAGGAAAGACACAGGCCCCAAAGCCTACAACCTCTACTGGCAAAAAAAACGGGTAAGAGGGTACGAAGCCCCACCCCAGCCTGCCCCACATCCCCCCCCCCCCACGTGGCACCAAGGCACTTGGAATCAGCCAAAAACACAGGCCAAGAAGCCGCAGCAGGGCCAGAAGCCCGAAAAGGGCCAGAAGTCGCAGCACGGCCCGAAGCCCAAAAAGGGCCAAATTTGCCAGCTCCCCATCCGCAAGGGGCTACCTACCCACGCAGAAGAGGGCCGGTACACCAAGGCCCTCACCCTTGGTCCGTCCAAGTACCTCCAAGGGGCAGCCACTTTCCAAGGGCCCATACAGGCACCGTGCACCAAGCACAAGTTCATCCTCTGCCAGAACCTCTCCTCCTCGGCCAAATTCGCCACCGGCACAGGTGGGCAGGAAATCTCCCTATGCCACATCCACACCTGTCCCTTGCCCAGTCCAGTACAATCAGCTAACAGCCACTAGTCCGTGCAGTCCCCCCCACAGACACAGCCCAGAATGTCACCACATTTGTCTGGAACCACGGAGGAGCCACAACCAACAGGGCGCACACTGCGCAGAGGGCAGTTGAGTGGCCGTTTTGGTGATGCCCAAACTATGGCCTTGGCTAGTGGCCTTACCTTTTACCTTAAATATGTTTGATTTTGGATTTTCCTTCTTCTTGTATTGCCCACATTGGTCTAAATTAGCCTATGTTTTTCAGCTTTCAAACTGGAGGAGGATTTCCAACCAAATTACAATTTACACCGGCTGAGGAGATGGTGCTGGGCTGCTCCATCCTGTGGCGGGACACGCGGCCCTAAGGGACACAGACAACCCGCCCATTCCTGCAGGTGAGAAAGCTTGATGTGACATTCTAAATTTGGGAACATGCACAATTGGCCAGTAACACATATGTTAACCCATGCCCCTAGGGTGTGCCTTGTAGTGGTTTTCAGTCTTTGAACATGGTGTGTCGTGTGTGGACAGTTACATTCATATTTTGTTTGGCCATACATGATTGATCCAGATTGTCTAAGGATGTACGCATCATGGGATGAGCCTGGGTAGCCGGCGAAGACACTAAGGAACCGCATGTCCGGGGCCACCACTGCCTGAACATTCAGTGAGTGACCCATTTTGTGGTTCCTGGGAAAAAAAAAAATATTACATAAGTAAGGCTTTGGCTAAAAGTTAAACACTCATTTCTAACAGCATATAAGGCAAATGTGGGTGAACCTAAAAATAACAATAACCAAGTACATAAGGATTTAGATCACACACAAAGGATATGTGTGTTTGCAGAAGATCAAAACACACTTTAAGTCTGTATTTAAAGATCACTTTTAAGTGTTTGGCTTGGGAGCACATGTCAATTGCGGAACAACTAAATAACGGACCATTCTTTCACAGGCACTCTTTGATAGGAGGGACACAAGGAGGGACTAATTCTAATGAGGATTCAATTTCAAGGAGGTATACTTTTCAAAGATGTATTCTTTGCAAGGAGGGATAACTAACAAGGAGGGACTTTTGACAAGGAGGGATATTTTTCAAGGAGGGATCTTTAACTGTGATTTTTAACACTACAATGAGGGAATATTTGCTAAGAGGGATGTTTACAAGGAGGGATAATTCCAATGAGGGATGTTTACAAGGAGGGATAATTCCAATGGGGGATATTTACAAGGAGGGATAATTCCAATGGGGGATATTTACAAGGAGGGATAATTCCAATGGGGGATATTTACAAGGAGGGATAATTCCAATTGGGGATATTTACAAGGAGGGATAATTCCAATGAGGGATATTTACAAGGAGGGGTGATTCCAATGAGGGATATTTACAAGGAGGGATAATTCCAATGAGGGATATTTACAAGGAGGGATAATTCCAATGAGGGATATTTACATGGAGGGATAATTCCAATGAGGGATATTTACAAGGAGGGATTTTTTACAAAAGAGGGATAATTTTGCCAAAAAAAATAAAAAAAACTTACCTGTATATGTACTCGTCGGCAGCCTGAGGCACCAGGGCAACGTGTGTACAGTCAATTGCACCCATGAGGTTGGGCAGGTCGGCGATATTATAAAACCCAAGCTTAATGGCGTTTCTGGCTACCATATCTTCAAGAAAAGAAATATATTTGTTGGTTATGGTAGCCATGCCTTCCAAAAACTTGGATAGAGCGCGGCTCAGCGTAGACTGGGAGATCCCCACGGAGAGGGCACCCAGCCTCTGGAACAAGCTATTCGCCAAAAGCCAAGCATCTTGGTCATACCTGAAATTGCTTGCCCCTTCCTTGTGGTGCGGGCTAACCATGGCCGCAGATCACTATACAATTTATGGAGGGAAGCGCGATTAAGCCTGGTGAGCTCGAACAGCTCAACGTCTTGCATGAGATTGATGTCCATGCATCGCCGCCGGTGCAATCTGGCCTCTGACCTCCGGATGAAATCAATGCCAAGGAGAAGCAGATCCTGATGCTCTTCAAAATCACTCTCCATCACGCTTGGCTGCCTAGTCCCGAGGTCAAAAAGGTGCCGTAAGGCGATCGCAAAGGAAACGGCTATATGGGCTTCGGCACACTTGGCAATCAGCTCTCTGAATTAATCGCCATGCCATTGCAATAACGTAAATGTTTGGAATGATCGAAACATTTTCGATTTCGAAGGAAAAAGGGCCCGAACTAGCGTAAAACCAAAGATTTCCTTTCGAAATTCGAAAGAGTATATACCTTTATGTTCGAACGTTCGTGCGAGTAGATTCAAAAACAGCCAATTTTGATTTTGAATCGACCCTATTGTTTGGCAACTGCAAGGGTCAAAAAAGCAATGTGATGTCTGGGATAACTGACCTATTACAGATCTACAGAATTGGGTGCCTACTGCAGAATAAAAACCATCAATTTGGATGTCCCCCTAACAAACTGTTCTAAGAAATTGGTGCTGGATTGCTTTAACGTACGTCTGTAGGGGATGTTTTTTAGTTTACAACATGCACAGGACAGGATGTTCCACTGATCTGAATGCTCCCCTTTGTAGTGCTGGGAAGGGAGGTCGGCAGCCTCCCAGGTGAACAGCTCGGTAGTAATGTATTACAAAGTATAACCCAACATAGCCACCTTAAGGGGAGGTTTTCACATGCATTTGCAAATGTGCACAACTAAGTAATCTGCTCCTGTAGGATAGACAAGCCTGCCCCCCTTCTTGTTATGTAAAAGGTAAACAAAATGGATAATAATGCGCTGTCCTGCTTTTTACAATCCAGGACCTATTAAATCTGCTGGAGCAGCTTGCTATTGCTTTAAACCCCAACAAATTAACATGTCAATAATATATGAGAATAAGATACAGCCTTCAACAAAAGGTGGGAGCTGTGCCCCTACATTTATATATTTCCATGCAACGCTTTTCTCACAACACTGAAACATTCTCTCTCTCATGGACTGAGGTACCCCAATGGGTAAGGGACCCCCCTAGTCCACCAAGAAAAGGCAATATTCACCAAATATCTGATTAAAGTCCTCATGAGTCAGCAGCACTCTGCCTATTAGGTGTAGTAAAACTCATGATAGATGGTGGCCTGCAACCAAAACTCCCCATCTAACTGGAATAGTGCGACTAGGAGGAAACTAGCAATGAACAAATTGATAGAATTTGTCAGAGCCTGCAGATGCCCAGCTCAGATGACCACTAGTGTAACTCCTCTATACTATTACTTCCATACTGCATGTCTCGATGTGGCATAACTCAGGTCAGCCCCACCCCATCCTTTAGCAAACGATAAAAACAAGAAAAAGGAACATATGAATAGAAAGTAGAAGAAAATCAGAAGTCCTCCAACACTAGTGGTAAATTAAATCAAACAAATTTGTGGAAGAATGTTTCGATCCCTAGTGTCTCAGTATCCTGATAACTTGGTAAAACTCTATGCACAATGCTTCTAAACCAGGGGTGCACAACTTATTTTTGGTCTATGGGCAGCATTGTCTTATTATTCCGCTTCAAGGGGCTGCAACATAATGTAAGCGTATATAGTTTACTGCAGGCTGGCTTTAACCTTATAGCATCACATATGCTTTTATGTATATGCAAAGGTGAGCGGGAGGGGGGTGCAGAACAGAAGAGGAAAGATTTGAGGAAATCAGAGGTGGGCAGAGTTGAGGTAAGCAGAGGTGGGTAGTAGAGATGAGGTGAGCAGAGGCAACGGAAGAGGTAAAGTGGGCAAAGGTAAGCAAAGTTTGGGCAGGAAGATGTGAGGATTGGTGGAAAAAAGGCAGCGGTTAGGTTAGCGGAGATTAGGTGGGCAAAGTGGAGACTACTGAAAAGCAGATGTGTCGGACAGAGGTGGGTTTAACAGAGACGGGGAGAGGAGAGAATATGTGGATACAGGTTGGCAGAGGAGAACAGAGGTATGGTGGAAAGAATTAAAAAGAGGCAAGACAGGAAAGAAAGTGATGGACTGAGGAGAGGTTGGAAAAGGTGAGCAGAGGTAAGTAGAGGTAGGGATGGGTAAACAGCGGTGAAGTGAGAACATGTATGGTGGAAAACAAAA
Source organism: Gastrophryne carolinensis (assembly GCA_027917425.1). Lineage (NCBI taxonomy): Eukaryota > Metazoa > Chordata > Amphibia > Anura > Microhylidae > Gastrophryne > Gastrophryne carolinensis. The sequence continues at coordinate 134,428,111 of CM051235.1, read as the reverse complement.
GGTGAACTGGGAAGAGTCTCCATAGGCATCTCTAGATACCAAAAGCACATGTCACCCACCTCTTTTACTGCTTTGGGAATAGCAGTCAGTCGCTTCCACTGGGGGCAAGGCAAGCTCAGCTCTTTAATTCCCTAGGGTTTCTGGGGGCCGCAACTGATGGCAGTGGAGGCCGCATGCCCCCCATGCCGCAGGTTGTGCATCCCGGTTTAATATGAATGAGAAAGTGAAAATGGTCTGCACATGCAACTGGTCCATACTAAATAAATTAGGTAGCACATCAGGCCACAGTAGCAGATAACTATGTGCTCAGAGCCTGCCTGATATCTTCTCATGCAGCTTCACTCTACAACGTGAACATGTGCTTCATAACTCAGGTATGGAATGTGAAACATGTTGGGAGCAACCAGAAGAAAAAAACAACATACAGATGGCACAGCTATGTTTTGTTTGTAAAATATGGCACAATAAAGCTTCAAGCATTGGAGCAACCTTTAAGACTGCTCAAAGAGACCAAATTATTTTAGCTGTTAAGTGCCTTTCACAAGGGTGCTGAAGGACAGCTCTGACATGTGGCTGATGGGATTTCACAACAGAATACACAGATTTGCATCCAAATAAACAAAGACAAAAATGCAAACAAGATTATGGAATAGTAGTCATTGTAGATGTACCTGATGCAGATAATATTTTAGGCAACATCTTAAATCTTGAAAAAGACACATCTCCTCCATAGTCATCTTGTCGGCTGAAGTCCTTTGCTGTATTTCAAGCGGCCCTGACACTACTACAATCACAAGTGACGTTTGCGGGCAAGCTGCTGCAAAGCAGAGTGCCAAAATTGTCACTGAAGGCCCTGCCTGGGCAAAGATGCAGCATGCAGGCCTCCTGGCCTACAAGAGGCCTCCAAACCAACCAGATAATTTAATTTGGGTAATTAAGGTGATCCAGGCAGTTTTTTTCTATTTCTTGCAGCTTTAAAACATATGGCAAGGGAGTATTTGCTGAAACTGGTCTTAAAGATGGACACCACACACCATTTTGGCTTTTCAAGGTGTTGTTCCACAATCCAGGGGCATCCCAAATCATGATGCCCCGCTGTGTGTATCCACCCAGTTTGCGTGATCCACTCACCTTCCAGTCGCTCCCACAGCGAAGGCTCAAGCGTGCTCACTTTCATACATCTCCCTTCGACTCTGCTGACTGTTAAGCCGCCTGGACAGCTAAGCAGCCGAGCAGCGCTTAAAGTGGACCAACACCCACCGGTGATCGGCCCGGGAATCTATAAGATTCCCGGGCCGATCACCTCCCTCCCCGCGGGACATCCGAGATCGGGATGTCCCGCGGGGTGAAACCCCCCCAAACTCCTTACCTCAGTTTTCTCCCTCGCGCCCCTCTAGACGTGCGCGTGCCCGCGCCGGCCATTCACAGACGGCCGGCGCGGGCACGCGTGCGTCAAGAGGGACGCGCGGGAGGCGGCGGCGGAGGAGCCGCTTGTCCGTCGGCTCGGGGAGAGGTGAGTTCGGGGGGTTCGGGGGGGGTTTCACACAGCGGGGCACCCCGATCGGGGGTGCCCCACCGAAGTGGACCAAGACCCAGGATAGTCAAAATCCTGGGTGTTGGTCCACTTTAAGGGAGCCGAGTGCACTGCAGGCTGCATCCCCTGCTAACCTCCTAGCCCTGATGTACCAGTGCCACCCATTAAGAAAGGGCACGTGCGCAGCTAGAGATGAGCGGGAATGTGGCCGCATCACAGATGCAGCGAGGCTCATGGAAAAGTGAGTGTTCAGGGGCTTCTGGGGGGGGGGGGCACAGTGGAGGCATCCCAATTCAGGATTCCCCAAGGACTGGAACCTCTGATTTTCCTCTTTAAATTAAAACATAATAATCAAAGGGCCAAAGACAACTGTACTTATACTTGTATTACTGTATAATAAACAGCAACCTAGAAAAGACTTAAAACAAACGTACAGTCACCAGTTACAGTACAGAGACAAGAATCCCACAAAAAAAGATTTACAAATAAGCATTTGCAGCTCAGTGTTTTTCATTTGATAGATGGCGGGTAAAGTAGATGTAGCTTTTCAAAAAGAAAAAAGGCATAGTAAGAGCTATGGAAACTTTTAGTGGAGCTGTTTAAAGCTGACAGACTCATCACATCACACAATGCGAGCAACAACTGTGACATTGGCCTGAGAATCAGATTCTTCAGACTCAAATCAGGTTGGTCCAACCATATAACAGGCAAGTAAACTCACAATCCAGGAAGGAGTGAGTGGAATCCTAGGCAGATACAAGTCACATAGAATGAGTTTGAGCAGACAAGAACAGGTTGCAGTGAGAAAATGTGCCTTGTAGGTAAAGCTTTAGCATCATGGAAACTGGGAACATACATGCCAGCTCCCATGGCTAGCAACCATGAATGCATGAAGTAAACCAAATATGTTTAAGGGTTTCTATCCTGAAAATATAACTGGTTTAACTGCCATTTGTTATACTACTTGTATGAAGTTCTGCTTTAAAGTGGACCAACACCGAGAGGTGATCGGCCCGGAAATCTATAAGATTCCCGGCTGATCACCTCCCACCCCGCGGGACATCCGAGATCACCTCCCACCCCGCGGGACATCCGAGATCGGGATGTCCCGCGGGGTGAAACCCCCCCAGACACCCCAAATCGTTTACCTGATCTTCCCTCGCGCCCTGTAGGCGTGCGCGCGCCCGCGCCGGCCGTCTGCGAATGGCCGGCGGGGGCGCGCGCGCCAAAAGTGACGCGAGGGAGGCGGCGGCGGCGGCAGCCGCTTGGACGTTCCTGATCCCCGCCTGGACGTTGGCGGGGATTGGACCGTCCAGTCACGTGGGAGCGGGGACAGGTAAGATTTTGGGGCTTTCTGGGGGGTTTCACACAGCGGGGCACCCCCAATCGGGGTGCCCCGCCGAAGTGGACCAAAACCCAGTATAGTCAAAATCCTGGGTGTTGGTCCACTTTAAGAAATTATGCATATTGTTATGTAAACATATACCTAACCTACGCCCACAACAGAGAGGTTTAAAAATAAAACACAACTGGAGCACTTAAAGGATAAAAATAGGAGTAGCCCATTTAATGTAGCAAACATCAATAAACAGCCATTTTTTAATTAATATCTATGCAGGCATGTATATGCAGAATACAATATACTGTGTATATAAACCATTTTTAGGTCACTTGAGTGACAGTGGAATTCTCCCTGAGAACACAAAACCAAACACTGTTGGTGATGCCTACAGAAAACCGTTTATGATCTATCTAATTTCTTGCTCTATATCCACACTGGCTGCCTTTCCTAACCCCTGGGACAGATCATCTATACAAATCAATGGGAAAGGCAAGGGGTTTGAAAATTAAGAGAGAGTATGTGTGACCAGGACACTTTTTAATGTTTTTTATGAATATATCCTATCAAATTTCCACAAACTGTGCATATTCTAATCATCTTATTGATCTGCAATTATGGCAAAGTGACAGAATTTCTGACCAAGAAGTTTAATTGCTGGTAGATAGACTCAACGTGATACAGCGGACCTAGAATAGATGTAGAAGAGGAAGTCCAAAATGTTTGTAACCCCTCCATCTGTGCCAGATTTGGACCTAGAAAAAATGTAAACAGTGCTGGGGCTCTGCATAACAGTTGGGCTTGAGTGACAGACCAGTAAAGTCAAAATGTAACACTGAATTGGGTGAATAACCTGTCCAGTCTCTAGATAACCTTGGGTACTGGAAGCAGCCATCTTGGAGGGAATGCAGGTCTGTCGCCCCAATCTCACGCAGCAGTGTCATTGTACTGATCATTCACTCAAGTCCACCTGTCACTCAAGACTACAGCTGCCATCCAGTGTCCCGCACCACACTGGAATCAAAGGAGGATTGCAGTGATCAGGTGATGCTTTTAATTATTTAAAGTTCCAAATTTGTCTTAGCATGAGGGGAGGGCAGGATGGCCACAGGTTTACGAGTGGGTTTCCACAAATTCCTCAGTGAGTTGTTTTGCACAGATTTTAGAATTTTAGTGCCGGACCGCACCAGCCCAGTTGTGGAAAATAGTTTTTTTCTTCTTCTTTGCAGGTCTGGAAAAAAATTGCAAAACTTTTTAGCAGGCTTATGCAAGTGCGAGATTGTTTTGTATGTGTCCCCATGGTGCTGAATCAAACCTATAGACAGATCTAGCGTCTTGATTGTGGCTTTTCATATCTTTACGTGTACTTCCTCTTCCTGTCCTTCCCCCTTCTCTCCATTATTCATTCCCTCTTTCCTAGTCTTCTCCTAACCTTATTTTATTTAAAGTGTTTTGTCCTAATATCAACAAAACAACATTCCAGCAAAGTAGCATTAGGTGCTATTCTGTGAGGAAATCACATTTCTATTGGCTTGTGCCTTTATTGGTTATGTATGATTTGGTGCAAGGTTCAAAGAAATCCCACAGACATATTGGCCACAGTATGGGACAAGAAATAACTAAGCCACAATTCACATTAATCATAACCCGATAACCGAATTTTTTTTTTATAATTTCAGGAGGTTCAGGGCCTGAGATATGGAGAATTAGGTTTAGGGGCCATCAGACAGCAGTGCTTAGTTCCACAGGGTGAGTCCACTAACACCAGAACCTGTGCCCCACAACTTCAGCAACAAGTTATAATAGTTTTTAGGAGTTTTAGCTAATACTGCTAAAAAGGAGGGGACCACAGCCCCTCCCATGAGGAAGGGGGTGTGACCAGCAAGAAGTTTCAATGTAGACGGATGTGAGCTATTTCTGTCTAGGGTCACAAAAGAATCTTGTGCTGGAAAAACCATAATTTACAGGCTGCCTTAAGCCTCCCTGTGTTTGCCCTGCATCACAGCATATCATCTAACTGCAATAAGGTGACTGATATTTTACCTGCCAATCCTTGCTGTAACATAATGTAATTGCCCTTCTAACCTGTATTGCATCTACCCATTTCGGGAGGCCCTGCTGCCACTGGCCCACTTTTCTTAGAACGAGTCTACGGAGCAGACGTGGCTCCCCTCCAATCAGCTTCTCCAGCTGCGCATATTAAATGTGCAGCTGCAGAAGCTGAATGCAATCCTAGCCACACACATGATCGGTGCACGGCACCCCCTGCATCCTTAGACATTCAATTACAGCGGGCGTGGTGGCACTCGGTCTGAGAAGGATGTGAGTAGCTCCACCAACCGAAAAAGCAGTTTTGGTCCACTTTAAAGCGATTACTTGCAAATAATCTTGGTCTTCTCTGTATCTTGATCCCAAACTCTCACTTGTCGATGCAGCTCGAGTATATTACACGCTATTGGGCTGGCTCCTGGTCTTAGATAGACACGGTAACTGACCAGGCCTGTCTCAAACTACATCTCTGTGAACGGGATGTCAGCTGGGGCCATAAGGTGCGGATTTTCGTCACAACATATAATCTGATTTTTTTAAATGCTTTGAAATGGCTTATTTCTAGTTCTACACCCTAAGAAGAGAGTATCGTCAAGGGCTTTGGTCAAATATATTTCACAAGTTCAGTGAATTTTGGTCCGCTTTAACTGCATCGGTAATCAGGCCTCCACTATCCCGGGAAGTCCAGAGTCCATGCTCCCTCATGTCAGTAAAGCTTTAGCACACCTCCTCCACTGAAATGAATGGAGTGGGTATGGCATTGACAGACCTTTAACTAGCAGCTAGCTAAAGCACCATTTATCAACGTAATGCCCAAATTGTTTAAGCCTTTGAACATATTACTGTAGCACCAACATCTGTACAGTTGGAACAGTAAGTAAACCAATATTAACATAAAATGTATTTCTAACCTTTTTATCTGAGAAAAAAAAAGAATAAAACTAAAAAAAAAGGTAAATTAGAGACACAAATGTTACACAATGTTAAATCTAGATCTGTTCCTTGCCAAATATATATTACAAGCAGACTCCTGATCCTTTTTATGTTCATTGTATTTGGTAAAGATCACTGCATACTTTACTCGTGACATTAACAGTTAATATTTTAGAAAAACAAATGACAAAATATGCAAATAAGCATCACACACTTGGTCAATACAAAACAGATACTGCAGGCAGAATTAGAATATACATATTCACTGGTATTCACACTGTGGACAAAGAATCACATAGCAACTTATCAGATACTTAAAACGGACGTTACTATAAACATAGGCCCTTATTTATGAAGGAATAGCGACAGGTAGCGACTGGTGAACGACCGGTAATGACGGGCACCGCCACGAGAACGCCGGCTCCCCACCACAATCACACATTTATCAAGCCAATCCTGCTTAGCGACTGAGATAGCGCCAGATAGCCACTCATTCATCATTATTCCAGCCTCAGCCCACAGCGCCAGCATCCGACCTTGAACAGCGACAGGTATGATCTCTTGCTACCTGGCGCTCTCCAATGCATTTCAATGGAACAATCTTTAAATATTCATAATTAATTGTTATTAATGTTTTTTTGTTTTTTTTTAAATGTGAAAAATTCTGTGACCACTTCTGCCATGTTAGACATTTTTTTTAAGGTAATTATATTACATCATATTACTGACAATCATATTACAAAATTATTTAAAAAACTTCTTTTTTTGGTTTCCAAAAATATGGTTGTTTGGGGGTTAAAAAACTACTTTTAACCCATCGCCGCCAGCCCTCTGGGGTTTAAGCATGAATTTCACAGCGCGAGAATTTTTTGAGCATGATTTGTTAATGAATATGGTGGGAGCCGGTCGCTATGGCCAGTCGCTATCATGCGCTCCCATACAGCGCGGAACCTGTCAAATAGCGACTCCTCACCCAATATTCAACATTACTGCACACCGACTGAGTCGCTGTCAACAACCGAACGGCCAAGCACAGCGACTACTAGCGGGCGCTGTGAAAATACTGCTACAGTACTGCTACTGTCGCTACCTGCCGCTATTAATGAATCGGCCTCCCCGATGCATAGCCTCACCTTCAGTCAATCACTGTTGTAATTAAGGGGCCCGAAAAATGATATTTTGGGTGGTTAGCATGCATTTTAAAAAGTAATGTGGGCATGATTTCTATTTTTCATTATTACAGCTTCAAGTGGGCTCATTCTAAAAAGTATACGAGCTAAACAATTATTTGGGTATAGGTAGACTCCACATTTTTAAGACCTTAGGGTGTGACCATGCCATAACAAATAATATTGAAAAACATGATTGGAAAAAAATCTTTAAATTTTTTATTGTATTATCACAAAGATAAAAAGGATGGAGATAAATGTTACTCCCCTCTTCAATAAATATGTAACAACTCCAAATTAAAAACAATATTTTCCATGATTTTTAGTATCATTTGAGCATTTGTATTTGATTTGCTTAATTCATACAATATTGCAAGGGATAGTTTCACATTTCATACATGAAATTTACAAGTTGAAACAATCAGAATAATTTGAACAAATTTGATTAAAAGGTGGAGGTGAACTAGTTTCGCCCCTCGGAGCTTCTTCCGCACCAATTTTCACCTTGTGATTGTCAGATAAAATTTGCCAATACACATTCATGTGACAGATTAGCCTAGATAATGCATAGACACAACAAGAAGGAAATGAAAAAAAAAAAATACAGTTCTGTGATTACTCACCTGTAGAATTGATATTATGAGTATACAGTACGTCCTGCTCCAGATTAGATTACTTACACTTGGGTATTACTCTGCCAGATGGCGCTGGACTGCAGAGACAGCGAAATTGGCTCCTCCTGGCCCCTCAAATACCAGGGACCTCCCACCAATCCCCAGCATTGAAAAGCAGTTAACGAGAAGCCGGGAGAATTAAACAGAACCAAACTGGTAACTATAACAATTAGATCACCATAAAGGGGATCCAGGATAATGCAAAACCAAGGGTGGGGTGGAGCAGGACGTACTGTATACTCAATTCTACAGGTGAGTAAACACAGAATTGTATTATTCTTAGTATACAGTACGTCCTGCTCCAGATTAGATTACTTACACTTGGGACATCCAATAGCAGTGTCCATAAAGTAGGGTGGGATCCCCAAAGGTAACAGCAGACAGGTCAAACCACTGCCGCCTGCAGAACCTTACAGCCAAAAGCAGCATCAGCTGAGGCCCTAACATCAACCTTGTAAAACTTTGAAAAGGTATGAACAGAAGACCAAGTGGCGGCCTTGCAAACTTGTTCAACAGAAGCCTGGTGCTGAAAAGCCCAAAAGGCACCAATAGCACAAGTGGAATGAGCAGTAAGGTGGAAGGGAGGATTCTTCCCCTTAGCAGAATAGGCCTGAATCACAGCCTGACAGATCCATTTGCTGATAGTAGACTTAGCAGGTGCCAAACCCTTCCTAGGACCAGAAGGGACCACAAAAAGAGCATCAATTTCTCTGAAAGGTGCAGTAACCACCAGAGAGTACTTCAGACACCTAACCACATCCAAAGAATGCAAGACCCTCTCCTTAGCGTTACTAGAATTAGGGCACAAGGAAGAAAGAACAATGTCCTGATTCAAATGAAAGGCAGACACCACCTTAGGCAGAAAATCTGGCTTGAAGGGAAACACCACCTTGTCCTGGTGTCTCTCAAAGTAGGGGGGCTGGATGGAAAGTGCCGCCAACTCAGACACACGTCTAACAGAGGTGATAGCCACCAAGAAGACAACCTTGAGAGTAAGAATGGCCAGGGCAGCCTCCTGCACAGGTTCAAAGGGAGCACCCTGCAAGGCAGACAAGACCAAGTTCAAATCCCAAACAGGCAACATAGACTTACGTGGGGGACGCACATGAGTAACCCCCTGGAAAAAAGTCCTGACCAGAGAAAACAGCCAGGGCAGAGAAATGACCCTTCAGAGTACTGAGTTGGAGCCCCAGCTCCAACCCATGCTGCAGGAACTCCAGGATCCTGGGAATAGAGCACACACGACAGGGAAGAGACTGTAGACTCACACCAAACCCTATAGTAAATGGAAGAAGAAGACTTCTTCCTAGCCCTTATCATGGTATCAACCACAGAGGCAGACAGCCCCTTCTCCATCAAGATGGAGGTTTTAGCAGCCAGGACGTCAAAGCCAGAGTTTGTAAATTGGGATGGCGTAAGTGACCCTGAGTGAGCAGGTCTGGCACCCTGGGCAGAGTGTACTATCTACTGCCAGCTGCACTACGTCTGCGAACCACACTCTTCTTGGCCACCTGGGGGCCAACAGTATTGCTGGCACCCCCTCCTGAGCTATCTTGCGCAGAACCCTGCCCAACAGGGGAAACGGAGGAAAGACATACAGGAGCTGAAAGTCCTGCCATGTCATTGCTAGAGCATCCGTGGCCAAGGCCAGAGGATCCTGTGACAGGGAAACAAAGGCCGGGAGCTTGTGACGGGATGCAAACAGATCCGCATCTGGTTGGTCCCAACGGTGACACAGAGATTGGAACACCCTGTTGCAGAGGGACCATTCTCCCAGGCGAGAGGTCCCCCTGCTCAGAGAGTCTGCCTGCAGATTCTCCACGCCCGGGATGTGCACAGCTGATATACAGGGAACATTCTCCTCCACCCAGGCCAGGATCAGAGACACTTCCCGGAGGGCCCTCTTGCTCCGGGTCCCTCCCTGATGATTGATGTAGGCAACCGCCGTCTGGTTGTCCGAGCGCACCTGAACAGGCAGGCCCCGAAGGTGAGGAGTCAAATGAGTCAGAACCAACCTGATCACCCACAGCTCCAGAATGTTGATAGGTGGGTGGGCCTCCTGAGGGCCCCACGTCCCTTGAACTGCAGAAACCCCCCCAACCTGTCAGACTGGCATCCGTGGTGACCGCCTCCCAGGAGGGGGCCAGAAAGGATCTGCCCACCAACAGGTTCCTAGAGTCCAGCCACCATGAGAGGGACCGCCTGACCAGGGGGCAAAGCACCAGGACCAGCTCCAGGGACGCAGGATCCTTGCCCCATACTGACAAGAGGTGGAGTTGCAGAGGCCTCATGTGGAACTGAGCATAAAGGACCACCTCGTAGCACGCCACCATCAGGCCCACCAGCTGCATTCCCTGCCTGATGGAAAGATTAGGGCAATATAGCAGGAACTGAACCTGCGTAATCAGACTGTCCACCATCTGCTGAGGAAGAAAAATCCTTGCCTGAACTGTATCCAGATTCATTCCCAGGAAGGGAGTCACCAAGGAGGGAGCCAGGGAAGACTTGGGATGGTTGATAACCCAGCCAAATGACTCCAACGTGGACACTACCAGCTGAGTATCCAACTCTGCCTGTTGTAGGGATTGGGAAGTGATGAGAATGTCATCCAGGTAGGGCAGCACGCGGATGCCTTGAGACCTGAGCAGAGACATCACTCCTGCCAGCACCTTGGTGAACACTCTGGGAGCTGAAGTGAGATCGAAGGGCAATGCCACAAATTGGTAGTGCTGATCCTCCAGAGCGAACCTGAGGAACCTTTGATGACCTGGAAACACAGGAATATCAAAGTAAGCATCTTTTATGTCCACAGACGTCATGAAGACCCCTGGATGCAGGGAACTGGTGGCATAGCGCAAGATCTTCAAGTCCAGGATGGGCCTGACTGACCCATCTCTTTTGGGCACGGTGAACAGATTGGAATAGAAACCCTTGCCCCTTTCTCATAAGGGGACCTGACAGATGACCCCCAGCTCCAGAAGGCTTTGCACCGCCAGAACCAGAGCCTGAGCTGACACAGGGTCCTGAGAAATCCGGGATCTGATTAATCTTGGGGGGGGCAGCCAGAAAACTATCTTGTAACCGGAGGACACTACCTCCTGAATCCACCGGTCTGAGACATGAAGCCTCCAGACGTGAGCAAAGTGCTCAAGCCATCCCCCCACCCGAATAGGTGAGGACGCCCCTTCATGCCTGAGGGGGCTTGGGAGAAGACTTAAGCTTAGAGCCCCAGGAGGAGCCAGGGCGACCACGTCCTCTGCCCCTACCCCAGAAATCTCCTCGGGCCCCTGTAAGGGAGACCCCCCCTCCCCTGTCTGGCACCACGGTAGGGGGAAGAAAAGGACCCCTGTTCCCGAAAGGGCCGAGACTGCCGCCTGCGCTGGGGCAACCTGCCTCCCTTAGCAAAAAGGTCCAGGCGTTCCCCAAACAGGCGTAGTCCTTTGAAGGGAAAACCAATGAGAGCCTTCTTGGCAGCGTTGTCAGCAGCCCACTGGTGCAGCCAAACCGAGCGGAGTATAGCCACCACAAGGGCAGAGGTTCTGGCATGGGACGCCAGCTGATCAATGCGCTGGTCCTCAGCATCCCGCAGCGTAGTAGAGTCAGGGGAGTGCATGACAGAGGTGTTAGATAACCCTAGGACCGGGGCATCCACTTCAGGAGGGGATGACCCCTGGGCCTCTCATCAGATGACTCAGAGTCAGAGAATAACTCCCCTTCTTCCAAAGGGGTATAACCAGACAGACACAAAAACTCAGCTTCCATAGGGAAAAGAGTGACATCAGGCATTAAGTGCCGCTTTTTTGCAGAGGCCTTACGCGCCAAAGTATTAGCAAGCAACCTTCTCAACACTAGCCAGTCTAGTAGACACATCAGGTTGAGAATCCCCACTTGTATGCAACTCAATGGGAGTCAGATTTAAGCTTGGGGGAGTAGGTGAAGCCATACGGGGTGCAGGCCCCGCTACTGGTAAACCAGGCTGCAGCGCAAGCACCTACTGGGCACAAGGTACACTACACAGAACCGCACATTGTCAGCAATAGTAGGGGACACCCCACAAGCTACACACAGCCGGGCTTGTCCCGAAGGAACCCCGAGCACATTATCCTGAGACGCCTCCATACGGTGAATATAGCAGCACAATAGACCGATAGGGATTCACGCTATAAAGCAACTCGGGATGCCCCAATAGCCCACTAGGGAAGTGGGAGTAATTTACACACTAGGCCTCACAAGTTAAGTAACTAAATAGAGGGAGTAGGGCCGGGAGAATCCAATAGAGGTCGGCCTGTCTGAAAGACATAAGCAAAGGGGAACCGTAAGTGACATGTGAAAAGACAAATGGTAAATAAAGCTGCCCGCGAGGGCACTCATGGACAGTGGAACGCGCCAACCGCCGGCCCCGCCCCCCGAAGAGCGCGACGCCGCACACGTGACAAGCAGCCAATAACGGCGCACCAGTGCCTGAGGTAATGCCGGCGCCAAGCGCGGCGGTGGAACATTTAAAAAAGCAACCAGTGCAACCAAGTCAGCGCGGCGACTGACACCAACCAGAAGCACATAATACAGTGAAGCACCAAGGCAAACTCACATACACACACAACCCCCCCCCCCCCCCCCCCGAGAGCTACAGGGGAGAGCGAGGGAGGACAGCGGCCACTTAACATCGGACCCACCGATAGACAGGGACAATAGGGCGGGAGGGGCATCCCATAGAGGCTCACCATATGCCTATACCGCCTACCCTTTGGTGGGGGATTGCGGTGGAGCAGTGCTCCTAAGCACCTGGCAGCATTCATGCCTACCGTCACCCGACCAGCACAGCCAAGGCTGGGAGGCACATTAATAATGGAACGGGTGGGAATATTCCTACAGGGCCGCAGGCTAATAGCCCCGCTCACCTGCGAGAAGAGAGAGCCATCTTCTTGTCCTTCGCAGTCCAGACTGCAGAGAAGATCTGGCGATTGGTGGGAGGTCCCTGGTATTTGAGGGGCCGGGAGGAGCCAATTTCGCTGTCTCTGCAGTCCAGCGCCATCTGGCGGAGTAATACCCAAGTGTAAGTAATCTAATCTGTAGCAGGACGTACTGTATACTAAGAATAAAAAACACACAGCAATTCAGTAAAACAATCCTTATATTGATAGTTTGTAGGGGTACCTGAAATTCTCATGCTCACACAAAAAGTTGGCTGTGTGTCAGTCGCATAATGAAGGGACATTTGCAGCACAATGATTTCTTTGTCCCATCTAAGATAATAGACACTGTGCACCAACTTCACATCAATGGACTTCAAAGTAAATAAATGAAGCATTCGTCTCTAATAGAATATCCAATTGCACTTACTGGGTATTGGTTCAGTGGCCTTGTGTATTGTGGGGACTCGGTGAAGGCATCCTCCTAGCGGCGTGATGGCAGGCTAAGGGGGGGCTGGAGTGGCTCCGTCCGGGTCACTGCTCCATCCTGTTCCACTTACAGCCCGGGCGTGAAGGGCAGTGCGCTGCGCTTTTAAAACTGGGGCGCATTGAACCTGCCCTGGACGTGCAGAACACTTCCGGGGCAGCTGGGGCCGCATTGGGCGGGGATGCGTGTCAAACTGCAACTCCGCTCCGCCCGGCTGAGCCCCCGCTCAAACAGGGAATACAGACGCGCAGTGCGGTTAGCAATGTTGCTGAGCGGGTGGGTCCGGTGTCCCCCCCTCACCGCAAATACGTCATCCCCCCCGGCCAAGCGGCCGACGGGGACTCTGTATCTCCACCCCTTTGCGCTCCGCCCCTCCCTGTCACACCAGTGTCAGTATCTCAATTAACTCATTCAGTCTACATAAATCACTACTGTACTGGCTTAGTACTTTGCTATTATCAACGAATAAAGATAAACATACATAAAAGGATAAAATCCCAAATAACTAGTCCATTAACTGTATTTTGGGACCAACCCGGTGAAGAGGGAAACTGAACCAAAGCCTTGAGGTACACTGAGATAATTCTGAAATTATTCAGTTACGTATAACGACAGTCCATATACATGCTTTGTGCTTATTGGTTTCAGGTACCACCTACACATGCATGAGTAGTTCGATTTGATTTGCTTCCCTCGCTCGCAACTACGGGGAATGGCTCAAATTCAGTGACCATGTCTATATGGATTTAAACTAAATCAATATTATTATAATATCAGTCACAAATAATAGATCAAATAACAAATCATTCTTAAAAGGACATAGAAGATTGCTTTGAAGTGCCTACATTGTTAAGATCTGCTTCAGGGCCACCATCAGCTAATTTATTGGATATTGTGTTTACCTGTATCTACAGTTACTGGAAAGTTACCCACCTTTGGCGCATATAATCTACGATTCCACTGAAAAACAAACTGAAGTCTTTAAAGTGGACCAATAGACCGAGTCTATGAGACTCCAGGGAAGGCATGTTTGCTCCCAGCAGGTCACCCGAAAACTCACCTTCCTTCCTGGTCCAACGGTGAATGCACGAGCAGCAGCCGCATCCACACAATCGCTTTAGAAGGGCGCGTGCCCACGCCAGACATTTGTGAATGGCCCTGTTAAAGGGTAGCGGAGATGCGGCTGCCAGCTTTCTCAGATCCGCCTAGACGAGCTCTAGGATGAAGGGGTGGGAGCAGATCAGAGTGCGTTGACTGGATGAGAGGCTGCGCATGCGCCGTAGGACCGAGGAAGGGTGAGTGAGATCAGGCAACCTGGGGGATTTCACACAGCAGGGCACCCCCGATCAAAGACCAAAACCCAGGATAGCCAAAATCCTGTGTTTTGGTCCACTTTAAGGGTGGAAAATTAAAAAGCAAAGTAGTAAAATAATGCAGTTGCATAAATATGACTATTAAACACATACTTTTTATGAATTCACATAGTTAATACGGTTGAAAAAAAGACATATTTCAATCAAGGGTGTTGGGGTAGGGGAAGTTATTTTTTATTGATAATAGCAAATAGTAACTGTTAAATAAGCACCTAAACCTTTTTTAAGCTGTCAGTGGGTGATGCTGTAGCAAGCTTCTGCGGGAGACTATTCCACAGATTTATATTTCTTATGGAAAAAACGAATTTCTTTTTTTTCCAGTGGAAGCGAGTTCCCCCTTGTCTTCAGAGAGGATTTTACCTGAAATAGTGTTTCCCCATATTTTTTGTATTGCCCATTTATATATTTATAGAAGTTAATCATGCCCCCCCCCCCAACCATCTCCTCTCAAGACTAAACAGATTTAATTCTGGTAATCTTTCCTCATAACTAAGATCTTCCATTCCTCTTATTAGTTTGGTGGCCCTCCACTACACCCTTTCCATAGTCAGAGTGTCCTTTCTATGAACGAATGCCCAGAACTGGACGGCATATTCCAGGTAAGGGCGCATCAGTGCCTTCTAAAAAGGCAAAATGACATCCCTATCCCTCAAATTCCATGCCTTTTTTTAATGCATGATAATCATGATCTTAGTGGCCTTGGAAGCAGCTGCTTGACATTGCATGCTGTTATTTAGCATGTGGTCTACCAGTACCCCCAGATCCTTCCCAAGTGATTCTCCCAGTTTTACTCCCCCGAGGATATATGTGGCCGTTGACTGACTTTACATTTCTCCACATTGAACTTCATTTGCCAAGTGGATGCCCAGTGTCCAAGTCAGCTTGAAGCTTGTAAACATCTTCAATAGACTGCACTGTGCTATATATCTTGGTGTCGGCAAAAATAGAGACAGTGCTTTTAATTCCACCTTCTACATAGTTTATAATCAAGTTGAATAATAGTGGGCCCAGCACTGAAGCCTGGGGTACACCGCTTACAACTGGTAACCATTCAGAGTAGGCATCATTAATCACTCTCTGCACATGATCCTTTAGCCAGTTTTCAATCCAGCTACAAACTGTATTTTCTGATTCTGAAGATCTCAGTTTACCCCAAAGAGCATCTATAGGGGACAGTGTCAAAATCCTGAAAAACTATATCTACAGCCATCCCTCTATCCAGGGTTCTACTCACCTCCTCATAGAAGCCAACAAAGTTATTCTGGCAGCCTCTGCCTCTCGTAAAACCGTGCTGGTTGTCACTTATAATATTATGCATAGTTACATATTCGTGTATGTAGTCCCTTTATAGCCCCTCAAGCAGTTTTCCCACAATGGACGTTAAACTTACAGATCTGTTATTGTCCGGAGAAGACCTAGAGCCCTTTTTTAAGAAATAGGCACCACATTTCCCTTGCGCCAGTCTCTTGGCACTATACCAGTTCTTATTGATTCTTTAAAGATCAAGAACAGGGGTGATGAGATAATGGAGCTCTTTAAGAATTCTTGGGTGAAGTCCATCTGGTCCTGCAGTCTTATTCACATTTAAATTATTTAGTTTTGCTTGGATGATATCCATGTTTAGCTTGTTGAGTATTATACTTTATTGCTATTGCCATCAGAGCCATCTCCTGTTTTCGCTCCTTGCTCCTCTCTTGTGAACACAGAGCTAAAGAATCCATTCAACAGCTCCGCCTTCTCCTCATCCCCAGCGACCATTTCCCCATTATCATTAATTAGGGCACCTACCTGTTCGGATTTTATTTTTTGAATTTATATTTATTTTATTTTATTTTATTTTAAAACACGTTTAGGGTTTGTTTTGCTTTCTTTGGCCTTAAATTTTTGTTACATGCATTTTTTTTTACTAATTTACCGTATACTTTTCAAGGGTTACAGCGGAGAGCTCAGCCTTGTAATGTTTAAATGCGCTTTTCTTGTACTTTATTGCCTTTTTAAAAATGCAGGTTTCAGCCAGGATGGGTTTAATTTTAGCCGCTTATATTTGTTACCCATAGGAATACATTTTGCAACGTTGGTGCTCACAACTGATTTAAAGCACTCCCATTTGGCATCTGTATCCTTACTCCTCAACAGGTGCTTTCAGTCTATAACCTGGAGTGCAACTCTGAGCCTGGGGAAGTTGGCCTTCCTAAAATTCAGTGTTTTTGCCCTCCCAGACAGAAAATCTTTCTTACAGTTTGTGTTAAATACAACTATATTGTGGTCACTGTTACCAAGATTTTCCTGACAGTTACCGACTTATCAGGTCATCATTATTTGATATTACCAGATCTAAAAGAGCATACCAGCCTATGACGCCCGCTCTGTTTATGCAGCTAACCCTCTATTTCCTCCTTATGTTTGGGGGTCTATAGATTACACCAATTTGTATTTTAACATTGTTTACTTCACACCCCACTTCTACCCACAGGGATTCTACATCCTCAAAATCTTCTGCTATTATACTCCGCCCTCTTTCCTATTTGCTCTGTCTTTCCAAAAGAGAGCAAAAATTTGAAGATTGACATTCTAGTCATGTTGAAATCCAGCCATGTCTCAGCCACACCAAAAACATCAATATTTTTATCCAGTACCAGAGCCTCAAGCTCCCCCACTTTACTTGCCAGACTTCTAGCATTTTAGGTTCCTATCTAGTTTGACACATTGAGTTTTAGTATTAGCTTCTGCAGTTATGCATCCGCCTAATTTTTCACTGCTGGTTTGCAACACATGGATCTTCTTATCCATCATAGCATTCCTCCCCCCTTCTAATTCTCCACTCATCATACGCTGTCCCCTAAGTAACCCATCTCCCCTTTTGCTTTCGCTCTTGCTCTCCCCCCCTCATGTCTAGTTTAAATACCCCTCCACCCCTTCTAGTATCCTCTTAACCAGCACAGCAGCCCCCCTTTCATCCGGTGCAAATTATCTGTCGAATACAGTTTGTACCCCAATGAAAAGTCAGCCCAGTGCTCTAGGAACCCAAGTCATTCTGCCCTGCACCAGAGTCATACATTTAACTCTCTAAACTCCCGCTGTCGTTTATGTGTAGCGCATGGCACAAGCAGTATTCACAGAGAATACAACCTTTAAGGTCTCTCATCAATTCCTTAAATGTATTCCTAAGGATCCTCCATCTCCTTTTAACTCTGTCATTGGTCCCCATGTGGACTATGGCAGCTGGGTCATCCCTAATCCCGTCCAGTAATTTATCCACCATTTCCACCACATGCCGAACCCTGGCACCAGGAAGACAGCAAACCATTCGGTTGAGGCAGTCTTGGTGACAAATTATTCTATTAGCCAGTCTGACAATAGAATCCCCTATCACCACTAACTGTCTAATCCAACTTGTAGTCCCAATCACCGGCTCACTAGCTGGGCTGTCCTCCCAGCTGTTAGGGAGAATTTATTACAACATTCAGTCTTTTTGGGCAGGAGGTATCAGCATGGCACGTTTAGACCAATCTTTGCACACTTCCTCGCAAAAGAGATACAAGTCTGTTAGATTGAGAGTGCATATCCTGTGTACTGTCTTCAGGTCAACCCACAGATTTTCAAATTAATTCATGTCTGGCCTCTGGTTGGGCCATTCCAAAACTGATCTTCTGGCAAATCCATTCTACTCATTGATGTGGAGGTAAGCTTTGAATCGTGTTGTGCTAGAAGGTGAATTTCCTATTCATTTTTAGAGTCTTATAAGAGGAGGCCTAAAGGTTTTGTTCCAAAATGGATGGATATTTGAAACGGTTCAGAATTCTGCCTCCACCATGCTCCACTATATATACGGTGTTCTTTTGGTGACGCACAGTATTGGCTTTGTGCCAAATATATCTTTTGAATTAAGACCAAAACCTTGGTCCAATCAGACCACAAAACAACATTTTCCACATGCTTTAAGTAAACTTGATGGTAAACCTTTTTGCATGGCCACCCTAGCCCAGACATATGACGAAAATGGGAAACTAATGTCATAGAATGGAGAGCAGCGCTGCATGACAGTGCTCCATCTGAGTGATCTGTAAGTTTTAAAACACTGGTTTAATGGCGGTCATCTGCTTAAAACACATTGGGCTACAGTACCCCCATTTGTAACAGTTTTATGGATTTCTTACAGACTTTCAAGTATTTTACTATGTGAGTAAATAAAAGTTATTTTATAGTTTTTAATATATGTAAGAGCTGGAAACTTGTTACACAAACATGCTTGGAAGATAAGCTGTCTATCTGTGCTCCTACTGTCCAAATGTGAAATGGTATTAAGAGAGATGAGCCATAACTTATTGGATAACTTTAAAGGCACTGGAGTTCAATGGGGGGCAAAGGACAGTACAACTTTTTTTTTCTTCCCTGAGCCAGACTTTAAATAATGACAGCTGTGTTTACAGGCTAATTCTAAACACAACCACATCCCCAATTATAACAGGGTGTTCACACACTTATGCAACCACTTTTTTGGAGTTTTGTTTCTATACTCCTCTCCAAATTATTTTACTTTGCTTTTTAATGGATTTGTCTAGATTACGGGTCACACTAAAGGTGGAAAAAGTTCTGAAATGAAAACATGGCACTCTAACAGGGATGTGTAGAAATTGCATATCCACAGTATTCTAGTCTGTCTGTAAACACCAAGACAAGCCCTCTGCCCTCCCCTTTCCTATATAAAAAACAGGACATGAAGGACAGGGAGAAGACAGTGAAAAACTTTGCATACCAGAGTTTAGCTTAATCCTTCACCAACATGTACTTTACAGGAAACATCCATTTTAACAATGTAGTTTTTCCTCCTGCCCAAATCAAAATAGATGTTCCCTTTCTAGGTAAGCATATCAAGAACTGCTCCCACAACTAGAGTGTCCAGACAGCTGCAATAATCCAACAAAAAAAAAAAAACACCCATCAGAAGCAAGAAATTCTAATACGTGATTTAGTAAAACCACTTATTGTGAATCTAATATATTTACCAAAGCACACCCCTCAACACCCAAGTATCAAACCTCAAGTCAGTTCCTGGGCAAAATGGAAAAGACGGAAAAACAAATCCAGTGTAAATGACAGAAGCCTGTTTTTTTAACCTACAAAAATGCAATACACAATGAGCTCAATAATATAGTACTAGTTCAAGTTAGACAAAGAAAGACAAAAATATTAAACAAAAATATTTCATTGTTCTAACTTTACACTATACTTGGGAAATGTCCTCTCACACTGGGATCCCTTGTCTGCTCCACTTCTGCCAACAGTAGCGGTCAAAATGAATGCTATGCTGGCCTTTGGAAGAAGAGAGGACAAGGATCCCCCTTGCTTTTAGGCTGGTACTGCCAGGCTCGGCTCGATCCCCGCTGAAGAGATTGGTAATCATAACCTAGGGCGTGGCTGCAATAGGAATCTCCCTAGCTGTCAAAACAAAAAAATCAAAACACTAGTGGGATTCCTGTAAAGCCACGTCCCTCCCTTCGGCAGAAAGCAAGCAGAACCTGGAAGAATGCCAGTCTACAGGGAAGCCAGGGAGTCATGTCATCCAGCATTCTTGAGATTAGCCAAACGGCTTTAGTTACACCTACCGGTAATGAGGTTTTTAGGATTTTTGAGGGCCCCTGGAGAACATTCCTCCCACCATCCAGGACAGGAAGCACTTGAGATGACCCCTATAAAAAACATCACACCTTCCTCCTCATTTACAGATTACTTACCAGGATGTTAAGAGAGGGAATTTAGGGTGGTGCATAAATTGAGGAATAATTGAAACATAATTACCACTAGGTTAAATTAAAAGTTCCATTTCTTAGTATGTGATAGGTCCCTCACTCCCAATGCAGAGACAGACTTTTTATACTGCCGGAATGGGTCGACATCAGCACACTTGCCGCCGGTTGAAAATGTATAAATCACTGGAAAGCACTAGGGGGTGCTTCTGCATGGCCAGGAAGCCATACAGCAACCTTTTGAACAGCAAACTGCACCCGCTAAGTGTTTTTATGAATAATGGGCAAAGGCTTTAGTAAAAAAAGAGACCTAACAAACTTACTTTCTGCGCAAAGTATCACTGTAGCAGAAGCAGAATTGAAGAGCAATGCTTGGTAACTCTTCTTCAGTCAGTAGAGACATTACAAAACAATCAAATTGTAATTGTATTGTAAAGTTGTCCTTTAAATGTGATGAAACATGGTTCTATTTTAGATTGCTGAAACTACATTTTCACCTGTCACATTTGTGAAGAGACTCCTTTAAATAATTTCCCCATTGAAAAATATGCACCCACAATAGAATACTGCTTGCAGCCATCAGGTAATGAATATACTTCGAACTTAATTACATACAAGAATCTCTATGGACGTATCTAAAAGGAATAGAATAACAGCAAAGCCAAACAGCTCAGGGGCAAGGGATTCTGCCAAGAAATTTAGGTTAGGGATAGCAACAAGGAATGAAAAAAATACTTCAAAGTATGCCAGTCTTCATTCCTGCCCTCATTATCAACGTTTTCTGCCCACAAACATTTCAGCATGTTGCACAGAAAGTCTGCAAAATCATTACATAAACTTTATTGCAACGAGACAATGATTTATGTGTTAAAGGGGCCCTACAGTCAAAAAGGAAACTGGCTCCCCCACCCCCGGGCTCATGTTAGGAGGTTAAAAGAAACAAAAAATAAATAAATAAAATAACCTTACTTGATCCTAGCAGTAAGGCTGCTCAGACACAGCATCCCTGCTCCCTCTGCTCTACATGCCACCACCAGCAGCCCATCAGAATGGATTTTCTCTAAACATTTCTAACTTTTCTTGGCATCAAAACATCATGAATCATACTGGCAATGGTGGAAACTGAAAGGCCCATTTTATGAGCTATACTACTGACCTTGACCCAACAATCTTTTTACGGCAAATTTTCTATGAAGACGCTTCAAATGGGCCTAAACAAGCATCTTCAATGGCTCCCTAGCACATTTAAACTGGAGCACCGAGACGGCGCAGGCCACACCTATCTGCTTTATGGAGAAGCAGTGATGGGGACAGCACCCGCTGCTGCTTCATCTTCTTCTGGCCTCCGCTGCTGTTGCTGAATCTTCCAGTCAGGGCACACACAAACACCCGGCTACATGCAGGGGGGTGGGCGTGGACTGCACCGAGTTAGCACAGGCCACACCCACACACTGTACGGAGCCGTGAGTTTGCGTGTCCTGGCCCGTAAGAAGCATCAACAGCACCTGGAGGCCAGAACAAGATGTAGGAGCAGTGGGCACTGTCCCCGTCCCAGCTTTTTACGTCCGAGACATGAAAACATCCGGCTCCGTACAGATGGTGGGTGTGGCCTGCGCCGACTTGGTGCAGGCCCCACCCACTTGCGGATATTTGCGTGTGCTCCAGCCAGAAAAGGCAGCGCTAGTAGCGCCAGGAATGCTCCTCCATCTTCTTCTGGCCTCCCACAGTGTGGCAGCCTGGCCAGCAACACGGGAGCAATCGTAACACGTGAGTTTACTTTTTTTTCTGCTGCCTATGGGGAATGGGAGGGGGGGGGAACGCCACGCTGCATATAGGGAGTGGGAGGGGGGGGAATGCCACACTGCCTATTGGGAATGGGATGGGGGAATGACACACTGCGTGGGTTTTTAACCAGGAGGGGGGACCCTATGTAGTTTTTTTTTAAATTAACCCCTTATGTTCTGTCACCCAGCAGCTATAAAAGGCTTCCAGCAAGTGAGCAGAAGCCAGTGATTGCCGAGGGACACAGTGCTCCAGAATGGATGGGAGGCAAGTATTAAAAAATATATATATTTTTTTTTTTCTCTGTGTGGTGTGTTTATTTTTTACATTTAACCCCTTGTGAACTGGTAAGGGGTCCATGAGACCCCTTATACCAGTTCACAAGGCTGGGGGCTGGCAAGTCACCTGCGGATAGCGGTTGACTTGCCATTAACCCCCGGCACCCCCATTACCTGCCTCCCCAAAGCCCAGGGGGGGCAGAAGAGCCCGTGGCCACAGGCTATGTGGGCTTGTAGCCTGCAGGGCCAGGGGCCACAAAAGCTGGCCCCTGCGCCCTGTTTCTACAAGCCCTGCATAGCTGGTCCCGGCTGGTTACTTTGGGTAAGGGGGACCCCATGTCAATTTTATTTATATTTTTAAGGGTTTTTAACCCTTAAAAATCCCCCAAAAAAGCCCCCCCCTGTCAATGACTCTGTCATTTTTTTTTCTCGATTTAACCCTTTGTAGTGTGGATGGTAGTTGTATTTTATTTGTAAATGTTATAAAGTACTTGTTTTAGCTGGGGGGTCTCCTGGGCAGGAACGGGGGGCTACCGATAAATATGTGGTACCGTTCTAATCGGTAGAAATGGGGCTTTCACATGCAATATGGTTTTCTTTAATAAAATACATTATTTATTTAAAATAAAGGAGTCAATTTTCTAAAAAAATTTTTTTTTTTTTTTTTTTTACTTAATATTGTAAAAAACAAAATAACATTTACAAACAAGACATTTCATGTTAAAGCCTAAACCCTGCTGCAAAAAAAAATATATATATAATTTTCCTGAACATTCCAGCAAAAATGGCGCAAAACATGGGGCAAAATGGGGAGAAATGACCTGTCAACAGAGGGTGACAAAATCTCAAGTAGGCTGGCAATTAAGAGGGTTAAAAGTAGCTATGCATGTTGGGTATTGTTCTGTTCGGGGACCTTGCGCTTTCAGACTTAGCTTGTTTTTTCTGGTTTGCATATTTATATATTTTAGGAAAGGGTGTTTTTTATTCAGCTTTTTTATACATTTTTTTAGGGAAACCCTGCGCAACCAAATAATTCTTTGAGGGATTAATTCCAGAAAGATGAGCCCACTACAACAAGCTGGGTACGCTTAGAAAGCTTAACATGTGTACTTTCAGGGAACATTTGTCTGCAGAGCTGAAATTTTCAAGTAAAATTACCGTTACGCACATGCTTCACTTTGGGGTGTTTGGCAACTCTTCCCTTGACAGTAGCTATGCATGTTGGGTATCGTTCTGTTCGGGGGATGTTGCTTTTTCAGATTAAACTTGTTTTTTCTTGTTTGTATATAGTTTTTTCAGGAAAATGTGGCTTTAATTCTGTTTTTTTATCCTTTTTTTAGGGAAACTCTTTGCAACCAAAGAATACATTGAGGGATTACTTCCAGAAAACTATGGCCACATCAACAAGCCTGGTACACCTAGAAAGCTTGAGCTGTGTACTTCCAGAGAATATATAGTTTGTTAGGGGCATTTCAAATGTAAAGGGTTGTTTTGGTTGAAAAATCGCAAGGTGCGTACTTTGTCTGCAGAGCTTAAATTTTCAAGTAAAATTACTGTTACGCACATGCTTTACTTTGGGGTGTTTGTCAACTCTTCCCTTGACAGTAGCTATGCATGTTGGGTATCGTTCTGTTCGGGGGATGTTGCTTTTTCAGATTACATTGAGGGATTACTTCCAGAAAACTATGGCCACATCAACAAGCCTGGTACACCTAGAAAGCTTAAGGTGTGTACTTCCAGAGAATATATAGTTTGTTGGGGGTATTTGAAATGTAAAGGGTTGTTTTTCTGGAAAAACTGCAAGGTGCACATAGCGCATAGCATAGTTGAATTTTATCTGAAAATCCCCTAAAGCGCTGTTTCAGTTTGGGGGAGTCTCCTGGGCAGGAAAGGGTGTCTACCTATACACATGTGGTACCGCTGTGATCGGGAGAAATTGGGATTTCACATGCAATAAGATTTTATTGACAAATTTACATTTTTTTATTACAAAAAAACACTACAAATTGTAAAAATGTGATTTTTGAAGGGATTTCCCAGGAAAATTATATATATAGAGTCTGGGCTTTAACATGAAATGTCTTGTTTGTCATTTTTTAGGTGTATTCTCAATATTTTTGGGTGAAATATGTGCAAAAAAATAAAAAAATATATATTTTGAACATGGGGAGCGCAAAATAGTCTGGCAACAAAGGGTGACAAAAAACTCCAGGTAGGCTGGCACTTAAAGGGTTAAATAGATACATAACTACAAACCTAGCAAGGCCTTCCACCTAAACTGAGAGACCATTAATTAGAGAAGAAGCCAATAGGAGGAGCTGTAGTGATCCACAGTAACTTACTGTGAAAAAGTTCTAGGAGTAGGAATACTATTCCAAGGTAGTGCACTCGTAGCAAGTAGTGAGAGTCCCCCATAAATTCTAACATGTGGAACAGAATTTCCCTCTGCAACAAGCTTCCCTTAGGTAACAGTATCAAATTTAGTCATTTGTAAGAATAACTGACATACAAACTAATGGCAACCTCGTTGTTAGCAGAAATATCATCTGTTGTAAAAGAACCTGTAAAATCCAGGTACAACTTAAAAAGAAATCTGCAAAAAATTGTGTAATTAAAATATATATATATAAATTATATATATACATACTAGATAGCAAAATGAGGAGTTACATTTACTGAATCAAAAACTAAAAATTCTAGCCACGTCGGAAGAACATGTTTGTGAAAATATCTTTCTCCTTTTACAGGGGAGAACTACTTCTGATATTTATAGGTTGTTTTTGGTTAGCATGCAATGCCATGGGCAGATATTAGGTTGGGACAGGCAAGGCAAACAACAAATACTTACCCCCTTCTTCTCCACAGCTCATTCGTAGAGGTACACTGTTGTGATACTCATTCCAGAGATCTAGTCCCACATCATGTACAAACCCCAGCATTTCTTAGGTAACCATCCACCCAAATGCAAGCAGATTGGTGTGCAAAGCCCAGCTGCCTTCTCAGCAGGATTGGGCGAGTATAGCAACAATGGAACTTGGCGATTTGTTTACTTGGAGAGACCCATTGCTACCATTTCTCACAGGCTAGTTTCAGGGACAGGCAGGTAAAAGCGAGCCGGCTTTCCCTGGACTAGGACAGACAAAAACCTGCCCCCTCCCGCCATGTGTTTCTTCCATTAAAGGTAATCATGCCTGGCAGGAATGTTGTGGTTGTGGGGTATATAAGTAGCCCCAACTCCTAATATATATATATATATATATATATATATATATATATATATATATATATATATATATATATATATATATATACAGATTTTTTAAAGTTAGTCATTGCACAATAGAGCTCCTTTAAAACCTAAGTCCACTTTGAATTTTTTAAAGTGTATATTTTTGTGTAGCAAAATGAAGTCTTAAATGTATACTAAAGACAAGCCAGATTGTCATCGCATTGGCCTTGATTCTCTAAGAGTGGAAAAAAATTCTCATGGTAGTAGAAAATTCAATTCATAAGAAAAAAGCATTAGTGAATCACAAGATAGGAAGACAGTAAAGGTCAATGGCACTTATTTACTCCTGAAAAAAGAATTGAACATTTAAGGGTTGATTCAGAGCCCCTTTCTCACCTTTTTTTTGCGTGAAAATTTCCATTTTCGTTCATTTTTTCCCCTCGTCTGATTCAGCAGAGCCTTTATTCTGTGAGAACTTTACTGTGAAATGTTTTCATTTTTGCATGATTTTTCGTTTGGTAGCAAGACCTCCATAAAAATGATGAGAAAGGGGCTCTGAATCAACCCTTTAGTCCTTTTTACTCTGTAGTAAAAAGTGCCCTTGACTTTCATTGTCTCCCTTACTCAGGCTTTTTTCTCAGGAATCAAATTTCTTACTACCATGAGAATTTTTTTCAACTCTTAGTCTCCGGCTACACATTGCACGGTCCTAAAATTCAATCTTTTTTCAAAAAGACCCTGTAGTTCCTAAGTTAAGTATTAGAGCATTGACGAAGCAGAAAAAAAATGAGGAGTGGGTGTGGCAACAGCAATGTGATGTAAGCACACTGTGATAAGGGTCCGAGGAGGGAAGGGTTTCAGAGCTGCATAGAGAGGCAGCCAATCAGGATGTCTGGGCAAGGAGTGGGGCGTGTTTCAGTTCTTGGTCCACTGAAGGTTTATTGATGGACCAGGTCAGTGGGGTGGGGACTGAAAGCTAAAGGAGGAAGTGATTTTCCTAACTAGAGAAGAGGAAGCATAGTGCTGCAGCCAATAAATGAAAGATAAGCTACTAATATTTTTTTAACTTTTGACTTGCCAATCACTTTAAAAAAGGTGCGAATCTAGCATTTTAATTTTTTCTAATGGTAGCAAATTTGTGTTTTCTGGAAGCAATCTGGAATCTCTTGCTATAGGCAGTGTACATCAAGTGCAAACTTGGTGTACATTGCCAACAGCAGCTGATTACAGATAGTTGCACAAAACTTCTGTGGGGCAGGGCACGTTCTGTGTATACAGGACGCATTTCTTGCATCTTGATGTACGTTGCCAATAGTAACAGATTGCAGGTGGTGAAAACCGCTTCCATAAAACACAAATTTGCTAACAGAGGAAAAAAAATGTAAAAAATACTACATCAGCTCAGCACCTTGAGCATATCCTTTTGGCACAAAAAAATATTCACTTTCAAAAATGTAATTGAAAGTGAACGTACCCTTTAAATATACATAGAATAGAGCAGGCTTAGATATTTTTGCATGGTTGTGAAATAAAATCTCTCTGTAGCTGTAATTACCCAGCACCCTGAATCTACCGGTTTACTGCTCATTAACCCCCCGTCCCCCATGCTCCTCATTATACATGGGTAACAGATACAGAACATAATGGGGGGTGTTCTGGTTTAACATGGGGGCCAGGTAGCTGTATAGAGCCATAGATAAAGTAAGTCTATGAGCAATAGTTTCTTTAATTATGAATATCAACATGGTTATGTAACATGGGCCTGTACAGGCCCGGATTAACGTAGGGGCGGACGGAGCTGCCGCTCCAGGCCCCTACGTTAAAACAGGCCCAGCAGCCTGCAAACGCGGCCCGCATAGGCCGCCCTGCGCCTACTATAGAAGGGAAAAGGGCCGGCCGCCGTTAACAAGTGAAGAGGGCCGGCCCTGGGCTGTCACAGGCCGGCCCGTCTCCTTACCTAGGCCGGCTCCTCCTCTCCCGCAGGCAGTGCTGGAATCAGGGCGCAGCGTTACCCTGGAGGACACCGCTGATATTTGCAGATTATCCCTCCCGACAGTTCCGTTACTGATGCCGCTGGTTGCAGTGCAGTCGATGGCCAGGCGGGGTAACTGACATGTGCAGAGGACGCCTGCAAATGAGGAAGCTGTGACGTCACCAGGCCGACAGAGCTCTGCAGGGGAATCAGGTAGGAGCTGTGCGCTGTTATGAGGGGAGTTAGAGAAGGGTAACGCAGGAGGCGGTGATATAATAAGTGCAGGAAGCCGACCCGGACCTTTGTTTTGCTCCGAACAGCTGGGTTTCCAGGTGACAGCTCCCTCCCCTCCCCCTCAGTGGAGGCCATTTATTGTTATTGTGGCTGTGTCTGTGGAACTGGACTACAATTGCCAGCATGACATGGGCTTACTGGAAAACAACCAGACTGCCCCCAAATTTCTGAGAGTACAGCAGGGGGCACCAAAACCTCAGATATTCTGGGTGGGAACCATTCAGACTCCTCCCCTATAGGAAGTACCACGACCCCAGCCATTCCAATCATACGCCCCATATGGGACCTGGCCAGGGCAGTACAGGGAGGACTCCTGTATAGGGCACTTCTATAAAAGGGGACCCACATAACAGCCCTGCAGCAACTTCTGCTTCACCCACGCAGTGTGCTGCCGCATCATCAGATTAATCACCTAACCTGGTGTAGCCAAGATCCACCCCCTCAGTCCATCTCCAAGCTCCACCCATCCATCCTGCTCCACCCATCCATCCTTCTCCAAGCTCCACCCATCCATCCTTCTCCAAGCTCTCCCCCATCCATCCTTCTCCAAGCTCTCCCCCATCCATCCATTTTTCTCCAAGCTCTCCCTCCCTCCATCCTTCTCCAAGCTCTCCCTCCCTCCATCCATCCACCCTTCTCCAAGCTCTCCCTCCCTCCATCCATCCACCCTTCTCCAAGCTCCAGCCAGCCATCCACAATTCCCCAAGCTCCACTCATCCCTAAGCGCTGTTCATCCATCCATCCGCCCCACTCTAAGCGCTGTTTATCCCTCTCCAAAGTCCATCTATTCATCCACCTCCCCTCCAAATTTCACTCATCCATCCACCCCTCTACAAGCTCCACCCACTGTAAAAAGATGGAGCCTTGAATGATAGGTGGCTTCCTTTAAAGTAGACCAATCACTGCAGTTGCCGGACTTAGACTCCAGGGCCGGCCGACTTTCTGCCCAATTCTGGGATGCCCCACTGTGTGAGGGATGCCCCCGCTGTGTCTGTACTGAGGGATGCCCCCGCTGTGTCTGTACTGAGGGATGCCCCCGCTGTGTCTGTACTGAGGGATGCCCCCGCTGTGTCTGTACTGAGGGATGCCCCCGCTGTGTCTGTACTGAGGGATGCCCCCGCTGTGTCTGTACTGAGGGATAGCGAACCCTCTACAACACCTCTTTGACACTCTGGGCCCCCCCAAAAGTGAGTTGGTTCTTTTTTTTTTTTTTTAGCTAAAGAACAAACTATGAAGATATGCACATTTTTCATACACTAACATGTATTCAGCTATCCTGGTAATTTAATGTACATTGGACATGTGACAAATGCACTTTGTCTTAAACAAAATTGCTTTGTGTTGCGTTTTCATTTTATATACTTCGATAAATAGGCCCGTCAAAATCTACAGCACCAGGCCCGGGATGCTCCTAATCCGGCCCTGGGCCTGTATACCAGATTTTACTCAAAATTTGGAGGAGTTACCAGCCTGCCAGACCATATTTACACTTTGATTTATGTCCATTTTATCTACTTGTCTATCTGTACTTGGAAGGTGCTGAGGAAAACCATTAATGGAGATGAGCATGGAAGCATTAGCAAGGAACCAGACAGCAAGCCATACTGTATTTCCGGCTTGCTGCATGAATAGCCAGGTGCATCACCCATTTAGAGCGTGTGTGTAAGTGAACCTCAGAACAGTTTGCCCTAACTTTGATGGACCCAAACCCGTTCCCTTCCTGGAAAAGGGCCTTTAAATAGCAAAGTGTTCATGAACCCCCACCACATCATGCTCACATTCACTCTCATTATGAATGACCTAGCTTGCTCTTTTCACATTAACAGAGGGGCAGAGTCTCATCCACTAGTTTGCTCACAAACTGGGAAAGTTCTCAAAAAGATCATACATGTGTACACAACAGGACCGAAAGCAAGTGGATAACCTGTGCTCAAGTCTAAACATGTATGGGAGGGTCATGATCTTCATGAAAATCAGAAAAGGGAGTAGTAAAACTGGGGGGTGGTTTTAAAATCGGATAAAAAAGCGGGGGGGGGGGATTTAAAGTACACTTCCCTTCAGGTCTATGAATAGCACAATAATGCCTCAGCATTGTAATAAAGGTTGCGGTTGGATGCATGACAGAGCTCTAGTTAGTTACTAAAAGATGTCTATACATGGGGGGGATGGATATTTGCATTTCAATTACAGTTATCATGTTTGACCAAGACAAAAAGGAGGGGGGAACTGAATAACTTCTGTCACATTTTAGATCCCATTTTAGATTCCAGTGCATAGCTTTTCAGTCTTTACCAGTTTTTTTTTTGTTTTTGTTTTAGTGGCTTCCTGACGTATACTGATGTAAATAAGAACGGAGCTCAAACTGGCATTTTACTAAGCTCTAAAAGCATTTCAAAAGCGAGCCTTTTGATATGTATTAGCTCATTCTGGACAAAATTACATTTAGAACTCAAAGGCAGACTAATTGCTCAAGGTCCAAGGGGCTTCTGTGCAACTCACAGTATCAAATATATCTTTACATAATGGTTAGCGTATGCATAATTGACCAGTCCTTTTTGACAGCTTAGAAATAACACATCTCTAATTCTCTCATCCACACACCCCACAGCATAACTGTGCAACTGTCATACAGCTTTAGCAAAACCTTGTTGTAGGAGGGGCAGGCAGGTTAATTAAAGCCAGGATAGAATGAGATTAGATTGGTAGTTTGTATTACAGGGACTTTAGTCAGTTTGCATAAAAAGGGTCAAATAATGAAAATATTTTTGGTTTTTTATTTAAACGTTTAACTATTTGTGGGAGACTGTATTGTCTCGTTTTTGTAGTTATATGCATTTTCAATAAAATTATTGATACTAGTATTCTTATAGGGTAGTGCCACTTTTTTCATAGTCTTGGTAAGCTCCTATTCTCTTGTCCTTTTTGCCATTGCAACTTTCTTACCAAGCCTAGTGAGCACACCATTATATAGTTTCTTTAGGATTACTGGTGAGGTCCATAATCTATTTTTGTCCTAACCTATTTGTGGGAGCACACCAGACACACACCAAGGGGCACCAATCTCTATCACATCTTCCTGGCTTGCCAACTCCCTCCTGACTGGGTGCATACAGCCCGCCAGTATATGTAGGCCAAGGTAAATGTTGGAAAACAGTGTGGGAGGGTGCTTTTATACTAGAGGTGGAGCCACTGTGGAACCCCCCCACTATTACTCTTGGGTGGACACCAAGGTAGAGGTGGGGGGGGGGGGGGATCAGTGTCACCCTGAACACCAGATGCCGGCTGCTGCTAAGTCGCTGTTTCACCATCAGCAAAGCAGCCCTTCAGACCAGATGGGAGCCCCTTACCTGGCCCGAGAGATCTGCCAGGAACAGAGGAATATATATTTTTTTACCATGTGAGCTAGTAAGATTGTATTCAGCATTTGGGAGTACAGAACGCTATAGACGATTTGGCTGGAAGGCTTCTAAATCAATTAGTTTCGGCTCATGACAACCAGTCCCTAGAAACCTAGTACCTAGAGATTCATTGGCACACATCCAGGATTACATTACATTGTAATAGCAACTTATAACAGTTTAGGGCTGCCCGCCCCCTACCTCTGGTAGATCAAACACAGCGCTCATTTAAGGCTCAATAGTTCTTTTTATACATGAGAACAGTTTGCACCCTGTTTGATGTACCTGAGGAAGGGGTCCTGGCAGCCCTGATACACATTGCTAAATGTTGATTTGACAACAGCAGTCGGCCCCAGTGTGAGGCCCTATAGCAAAATTTCCACAGGCCACTAGAATCTGACAACAGTGTCAGAAAGAGGTAAGCACTTTTACTATAGCACAACTGCTTGTCCAGTTGCCACTCTTATCCCTGAAACTGGAAGTGGTAAGTAATTCAGCCTTTTTTTTTACACCGCATGGCAGCCTCTAAATCAGGAATTTACCCTAGCTATACTATTAAGTGGTCTTTTCTGAATTTAGGGGCAATTTATAGTCCTGTATACACCTTAGTGCTATGAGAGCTAAGCTGCACCTTGAAACTGCATTTCATAATCCAGGTCTGCTCCACGAGCATCTCCCACTGACATGTAGAGCAGCTACATTGCTTAGTGTTTGTCTGTGCAACAATTACACCAGTTACATTAAAATACAAGTAATAGCTAACTGCATATTGAATTAAGTTACAAAGTGCACCAGAAAATGCAGGAAAACGCATGGAAATCTAGCCTTCGTTTTATGCTGGACACACAGTTGCTGTTTGGTAGTCTTTGTTGGGCGAGCAAACAAATGTACAATTCATACGCGAGTTGCATTCGGAGGCGGTCGACTTGTGGGATAATCATTCATTAGTGTGATAGTAATTAAAATTGTTTGTGATGTGCAAATTCATGGTATTTGTATAGTCCTATTTGCTGCCGATTTCTGTTTTCACATGCCAACAGTAACAATGAACGAGAAATTTTATGTCAGCCAAAATGATACGATGCTCAACCTCCTAACGAAATCTCATTGCGGGCATTTCCATTGATCTAGTCAAACTACAATTAAGACGGTTTATTTGCTATACAGAAATGTTGGTAAGGATGCATAGAAATTAGGCTGATAGTAAGGTCAGGGATCAGCATCAGTAGTTCTACAGTATATGCACAGAGGCTGCAGCGCACCACAAGCTGTTTTGACAGCACATAGCAGAATGCAGCAGGGTTTGGGGTAAATGCCTTGCATAGAGGCAGCATCACACACAGACAGAAGCCTCACAGCTTCTGCAATCTGGCACCTGTCAGAGGGCCACATAAAAGGTTTGGAGGGCCGCAACCGGCCCCAGGGCCTTGAGTTTGACACACATGCTTTAATCTTTAACAGCCAAAAATGAATACAAAGCACACAAGGCTAAAAACACAATGTACCCATATCTCACTACATGGACCTCTACATCTCCTGACTTCTACTGAAGGAGTCAGAGCAGCCTTTTATTTTTAAATAGAACCTAAATGACAGCATATGCACCTGTCATCTCAAGCACATGATTCACTTAAAATGAACAACTCATCATTTAACATGATCTGCTTACACTGTACCACTGATCTTTCCAACACCACCCTCATTGCTACACCTATGCCAGCTGCATACACAGGATACAATCCTTTTACTAAATGATACAGAGAAACAACTGTCAAAATGAAACCAATGTGAAGGCAAACCTATCATTGTGCCATTGTATAATGCCAATACTTACCCCGCATGCTTACCAATGGCAACTTCTCATGTGGCCCCTTCATTCAGTCTGAACACAGATTTTTTTTTAATAGAAAGTTGTCATTTAATAAAGAGGACTAAAACTGCTCCAAAGGTTTAAAAGGCTGTAAGGCACCCTTCCCTGTGGGAAAGCGGGATCAGAGCTACAGAACATTCTTAAAAGTGGACCGAACCTGGACCTGCTGAAACAATCCCTAGGGGGCATCCCGATTCAGGATCTGAACACTGAGATTATATTTTTTTTAGAAAGTTTTAGTTAAATAGAGAGGACCAAAATGGCAAAAAGACTAGGAGTCCGACAGGAACAAACTCTTAGTGGAAATCCTAAACCAGGATCAGTGTTACAAAATATTCTTTAGTCGACCAACTCGAAGCGACTTTAGGTCTGACAGGGACAATTTCCTTAGTTTCACATTGCAGGGCATCCAAATTTGAGATGCCCTATGGTGTGAAACTGAGCTAGCCCCATGTTGGTCCCATTGCTGTGGCATCCTCTCAGTAGGGATGCTGCAGCATGGGGGAGCGTTCTGCTTATTGCTGCATATGACCATTGCAGGATGAGAGTTTCACACTAGGGACCACCCCAACTTGGGAAGCCTCGTTGGTGAAGGTTTCTGCCGGCCATAATCTGGTTTTGTTCCACTTTAAAAAAGTTCTTGATCTTAGTAAAGAATGGCATCTGGACATGAGAGGAGTCATTGGAAAGAACATGAGATGTTTTCAGGTTCTATTATGCCCCCCAGACTCATAGATGAAGTTTAGATGGCAGGATCATGAGCCCCCCGGGCATTAGCACCCAGGAGGATCTATCTCGGCTGCCATAGCGGATGGAGGGATGCGGTGACAGAGGAATTAGCGGCTGCTTCACTCACCTGAGTGCGGTCCACAGCGGCCGATTGCTGGTAGTCGGTAAGCTGCAGCGCGGTCCTTCGGAGCCCGGAGAGCTCGCCCTCATCCTCGCTGGTCCCTGGGCCGGAGCCCCGCGCCAGCCTGGCCGCCGCCACCTCCCGGCGCACCTCCGAGCGCAGCTCCAGATAACAGCAGATGGTGACGAGGTGCAGCGACAGCGACAGCGCGAAGAAGCCCAGGAACAGGCGGCAGCTCCCGCAGCTTCTGGGACAACTGCATCCCGAGTGCGGGAGAGAGGAGGGGTCCGGGGCCAGGGAGGGGTCCGCTCCGGGCGCTTCGGACACACTCCGGGGTGCCATGCTCGCAACTCGAGCCGGAGCCCTGCGGGGAAGTCCGGCGGGGAAGGCGCGCACCGCTCCCTTGTCAGCCAGCGCCTCTGCTGCTCACCGCAAGTGCGAGCGGCTACGGCACCATGGCTGCCAGCGGCGGAGCCCGGGGGAGCTGCCAACAGAGGGGACTAACCACATGAAACAAGTCTCCCGAATCAGCCAGAGAGGACGGAGAGAAGGAGGAGGAGGCGCCGCACACACACCACAGCTCCGGCCCCTCCGCCGTACTCAGCGCTGCCACACGCCCGCCGGCCGGCGGACAGCCAATCACAAGGCAAAGCGTTACGCCTCACAGTCTCAGCCCCGCCCACGTGATGCCTTTTTCTCTGTTGCTGCCGCCTAGCGCCCCATTGCAGTTATCGCCTTCGCGTGTAGTGAGGGGGCAGCGCGGGATCCGGCAGCGCCCCATATCGAGCTCCCCTCAGCTGCCCCAACCTCCCCACACGCTGGTGACTAATGTCCGTGCTAATGTCAGGCATTAAGTAACGCTTTCCAGTTATGCATATGTCTTGCGCGCAGGGTGACGCTGAATGCAAATTGCGACGTTCAGTGGCGAAACTAAATGTGGTGCAAACATGAAATGGGGCCCTTTAGCGGTTCATTCAATAAACTTTTTCCTGTCTTTTAACTAAAAAAAAAAAAAAAAGGCAACCAGACAAGTAAACACTGAAACAGCCCAGACAAATTCTCTAAATGATGCCAAGTGAGCACAAATATGATAAATAAGGTTGGAGAGCAGCAATGAAGCAGCAGAACCCCACCATTTATAACTGCTGGAGGTGCAGGAGCAGGCGGTGAAGGAGGCTGCGGCGCACTGGAAAACAAAGCACGCGAGTGGCAAGGAAAGCGGTGAGACCAGTGGCATGGCAGGATAGGTAAGTATGAAGCTGGGAGGCCCCAGGCATACATTCTGACGTGGTGGTGCAGGTAGCTTGGTTCCATGGGCTCGGGGCCATGTGTCTGCACCGCCCCTAAGGTATGTACGCCCCTGGCAACATTATTTTACACAGCACGGGTATTTAGTTCCTGTCTCTGCCCTGAAGCACCCCCTAGTCTCTGCTGCCCCCAGTAACCACTTACTTTCCCCCCTCTGCCCTGAAGCACCCCCTAGTCTCATTCCCCTGCCTCCAGGCACCCGCTAGTCTCTGACGTCGCCCCTAATCATGCCCTAGTCCTTGTCGCTGCCCCAATCACCCCCTGGTCCCTGCTTCTGTCCTCAATAGCCCCCTAGACTCTGCCTCTGCCCCCAATCACCCCCTAGTCTCTGCCGCTGCCCCCAATCACCCCCTAGTCTCTTCTGCTGCCCCCAATCACCCCCTAGTCTCTGCTGCTGCCCCCAATCACCTCTAGTTCCTGCCACTGTCCCTAACCCCCCCCTATTGTGTGCGGCTGCCCTCAATCACCCCCTACTCTATTCCACTACCCCAATCTCCCCCTAGTCCCTGTGGCTGGCCCCAATCACCCCCTAGTCCACGTTGCTGCCCCCAATTACCCCCTAGCCTCTGCCGCTATCCCCAACCGCCCCTTAGTCCATACTACTGTCCTACTCGCCCTTTAGGCCCCAATCCTTTGCTAGCCCCAAATCATCCCCTAATCTCTGTCGCTGCCCGCCAATTACCTTCTAGTTCACATGTCAAACTCAAGACAGGATTGGGGCCTGATCTAGCCCTCCAATCCTTCTTGTGTGGCCCAATAATAGATGCCATAGAGCGGCAGCAGGCAGGGCCACTTAGCTGTTCCAATCACTCCAAGGTTGCAGACACCTGCAGCACATTGTTGGACCTGTGTGTCTCACTGCTGAGTGATGTGGCAGTATGCTGCACTCCACTTTGGAGCACAGTACCACCACTAATCCTGCCCCTAGCTGCGGTGCCTATAAGAGCAACCATTGCATTCCCTTTTAATGTTCTCTGTAGCTAAAGATTAGTGTCTGCAACTGTTCTGGTGTCTCTGACCACACAAGGGGATGGTGCCAAACCAACCAAAGTTAATGCTGCAGCATAGAATGCTACAGCTGCTGCAAGGGGTTATTGCTTACTATTGCCCTTTGAAAGTAACCAGACTGCTGGTAAGTTTGACACCTCTTCTCTAGCCCCTGCTGCTTCCCCCAATCACCCTTCAGGTCCTGCAACTGCCCCACTCTAGTCCTTGCTGCTGCCACCAACCACTGTAGTTCCTGCCCCTGTCACTAATTGTCCTCTACACCATACCGCTGCCACCAATCACCCCATAGTCCCTCCTGCTGCCCCCAATAATCCTCAAGTCCCTGCTGTGCCGCCAGTCACCAATTTGGACTCATATTCTCATGAATCCATCTTCTAGACTGCACCTACTGCTTCCATCTATTAGAAGTAGCTTACAAAATAGTTTACAACTTCAACAAACACAAAGTGGGCACCACAAATTAAAAATGAAATTCTATCCAATTGGGGGTGCTCCCCTGGCCCCAAACCACAAGGAACCAATAAGAATAATCTAATGGGACTAGAAAATGGGCACTACACACAAAATATCTTCAAAAACGTGATTCATTTTATTGTTGGCCACAATACAATAAAAAACAATAATACACAACAGGACAAAACAAACATGAACACTGCTTTCCCTGCACCAAGATAATACATCCAATATAAACAATTAACCATCAAATGAATTTATGCAATAAATATTAGGCAAGCCAGCCCCATAGACCTCCCTTAATATAAAGTGCTTACATAGTATCCAACAGCGAAATGGAAAAAATATATATAAATCTATATAAGAGTAATAAAGTGTCAATAGTGTGCAGTAAATGTGCTAAATATAATAAAGTGCCAACCGTGCAAAATGAATATACAATCCCCTAGAATACTAAGGTCAAGCATACAGCAATCAGTCTCCAAATTTCATAATCTACCTAAAAGTGTGTATTCAATACAAAAATAAGAAATTAATTACTTGGTTGTCTAATGTAGTTCAGTATGAAAGTAACCAAATACTTCTGAGCTTGGTGGACACAGCAGATAACACATTCGCAATATGTTGACTCACCTTAATGCAGCAGAAGGAAGACTGGACAGGATATCAGGGATGACTTGGAGGGAATTCAGCCCACAATGTAGCAAGGAATCCCGCTGCTTGCTGGCAGGGTGTAGAAATAAGGGTTATCATATGAAATGAGTCACCAATCCTCCCACAAGTCTGTGGAATTTTTAACCTTAAGGGAAACTTTAGATTGTAATTAGGGAATTAGGAATGTTGCAACCCTGCCAGCAAGTTCCATAATCGCTTGCTACATTGGATCCTTACAGGTGCAGTTCCCTGTCCAAACACTACAACTCAGATTAGAGAAGTGAGCTATTTGCTTGGTGTATACACAAGGAATGCAGGCTAGACACAGATGGAACAGTGCATGCACGATAGTAGCCTCAATGGGACTAGCACTTGGCTTGGGCACAGGCCTGCAGCGCAGCTATTTATTGAAACTTCCTCTATTGAATAGGGAGGCTGCTCTATCTTGTGTGTGAGCACACAGAGCATCCTCAGGGATCCGGGAACTGACTGCTTGCAGTTGCACACACTGCTAGGGCAACCAGCATCATAGTGGAGTAAGAAGTGCATTACTAACATAACTAAGGGTGGGCTCCCAGATCCCGAAGGTATGAGGGGCTTGAGGAAAAATATGCCATAAAATGAAGTCAGAGAACATATACTTGTGTAGCAGGAAATCTTCTAAATCTTTTTTAGGTAAAACAGTTTGCCATAAGACAATGTGGAATGCTGAATTTGACTTAACTCGTAGTCCCGAGAATCTTTCTCCAGAAGAACTGGAGTAGCTGAAGACAAGATAGATTTGCTGGTGATTTAGGTCATCCCTGGAAGAAGTGGCCCTTATACCACTGGTACGTCTGTGTAAAGCGTAGGAGGTGGTGCTGCTCTCCGCTCAACACTTCATTACTAGGTCAGTACACTTTGGGTTGCTGGTTGCTTCACTATTATTAATAGATGTGTAGTTTATATATATATATTTTATGTCTATGTTTCAATGCTAAATAATTGGTGTGCTCATTTTCATCACTAATGTTTTGTGCTTATTTTTAAGTGTCTCACTTGGAATTTTATGTGAGGTTTTGCACATTAGTTTTTATTTATTGTTAGACTGTGTTAATTAGTTTCATTTCACATGTTGCACTTAAACATTGTTTATACCTAGTGGTGCATTTATATATTCTGTTTGGGTGAGATGTTGAGTGGCATTCACAGCCTTGGGCTGCTTTTTATGATGATTAGTTTTAAAATGTTTTTATATCTGTAGTGTTGATATCTCAATAAAGTTATATTTTGTCACATATATTTTGTTTTTTGTGGCCATTGTTTTTGCTCTTGTAGCAAATTAATCAGTAGTTAGATTTAGGTCATGAAAGGCCGTCAATTATCAGTGGTTTCAGGAGGGAGACATGAAAGGAATTGGGAATGTTAAGTGACGTTGATAGTCGTAATTTATAAGACACAGGATTGAGAGAGGCCTTTGCTTGAAAGGGACTGAATTAACGAGGGGCTAACATCATGCAAGGCACCCTCAGGTGAATATGATGAGTAGTGAGCCACCAGCTTCCAATCAAACTTGATTTTGAGCCTTGTGTAGAGAGGCGAGAGTCAAAATGTCACTGGTCAGAGGCATGAAAAGGAAACCACCGGATGTCTAGAAAATGGAGAGAACTGCCCTGACATGATTATTGCCAGCAAACTCTGCACAGGGGAGAATAAAAGCAAAGTGATCTTGATTTGCAAAGGAAAACCTGTGCAAAAACTTCTCTAGTTTATTGTTTCCCTGTTGAGTTTGGCCATTAGACTGGGAATGAAAGAGGGGAATAGTAAAAGTAGGCATTCTATGAAGAAGGTCCGGTTAGAAAAACAAAAAAAAAGTCAAATACCTGTACCAGTGGCGATGCAACAGCCTATCAGGTGGTATGCAGTGAGGCTGCAAACTAAACTGTGCCCCAACCTGATCTACAAAACTGCTCTAAAAGGTGATGAAAAGTATGTATGTGCATTTTTGAGTGCTTTGTGCACTTTAAATGATTATCTTTATATAGGTGATGGATAACCCATATGTAACACCCAAGTATTTAAAAAATGGATAGTGGTACTTAAAAAAAAGTTGAGAATGTCTGTTCTAAGGGGAATGGGAAATGGCAAGGATGGGCCTATCAGAGACTGTGAAAGAAATTTCTTTTGTGCAGATACACCGAGCAAGGAGATATGTGATCTTTAGCATCCCAAGCGCACCAGTAGTGGTGAGACAGAAACTTGACTATAGGCTGAAGTCCTAGTGTCCAGAAAACCTGAATATGAAGTCAAGTCATCGCCTCCTCATTCACTTGTATGGCAGCCAATCATGGAACTGCCGGCAACCATTTAGGTTTGATGTGCTAGAACAATCAGCATACCCGATTGGCTACCCTTTCACATGATTGGCAACCATAAAATTGGACTTTACTTAAAGAGGAAAACAAAAAGCAATGATCATCTCTGGATGTACCCGGTTCAGTACAGAAGTTAAGTCAATCTGCACCTGGTTAGGTTTCATAAGTGGCTCAGGTACA
The DNA here is from genome assembly GCA_027917425.1 of Gastrophryne carolinensis. Classification (NCBI taxonomy): domain Eukaryota; kingdom Metazoa; phylum Chordata; class Amphibia; order Anura; family Microhylidae; genus Gastrophryne; species Gastrophryne carolinensis. Next base: position 134,388,266 of record CM051235.1, on the reverse strand, counting down.
GCAGAATATTCGGAATCTTCAGTATTATTGGATAGAGAGTAAAAAGCATTAACGCATGAGAAAAATATATTTTTACATTCAGGTTGATATGTAACTATGAATTAAAATTCACATAAAGAATAGAGCCCCGTGAGCCTGCCTAGGATTCAGTCAATGAGCAGAATGTAAATATTGTCTGTTTTCATGATCTGTGTAAATGCAGGCTTTACATGCTTAAAAGGAAAAGTAGCCAGAGCCTGAGGTTAAGTTTAGGTGAGAGAAATGTTTTTGCAAACAATGTAAACCCAGAATTACTACTGAGGATACTTCCTCCCAAGATCAGAAATGTATTTGCAGAGTGCCAAAAGTGAACACTAGATTTCAGATCTTGAATCGTAAGGGTCCCACTGTTGATGTGGTCACAATTATAGCAGTTACTAACAGGAAGGTTACAAGGGGAGTAGAGATTTGCACAATTCTTGGGTAGGGCAACAGCTAATTTTATGACATAGCCTGCAGCTCCAGAGTCAATATATACTGCCAGTTCAAAAGAGTGTCTTGCAGCAGAAATAAGGACAGTGACCAAAATCGTTAAAGGGTGGAAATATATTAGTGGGTCTAGGGGCCCTTTGCTTCTAGATCCTTTAAATGGAATGTACCTGCTTAATGGCTCTCTGCACTGTACAAGCATAAGCCTTCCATACACCTTTACAACTGTAATTCCCAAGTGGTCACTGGCTTTGTCAACCCCCCTAATCTCCACCACTTCTTCCACCCATAGACAAGCCCCTATTTGCCATGACCCATGACCCACATACTCGTTGTCTGAAGTAGAGAGGGCAGATGAACCTCCAGGGCACACAGAAGGGTAGAGAGATGTGATGGTCAGGATAGCTGGGTCAGCACGCAAAATCAGTCTGAAAGTGTCACGTCCAAAGGAACAGGTAAATTCAAAATCTGGAGCCAGGCCAAGGGTCAGAGGTTAGGTAGACAGAGATGCGAGGTATCCAGAGGGTCAAAGCAGGTAGTCAGACAGGCAGATGTAATTTTAGGCAGCAATCTGGGAGGGTCAAATAACCAACGGTCAGCAAAGGAAAATCTAAAGACTTTACAATGGTTACACACCCTAGTAGTATGAACACTTCACAGGTTATGTGGGCGGGACTGTAGTTGGCTTTTATGTGGCGACAAAAGCAAAGGATACGGCAGTGCATCAGAAAAAAAGTTAAAACTTAGTAAGGGGTGAGATAACCCTGGTGCAACAGATAATTCTGAGCTGCAGTTGACTGAATGGGAGAGCGAGAGAATGGTGATTGTGAGATCATTGGAAGATATTGTTATATTGGAGACAGAAGCACAATGGATGATAGGAAGAATATAAACTCTATATTTTGTCTATGTTCAGTTTGAGGGAACAATCTGACACGAATGAAGAGAGAGCTGTATACAAGATACGGGAGAGATCTGCATAGAAGTGGTATTGAAAGCCAAATGAGTTGGCCAAGCCCCATAGGTAGAGATTGAGATAAATACGAACCTTGTGACCTACTACAAGATAAATGGCGGGAACAGGCAACCTCATTAGAGTGGGTCACACTAAATGTGTGATCTAGGAGGAAAGATGAGAGATGAGTATTTGAAGTAGGAAGGAATGGTCAACATTGATGAACGCAGAGGACAGATAAAGAAAAATGTTTCAACACCTGCTGCTCACAGGCAGGAGCCAACAGGGAGGGGGTAGTACTGCTGTCTAGAACAAGACATTCCAGCAGAAAACTCATGAATGCTAATGGCAGCATATATACACAAAATTAAAGCAGCTTATTCAGGGGTATTAGGAAGATCCTTGGGGGCCAGTTCATCTTATGTTCAGCTAGCAAAAGCTAGAAAAAACAAGGCGATGGAACTGAAGAAATTTGCAGTGCAGAAAAAAAGCAGGTGGTACTGGGCCTGCAAATGGAGCTGCAGTCTAAGGAGTAACCTGATCTCCACCAGTTAAAGTGGACCAACACCCAGGATTTTCACTATCCTGGGTGTTGGTCCACTTCAGCGGGGCATCCGAGATCAGGATGCCCCGCTGTGTGAAACCCCCCCAAAAGCCCCCAAAAACGTACCTTTTCGGCGACGGACAAGCCTCCACCGCCTCCCGCGCGTCCCTCTTACAGGGCGCGCGCCCGCCGGCCATTCACAAACGGCTGGCGCGGGCGCGTGCACTGCTAGAGGAGCGTGCGGGAGGCGGCGGCGGCTGATCCGTCGCCGATAAGGTAATGTTTTTTGGGGCTTTTGGGGGGGGGTTTCACCCCGCGGGACATCCCGATCTCATATGCCCCGCGGTGAGGGAGGTGATCGGCCCGGGATCTTATAAATTCCCGGGCCGATCACCCCTGGGTGTTGGTCCACTTTAAAGGCTTGATGGTGGGGATGCGCTGAGCTACGACTGCCCCCAGGTCAAGAAGAAAGACTTCTTTTATAAAAGCAACAATAATTATTAAGTCTTTACGGAGAACAGGTGTACAGTTTCAGCAGCTCACAATGACTTCAATCACAATAAACATTTGACAGTAGATATAACTCTCAATTTCTCTAAATACACAGATAATTACCACTAGTACCACAGATCCCCCATTCTTCCTAAGCTATGTCTCTCACTTTTTTTTCCTTTGTATCAGCTCCTCAATAACAATTTCTCGCTGATCCCCAGTCTCTCAGAACCACCTGACTCACTGTAGGTTCCCTTATTCAACATGAGGGCGAGTCAAGGGAGTCTGGAATTCCTCCAAATCATGCAGAAGGAAAGCTTAATGAATCAGGATGCCACACTGTGCATCAGCACTTTGTAAGCTGGGGATCGTGGCCACAGAACGTTATTCATCATTATTCATCTGTGGTCCCCGAGTCTCGCAGCTCCTGCATCTCGCCCACCAACTGAAGGACCCTGACACTCTGGCACGCATGGTCCCTGTTAAAAAACGTAAATTAAATTATTGGTATAACCTTGTTAGGGTCATACTGCAGTGCCCCCCCCCCCCCCCCCCGTATGGTCCAAACACCTAAATCTGGACTTCAAAAGCCCGAAGACCCTCGCCACCACGGCCGGGTTTTGCATAGGGCCCAATTATAGAACTCCTGGCCCGCATTCTGCAGGCAGAAAACGGGCGTCAGGAGCAAGGGCAGGAGCTGATATCCAGAATCCCCTGAAAGAATTTAAAAATACTAACATAAAATACACATTCTAAGCAACAATATTTAACATGTCATCAAGGGCTAAAAACAGCCATAGGTTAAGACATGAGTCATCAACTATATTCATTGCCATACAGTGAAAATGGATTGATGGAACTTACCCAGGAGCCATCCACAAGATAATTCTCCTGACTCAAACTGACGAAATAAGCCGGAGCTCCGCAATATATAAGCATCATGGGATGACCCTGGATGCCCTGCAAGAACACTGAGGAATCGCATATCCGGACCAAACACTGCTTGTATGTTGTGCGAGTGGCACATCTTGCGGTTCCTGCAACTAAATATAAAATAATTGCACAAAGCCAAGGTAAACAACTAAAACAATAACTCCTACAACAAATTAAGATTCAAGTTCAACAATCCAAATATAATTCACAAAGGACATATAGCAATTATATGGATGTGTGGGAAAAAAAAGGTTTACATGCTAAGGACTAATTAAGGTCAGCATTAAAATGCTTCTATAAGGCATACATGAAATGTATTGATTCAGGTATGCATTGCTATACAATTTATGGCCTCGGCCATGCTGAAACATGCAATGCCATGGAGCTAAAGGCGCGCAGACTCCTCCACATAGCCGCAAAACATGTTCAACAATAGCAATCCGAGGCCTCAAAGGTCCTGTAAGTGGATCGTAAATGAAACGGTTTAATAGGGTGGAAGTCCCTCGGCAATCAGCTCTCTGAATCAGACGCAAGCCCATCCCAACAACGTAAGTTATCTGAACGAACGCAAAACATCAGATTTTGATGGGAAAATTATCCAATTTAGTTTTGTTCTTCGGAAGCCCATATACGCATTAGCCAGAACATTCGTACAAATGGAAAATGAACTAAAAAAAACAAAAAAATGACTAACACACAAAAACTTTCACAGACAGCTACGGAAGTCCAGACGAATGTGCCTCTGAATCGAGCCTCTAGTCCCGACCCTGATGATTTAGGTAAGCTATTGTGGAAGCATTGTTGGAGCGGATCTGGACATCTCTGCCTGAGGTGTCTGACAGAAAATGATTTAGTGCCAGCTTGCCCTCCAGAAGCTCCTGGAAGTTGGAGGATTTGTCTGCTGTGTTTAGTGGCCACTTCCCCTGGACATGTTGACTGTCCAAGTGGGCTCCCCAACCCCAGCTCCTGGCATCTGTTGTGATAACTACAGGATTTCTTTGCTTCCACTGTCTTCCTTTCTCTAGTAAACCTGGAAAACTTTGTCCACCATATGAGACCCTCTAAGACCTTCATCTCTATTTGGACCCCCTGATGCAATGAGTTTGGGCACTTGTCCCAGTGGGATAGGAGGAACCTCTGCAGTGTTCTCATATATAGTTGAACCCATGGTACTGCCGGGATTGCTGCAGTCATGAGGCCGAGCAGGGTCATGATTTCCGGAATGGAAACCTGAGGAAAACTGATGAATCTTCCTTGCTTTGGACGGTTTGAACATGGTATATGCAGGTAGGCATCCTGTAAAGACCTAAATGACCATCAGGGCTTGTTCTATGAGGACGTTTCTTACTGAATAGATTGATTCCACCCTGAAATTTTTGTATCAGTTTAATCCTTTCAGATTTATAGTCATTCGATGTTTTCATGACGTTTTTTGTACCAGGAAAACATAAGAGTAGGATCCTGTTCCTTCAGAGGGGGAGCGGGGCTAACTCTATCACCCTTTTTGAAAATACTTTTTTTGTAAGACTAATGGAAAGGCTTCCCTCTTTCTGGGATCTCTTACCAACCTGGTCCCCAGAAAAAAAGATTGAGGGATGGCTGAGAATTCTAATCGATATCCCTTTTCCAGTGTTTTTAGTACAAAAAGATTTTGCTTTCCAGGCAGCTACAAACCAGGTGAGTCTTCCCTCCACTGGGTAGTCGCTGTCAAGACTGAGACTTTGGGTCCTCCAGGGGGTTTGCAGAGCAAACTTCCCCTTTTTTGAGGCCTAGCCTGTGTCCAACAATTTTTCTGCTTGCTTTGTCTACTCTGTGTCAGCCGCAAGGTAGTTAGTTCTACCTCTTTTACTCGTGCAAGTCTGAAACTTTCTTTTCTTATTAGGACATTTTCCCTTCTTTGCTAAAACTGGTTAGGGTGGTAGCTAGCTCTTCTCCAAAAAAGGAGATTACCATAAAAGAGAATGCTGTGAAGCCTGGCTTTGGAACCCAGATCCCCTGACCATGTCTAATGCCATAGCACTATTCTGACATAAGCATAAGCGCAGGAGAGTAGGGCAGTGGCTCTGATGGCCTCCTCTGAAGCACTTGTTAGGAAGGAAATAGCTCTAAAAAGGGTAGGCAAGGTATCTAGGATACTCTCTTTAGTAGTGTCACCTTTCAGCAAATGCTAGGTTATTAAGGGGTTTATTCATCAAGGTCTAGCGCCAGCTAGTGACTCGTAGCAGCAGGTAGTGTCTGGTGTACGCTGGGCGCTGTACGCTATACCACATTTATCAAAGGGAATCTGGTGAGTGAACAGCAATATAGCTTACGATTCATCATTACAGGCAGCTCAGCATATAGTGCCGTCGTTCTAGCGTCCAGAGCGCCAGGTAAGACCTGTCGCTAACGTTCGCTCTCCCATACATTTCAATGGACGTTCCTTCAAATCCCTTTCCTGATTCCTTTATTTTTTTTTTTTAATCAAATAATTGTGTGTCACTTCATGGCCTCGAAAAAGTCATTTTTTAAAAGTTTTCTTTTTTTTTTTTTTATGCAGAATTGTCATTACAGGTCTGGCACTAAAGTGTTAATGTCACAATGTTAAAATAATGTGATTCCATGTGTTTTCGCTTTGTTACTGGTGGATATGTGTTCAAAAAATCACATTAATCACACAGCGTCTGGCACTCTAGGCTATAGTGAACCAATTTTGAGTGCCGACAATGTGTGAGGGTGATTTTTTGTTGAATATGAGGCTCGATTCAGAGAGACAAAAAAAAACTTCTGTTTTAGGGCGGATCTGTTTTTTTTGTGAAATGTTTTCGTTCTCGTATGAGTGTACGAGCGATTCTATGCATGCATTGAAAACCTTCTGTAAAGATCCGTCCTTTCGTACGGCAGATTACGAATACGAGGATGTCATTTTCCAGCGTGACTTTTCCGTTTCATTTTCACATGCTACAACGTAGGCTTTCGTTTTTGCCCTTTTCCCATCGTATCCTCCAACGAATCCTTTACGTTTCCCGTTCGATTCTGTTTCCCTTTTTCAATAAATATTCGTCCAGACGGAAATCCTTATGATCTAGCGCCTGCGCACTACAAACTTAACTCATTAAAGTGCTCGCCTACATGTTTGCCACCCTCACTTCTACTACAATGTTTAGCTAAATCACTTAGCACTATCCTCCATCTTCCCTTTTGGACCCTTAAAGCTCACCCAAACCACTTAGCACTATCCTCCATCTTCCCTTTTGGACCCTTAAAGCTCACCCAAACCACTTAGCACTATCCTCCATCTTCCCTTTTGGACCCTTAAAGCTCACCCAAATCACTTCTTGGTCATGTGAATATTCATCTTTAAATATTTCTGGGCCCATTAGTTTTGTGTTAATGTATTTTGTAAATGAAATGACACTGTAACATTTTTTTTTTATTCCATCATAAAATATAACATTTTTAAAAATTGTGAAAATTTCTCATTTTTACAACTATAAAAAACAATCTGTGGTCCCCAACGAGTTGCGCAGCTCCTGCATCTCGCCCACCAACTGAAGGACCCTGACACTCAGTTGTGCCACTCTGGCACGTGGGGTCCCTGTTAAAAAACGTAAATTAAAATATTGGTATAACCTTGTTGGGGTCATACTGCAGTGCCCCCCCCCCCCCCCGTATGGTCGAAACACCTAAATCTGGACTTCAAAAACCAGAGGGCCCTTGCCACCACGGCTCAGGTTTTGGATACTGGCCCGCATTCTGCAGGCAAAGAACGGGCATCAGGAGCAAGGGCAGGAGTGGATATCCAGAATCCCCTGAAAGAATTTAAAAATAATAACATAAAATACACATTCTAAGCTACAATATTGTTTAACGTCATCAAGGGCTAAAAACAGCAATAGGTTAAGTCATGAGTCATCAACTATATTCATTGCCATACAGTGATAATGGATTGATGGAATGTGAGCAAACTTACCCAGGAGCCATCTACCAGATAATTCTCCTGACTCAAACTGACGAAATTAGCCGGAGCTCTGCAATATATAAGCATCATGGGACGACCCTGGATGCCCTGCAAGAACACTGAGGAATCGCATAGCTGGACCAAAGACTGCTTGTATGTTGTGTGAGTGGCACATCTTGCGGTTCCTGCAACCAAATACAAAATAATTACACAAACCAAAGGTAACCGACTAAAACAATAACTCCTACAACAAATTTAGATTCAAGTTCAACAATCCAAATATAATTCACAAAGGACATAAGTCTAAAAAAATATAGCAATTATATGGATGTGTGGGAAAATAAATGTTTACATGCTAGGACTAATTAAGGTCAGCATTAAAATGCATCTATAAGGCATACATGAAATGTATTGATTCAGGTATGCATTGCTGTACAATTTATGGCCTCGGCCATGCTGATACATGCAATGCCTTGGTGCTAAAGGCGCGCAGACTTCTCCACATAGCCGCAAAACATGTTCAGCAATAGCAATCTGAGCCCTCAAAGGTCCCGTAAGTGGATCGGAAATTAAACGGATTTATAGGGTGGTGGTCTGTCAGAAATCAGCTCTCTGAATCAGACGGAAACCCATCCCAACAACGGAAGTTATCTGAACGAACGAAAAATTTGATTTTGTTTGGAAAATGATCCGAACGAATGGAAATGCTCCGATTTGCTTCCGTTCATCGAAAGTGCATATACACACTTTCCCGAACGTTCGTACGAATGAAAAATGAACAAAAAAAAAAAGCAAAAAAAGACTAACACCCACCCAAACTTTCACAGACAGCTACGGAAGTCCGGACGAATGTGTCTTTGAATCGAGGCTATGGTGTGAGTCGCTGAGAGTTGGTCGCTCTGAGCAGTCACTACCTTTCTCTCCTTATAGCGTAATACTGGTACGTACATCTCATTCATGATTGCCGGCAAGCGTACTACACCGACTGAGGCGCTCAGTTACAATGACCGATAGACGCTTACAGCGACTACTAGCGGTCGCTCTAAGCGCTGCACTACAGATGCTCATCTGGCAATAACTGCCATTAGTAATGAATCAGCCTCCAAGCCATGTTGCCATGCTTCTGATAAGATCATCTGCTGCCAGTGTAGGTCTAAATGCAAATGATGCAGCATCCCAAGCTCTTTTTAGGATGAGATCCATTGCATCATGCAATGCCCCCATATCTTCAAAGTTTAAATCCACTGCTCTGGACATCTGACCCAGTGGAGCATCTAGCTTTGGACATTACTAGGTATAAAGAATTTCTTTTCTGGGTGGTCCCATTCAGCCTTAATGATAGGCTCGATTCAGAGGCACATTCGTCTGGACTTCCGTAGCTGTCTGTAAAAGTTTTTGTGTGTGTTAGTCATTTTACGAATGTTCGGGCGTTTTCGTATATGCGCTTTCGAACTAAACTAAATCAAATCATTTGCGCACCTTTAGCTCCAAGGCATTGCATGTATCAACATGGCCGAGGCCATAAATTGTATAGCAATGCATACCTGAATCAATACATTTCATGTATGCCTTATAGAAGCATTTTAATGCTGACCTTAATTAGTCCTTAGCATGTAAACCTTTATTTTCCCACACATCCATATAATTGCTATATTTTTTTAGACTTATGTCCTTTGTGAATTATATTTGGATTGTTGAACTTGAATCTTAATTTGTTGTAGGAGTTATTGTTTTAGTTGGTTACCTTTGCTTTGTGCAATTATTTTATATTTGTATGCAGGAACCGCAAGATGTGCCACTCGCACAACATACAAGCAGTGTTTGGTCCAGCTATGCGATTCCTCAGTGTTTTTGCAGAGCATCCAGGGTCATCCCATGATGCTTATATATTGCAGAGCTCCGGCTTATTTCGTCAGTTTGAGTCAGGAGAATTATCTGGTGGATGGCTCCTGGGTAAGTTTGCTCACATTCCATCAATCCATTTTCACTGTATGGCAATTAATATAGTTGATGACTCATGTCTTAACCTATGACTGTTTTTAGCCCTTGATGACATGTTAAACAATATTGTAGCTTAGAATGTGTATTTTATGTTAGTATTTTTAAATTCTTTCAGGGGATTCTGGATATCCGCTCCTACACTTGCTCCTGACGCCCATTCTTTGCCTGCAGAATGCGGGCCAGCAGTTCTATAATCAGGCCCTATGCAAAACCCGGGCCGTGGTGGCGAGGGCCTTCGGGCTTTTGAAATCCAGATTTAGGTGTTTGGACCATACAGGGGGGTGGGGGCACTGCAGTATGACCCCAACAAGATTATACCAATAATTTAATTTACGTTTTTTAACAGGGACCACACGTGCCAGAGTGGCACAACTGAGTGTCAGGGTCCTTCAGTTGGTGGGCGAGATGCAGGAGCCGCGTGACTCGTTGGGGACCACAGATGAAGAATAATGTTCTGTGGCCTGCCATTGCTATGCATTTAGTTTTTTATAGTTGTAAAAATTTTAAATTTCTAAATATTTTAATATTTTATAAAGAAAAAAAAATTAAATTAAAAAAAAAAACATTTTCAAAAAAGCCCAAACAAAAATGGCATTTGGTATTAAAAAAAAAAAATTGATAAAAGTGTTTTAGTGTCATTTCATTTACAAAATACATTAACACAAAACGAATGGGCCCAGGAATATTTAGAGATGAATATTCACATGACCGAGAAGTAATTTGGGTAAGTTTTAGGGGGCTAAAATGCAAGAAGAACATAAACGGGAAGTGGTTTGGGACAGTTTTAGGGGTGAAACATGCAAGATGTAGGAAAGCGCAAAGTGGTTTAGCTAAGCATTGTAGTAGAAGTTAGTGACCCAAATATGTAGGCGAGCACTTTAATGAGTTAAGTTTGTAGTGCGCAGGCGCAAGATCGTAAGGATTTACGTCCGGGCGATTATTTATTGAAAAAGGGAAACAGAATCTAATGGGAAACGTGAAGGATTCGTGGAAGGAGACGATGGAAAAAGGGCAAAAACGAAAGCCGACGTTGTAAAATGAGAAAATGAAACGGAAAAGACACGCTGGAAAATGACACCCTCGTACTCGTACGCTGGCATACGAACGTACGAAAAATTTACATAAGGCTTGCAATGCATGCATAGAATCGCTCGCACACTCATACGAGAACGGGAAAATTAAAAAAATAGTCTATAGTTTCTGCATCAGGCAGGATCTTTACCCTTTTTAGGAATTAATTAGCACAATACTGGCCTCTAATGCTTCTACTGGAATGGGACCACCTTGTTTAAAATGGGGAATGAGGATTGATTCAAACTCATTATAGTGTACATTTGAAAATCCATCAGGACCAGGTGCACTTCCTGTCCCTGACTCTCGAATTACATTTCAAATTTCATCCGCAGAAATTTCTTCCTCCGCAAGTGTTTTTTGTGATTTTATTATCCTACTCATATCTACTCTTTGTAGCCAATTGTCTAAAGTCCCTGGAGGGGTGCTAACTGATTTAAGGTATAAGCCTCGATTCAGAGACGCTTACACTTTGATTCAGAGACGCTAGCACTTTCGCATGTGTCTCTGTATTTTTTGTGAGTTTTTGCCTGTTTTTTTAATTTTACGTTACTGTTTTCATGCGTATATGCGTTTACTTTAATGCGTATACGCGCATTCAATGGACGGATCGATATAGGCATTTTTGCGTTATGTCTGATAACTTATTGGTATGGGCTTGCGTCTGATTCAGAGACCTGATTGGCGATGCACATCTGCCCTATATAACGGTTTAATTTCAGCTCCATTTACGGGCTCATTTTGGACTCGGAAGTTAGTGTTGGACATGTTTGGCGGCTATGTTGAGGAGTATGAGCGCCTTCAGCTTACCTGCATCAGCATGGCCGAGGCCAGATTGCACCGGAGACGCATGAACATCGATCGCATGCATGACGTTGAGCTGTTCGAGCTGACCCGACTCAAACGCGTTTCCCTCCATAATTTGTATAGTGAGCTGCGGCCATGGTTAGTCCACACCACAAGGAAGGGGCAAGCAATTTCAAGTATGACCAAATTGGTTGGCTGCCTGCAATTTTTGGCAAACGGCTCGTTCCAGAGGCTGGGTACCCTTAGCCGCGCACTATCCAAGTTTCTGGATGGCATGGCTGCCCTGTGTCCCAAATATATTTCCTTTCCTGACATAATGGTAGCCTGGAACGCAATTAAGTTGGGATTTTATAATATCGCCGACATGCCCAACGTCATGGGTGCGATCGAATGCACCCACGTTGCATTAGTGCCACCCGCAGCAGATGAGTACATCTATAGGTAAGTTTTTATATCATTTTTTTATATTGTTTAGCAAAACTTAATTTCATCTATCTAGTAATCCCTCCTTCTCAAGTATCCCTTCTAAACTGTTTAGAATGCCGATCTTAATAAATACTTATCAAGTATCCCTTCTAAACAGTTTAGAATGCATACTTTAATCCCTCCTTCTCAAGTATCCCTTTGAAAAAGTTTATCTTTCTATTTAGTTAGACTTATGTCCTTTGTTTTTTAGTGTTTGACTGGCCAATTTGTCCAGGCCCAGCTTATAGCTAATTTTTTTTTCTTAATATTTGTCTATTTTGTTTTTGGTTTTGTGTTATTTGTATATTTGTTTGATTTCTGAACTACCTTTTTTTGGTTTACCAATTGTGTAATGCTTAAATTACTAAAAAAATTAGACCTGATTTGAGCGTAATGCAGTTTATTTGAGCCAGTTTTTCATTACAATCATTTTTTTTAAAAGCCAAGAAACATAAATACATCAACTTAGCACAGAACAGATAAAGTCCCATTCCATACATTTACAGTAAAGATCTTACATTTTTGTTGAAGGGCACTCGCAGCCTCCATGGACATCCATTAGCAAACGTTAGTATACATTGGGCCCGAAACTGGCCCATAAAAATTGGGCACATCCAGGAGTTCAAAGCTAACTTACTCCAGACCGAAGGTTCCCCAGCCACCAACATCAAGAGCCATAGGGAGCATGACTTTCAAGGGGAATAGTAGGGCAGGAATACATAGGGCCACATACACACCCTCCTCTTGTGCCACATTTCATCAGTGCAATGTTGCAAGGCCGGAGTCATCTGCAAATTTTATGGCTGCACGTTTTTTTTCCAGCCTATGACAGCCAGCCCCCATGCTAGTCCAGTCCAATCATTTCCATGGCCAAATGGTGATGTTCATCAGCCAAGAATGTCCCCCAATATTCCCAACAAACAGGATGAGTCAGCCAGCATATCATTAGGCCCAAGCCTGCTGCGTGGGAGCTTGAGCGGGCGCTTTACTGAGGCACAAAATCAGGCATTGGCTAGTGGGGTATCTGAGCACTATAATGAGCTTTATGAGCGAATTTAAAAATCAACAAGCAAAGGCATCAACCACAAAATCTTGGTTGCGCTCACCAGACAGGTCAATAGTGTTGGGATGGAGAGGAAATATGTTAAACAGATCCAGGGGAAATTATTAATATTATTAATGGCCATAATAATTTTGGGGTTGGCCTTGGAGGTGGCCCAATACCTGGGTATGTGTGGCATTTATAATCTGCCACTGCTCCAGCATCTGTCTGTCGCTAGTGTAAAATTCATCTAGCATGGCACTGAAGTTGTTATTTAAGGTGGCCATTTGTGCTGCCATCTGGCTGTTGCTCATCCTAAATTCTGTCAGCATGGTGTTGAAGTTATTATTGAAGGTCTCTAATTGTGCAGTAATCTGCTCTGTGGTTCTTTGAGTCACCTGCCGAAAGTAACGGCTGTTATAGCGCCATGCTGACTCCAGGATCGGCACACGCCTCCCCTGGGAAACTGGTCAACGTTGCTGATGCTGGAGGTCTAGGCCGAGCAACAGTACCAGATGGACTAGGCAAAACCTCTGCAGCAGAGCTAGCATTGGGGACTGTAGGGTCAGTCTCAGCCTGCTGGCCATGATGGGCTGGCAGCAGGCATCCAGCTTCACTCTGCTGCAGTGTTTGTGCCTCACAAAAGTGCCCGCTCAAGTGCCCTCGCGACAAGGTTCGTCCTAATCTTTGCTGTTCTGGCTCTTCTCTGGTTGTTGGGAATTCAGGGGACATTCTTGCCTGAGTGTGTGGCGAAGAATAGGCCGTCACGTCGCTCAAAAAGAAATGGACTGGGCTGGCATTTGGGCTGGGGAGGATTTGTTGCAGTAGGATGCTGGGGCAGTGGCAGATTAGGTTCCAGGGGGGTAATTGCAGAAGGCAGAATCCGGCTGGCATCCTCCTCCTCCTCTGTATGCTGGATAACATCCATTAGTGGGGGAGTCTGTTGGAACATGTTAAAAAATCTGTGAGTTATTTTGAGAAATATATTTTTTTACAATTAGGCATGTTCCTTCACATGCATCACCAGTTACAGCACAGTACACTTACCATATCCAGCCGGTCCTGTGTCCTAGGCAGCAGGGAAGTAGATGGCGTGGCCAAACTGGAGGAGGCTTCCACATTTGCAGAGGCATGATGCTGAGCTGGAGGTAAAATTAAAAGGCACTTAACCTCCTTAGCGGTGATCCCGAGTGTGACTCGGTGTTAATTTGCGCTGTAAGTAGCGGTAACCCCGAGTCACGCTCGGGATCTATTTGGCAGAGGAGCAGAGCAGCGCAGTCTCCTTACCTTCTCCCTGCGATCCAGCGATGTCCCCGCTGCGATCGCAGATGAGAGCCGCGGCTGCGGCGTCCGTCGCACTTCCGGGTTCCGTCTCTGTGAGCCGCAGAGGCTCATGGGGGCGGAGCCGTGCGTCAGAGACAAATGTAATGGTAACGCTTTCGTTACCATTACATTTGCCTCTATCATAACGCCAGGGGGGTTAAACACACAAACATCCATTGATGACCCTGATGAGTAGATATGCTTTAGAACACATGGGGCAAAGCAGGAATCACAACTCCCACAGCGGTTAAAGTGGATCTTCCCCATGAATCAGAGTCTATCCTATATGTTTTACTCACCCTGTAACTACAGATTGCTCACATTAAAAAACATCCAACACATCATCTACTGCATGTTATGAGGCTTTACACATCCAAGATGGTGGCTTAGGGGACAACAGTCAGGCTGCAAACAGGAATTGCCTTCTGACTGTGCTGCTGTGCATTCTTGGACTGCTGACCTTTCTCTGACCCCAGCTCTGCTTTGTCTGAGCAAAGCACAGCTAGAACCCCACTCCCTGCACTTTCTCCTACTTTCATCTCCTCACTAAGTGTGATGCTTCTAAATCCAGATGGCTGCGGCCATATCCTTATGTCCTTAACAAAGTTGCAGGCCAGTGGGTGAAAGAATAAGAAGTTATCACAAATGTACAATATATTTACATCAGATGCTGGGGATTCTTATTTAAAGTGTTTGTTATTTCCCATAAATCATGGCGAAGGTCGTGTTTAGAATGAAAAACTTTCTAAGGACCATGAACTGCTGCACCCTGGGAGAGTGCCCATCATTAATCCCCTTCCTTAGACATTCCCCCCCCCCCCGCCTACAACATTAACCTCCACTCAAACACACTACCTAGGGGCCTGTGTTGATATCTGCGGGTGAGCCACATTTAAAATGTTTAAAATAAATCTCATTAAAACAATCATTACTAACCTGCAGAAATGTCCTGGTTGTCAGTGTCCCAGGTGCCAGAGAGCCCCTGTAATGCTGCGGGGTGGATCAAAGCCAGGACCATTTGCTCTGCTCTTGTGAATTGCAATTTAGTGGGGAAGCCTCCGCCTGTTTGCATCCTGAAAATAAGACAATAAACATTATTTGTCGTGTTGGTCACAACAACAACCAGCAAAATTCAAACATCAATATTTACCCGTGATTCCTGCTTTTGTTTCGCTTCTTCCTTACTGCATATTTGAGGTCTGAGAATTTTCGCTGGATCTTCTCAACGTCTTTCCTCTTGTCCCCCGCTGCATTCACCTGTCTGGTGAGCTCTTCCCATATTTGTGTTTTGTGCACTTTGCTTGTAGGTTTGGAATTCCGCCCATATAGCTCATCAAAATGCACAGTTATCCCACTTGCCAAGGCAAGTGTTTGTGCCTCACAAAAGCGCCCTCTCAAGTGCCCTCGCGGCAAGGTTCGTCCTAATGTTTGCTGTTCTGGCTCTTCCCTGGTTGTTGGGAATTCAGGGGACATTCTTGCCTGAGTGTGTGGCGAAGAATAGGCAATCACGTCGCTCAAAAAGGAATGGACTGGGCTGGCATTTGGGCTGGGGGTCATTGGCTGGCTGGTTAGAGAACTTGCAGCCATGGATGTGGCATAGATCTCGGTTGTTTCAACGTGTTCCGGTGGCAAATGTGGGCGAGCAGGAGAGGGTGTGCTTTGGGGGCTCGGGGTTCTCGGCCTCTGCTTCCTTTTCCCCTTGGAAGTCATGCTCCCTTGCTCTTTCGAAGTGGTTGGCAGGGGAGCCTTCTTCCTGGAAGAAGTTTCTTGCCTCTTCCTGGTGCTGGCAGATTTGGATGGGCCAGGAGTTGTGGCCAATGTAGTCTTGTGGTGGCCACTTTTGCTCCGCGTTTCCGGTACCTTTGAACTTGATTTGTGGGCCCGAGTGCTCGGTCTTGATGATGTGTCCTCATGGCGCTCCGCCCTTTTTGTCTTGCGCTCCTTGGCTACTTTTCTTTGGTGCCATGATGACATTCACAAAGAGAATGAGCTGTGTGTCCATTACCCTTTAAATAGTAATGACTGGGTATGACGCTTATGCGTACGCATACGCGTGCATCCGGCCGGAAACCACTGGGGCACTACCTATCTGCTGCGGAAAAAATACCATTTTGTGAATACTCACCTGTAAAATGGGTATTATAAGTATGTCACACACCCCGCTTCAAGACATTCATTACATGTGGGTATACTGACCTGTAGATGGCGACCTTGCAGAGATGATAACAAAAAAAGGAAGGACCCTCCCGGCCCATAAATACCTGGGACCTCCCACTCATTCCCCAGTATAAAGATAGCAGTAAGATCAAGGGACCAGGAAAGCCAATTAAAACTAACAAAGGTTCACCATATAAAGGATCCAGAATACAAAAGGGCAGGGTGAAGCGGGGTGTGTGACATACTTATAATACCCATTTTACAGGTGAGTATTCACAAAATGGTATTATTCTAAGTATGTCACACACCCCGCTTCAAGACATTCATTACATGTGGGACATCCAATAGCAGTGTCCATAAAGGGTGGGGATCCAAAAAACACGGCAACAAGGCACAAACTTAAACCACTGCAGCTTGCAGAACTTTGCGGCCAAAAACAGCATCTGCTGAGGCCCGAACATCAACCTTGTAAAACTTGGAAAAAGTGTGAACCGAAGACCAAGTAGCAGCCTTACAAACCTGCTCAACAGAAGCCTGGTGCTGGAAGGCCCAGGACGCCCCAACAGCACGAGTAGAATGACAAGTAACACAAAAAGAGGGAACCTTCCCCTTGGCAGAATAGGCCCCAACAATGGCCTGGCGAATCCATTTACTAATGGAAGACTTGGCAGGAGCCAAACCCTTCCTAGGAACAGAGGGCACCACAAAAAGGGCGTCAGTCCTACGAAAAGGAGAAGTAGCCACCAAATAGTACTTCACACAGCGAACCACATCCAAAGATTGCAAAACCCTCTCCTTGTCATTGCTGGGCTTAGGACACAAGGAGGGAAGAACAATATCCTGATTAAGATGAAAAGCAGAGACCACCTTAGAAAGGAAATCTGGTTTGAAGCGGAAAACAACCTTGTCCTGATGCCTCTCAAAGTAAGGGGCCTTAATGGACAAGGCCGCCAACTCTGATACATGCTGAACGGAAGTGATGGCAACCAGAAAAACAACCTTCTGAGTAAGCGTAGAAAGTGCAATATCCTGCAAAGGTTCAAAAGGAGGACCCTGCAAGGCAGAAAGAACCAAATTCAAATCCCAAACTGGGAGCAAGGGCTTCCTAGGAGGCCGTACATGCGTAACCCCCTGGAAAAAGGTCTTAACCAGAGGATGAAGAGCAAAAGACTTTTGAAAGAAAACCGCCAGGGCAGAAACCTGCCCCTTCAGCGTACTAAGCTACAAACCTTGGTCCAGACCATGTTGCAGAAAGACCCTAGGGATAGAAAATGCCCTGCAAGGCTCGGCCCTGACCTCACTCCAATCAATATAGGACCTCCAAGTCCTATAATAGATGGCAGAGGAAGACTGCTTTCTAGCCCTAACCAGAGTCTGAATGACAGCATCAGAAAGACCTTCCTCCCTCAAGATGGAGGTTTCAGCAACCACGCCGTCAAAGCCAGCGTTGGTAAATTGGGGTAGAACAGTGGACCCTGAGTGAGCAGATCCGGCAGAAGGGGCAGGTCTAACTGATCCTCTGCCAACCTTACCACGTCTGCGAACCAAACCTGTCTTGGCCACCTTGGAGCCACCAGGATTGCTGACGCACCCTCTAGGGCCAGCTTGCGCACCACTCTGCCCACCATGGGAAATGGAGGGAACAGGTACAGAAACCCCAGATCCCTCCATTTCAGAGACATGGCATCCGCTGCCAGAGCCAGCGGATCCCGCGAGAGAGACAAATGCCGGAAGCTTGTGATTGTGACGAGAGGCAAAGAGGTCCACCTCCAGAGTCCCCCACCGGTGGCAAATCGACCGAAACACCTTGGGGCTGAGCGACCATTCCCCCCGGCGAGATGACCCCCTGCTCAGGGAGTCCGCCTCCGTGTTCTCCACTCCCGGAATGTACATCGCCGGGATGCATGGGACATTGCTATCTGCCCAAGCAAGGATCAAGTTCACTTTCCTGAGGGCACTCCTGCTGCGAGTCCCTCCCTGGTGATTGATGTAGGCGACCGCCGTACGATTGTCCGACCGAACTTGAACCGGTAGGCCCCGTAACTGATGAGTCAAGTGAGCCAGAACCAACCTGATGGCTCTCAGCTCCAGAACATTGATGGGATCGTGAGCCTCCTGAGGCCCCCACAGGCCCTGAAACTGAAGATCCTTCCAAAATCCCCCCCAACCTGACAGGCTGGCATCCATGGTGACCGTCTCCCAACGAGGGGTCAGAAAGGACCTGCCCCTCATCAGATTGCTCGGTTTCAGCCACCACCGAAGGGAACGCCGCACCCGGGGGGACATCAGAAAGGACTGATCCAATGACAGCGGGAACCCGTCCCAGGCCGCCAAGAGATGGAGCTGGAGCGTCCTTGTGTTCAACTGGGCAAAGGGAACCGCCTCGAACGACGCCACCATCAACCCCACCAGTCGCATCCCTAGCCGGATGGACGGACGAGGGATGGATAGGAGACGCTGAGTCAATTCCTGAATCAGAAGAACCTTGGCTCGGGGGAGAAACACCCTGGCCTGAGAAGTATCCAGAGACATTCCCAGGAACTCCACCACCCTGGAGGGAGTGAGGCAGGACTTGGGATAGTTGATCACCCAACCGAAACTCTCCAGATTAGACACCACGTTCCCGGTATCCAGCTGCGCCTGACTGAGGGAAGATGCCATGATGAGAAGATCGTCCAGATAGGGTACGATGCAAATACCCCTGGCTCTGAGGATGGCCCTCACTCCTGCCAACACCTTGGTAAAAACCCCAAACGGAAGAGCCACAAACTGAAAATGTCGATTGTCCACGACAAACCTGAGGAATCTCTGGTGTGCCAGAAATATTGGAATATGCAGGTAAGCATCCTTGATGTCTATGGACGTCATGAAGTCCCCCTGACGAAGTGAATGGATGGCAGAGCGCACAGAGTTTCCATACGGAACTTCTGGGGACGGACGAACCTGTTGAGCAACTTCAGATCCAGAGTGGGGCGAACGGAACCGTCCTTCTTGGGCACCGTGAACAAATTGGAATAGAAGCCCAGGCCCCGGTCTGAGAGGGGCACCGGACAGATGACCGCCATGTCCGAGAGACTTGCTACTGCCGCCCGAAGCCCCTGGGCGGCCAGAGGATCTGACGGCACCCGAGACCTGAAGAATCTGGGAGGGGGCCAGAACTCAAACTCCAGCTTGTAACCGGAAGAAACCACTTCCTGAATCCACCTGTCTGAGACCTCTTGGACCCAGACCTGGGAGAAGAGTTGCAGCTGTCCCCCCACCAGCAAGGGTGAGGGCGCCCCCTCATTGCTGAGCCGGCTTGGCATCGGCTCTAGGCTTGGAGCCCCAACTGTGTCCTGGACGGGCCCGACCCCTACCCCTAGGCCAGGAATCACCTCTGGACGAAGGGAAGGCCGACCCCCTGCCAACTCTAGCCCCACGAAAGGACTGAGAGAAGGAAGCCGCCCCCCGAAAGGGGCGACGCTGCTTCTTACGCTGAGGTAACTTACCTACCTTTGCCACCGAATCCAATTTTTCTCCAAAGAGCCGCAACCCCACAAAGGGAAGGCCCGTGAGCGACCTTTTGGACACAAAATCAGCCGCCCACTGGCGTAACCAGACCGACCGGCGGATAGCCACAAGCTACACATCACCAATGTGTCATCCAGGGCGGACAGCACAAAGGACAAAAATAACTCACAGCGCTTAAGGTCAGCAAACTCCTCACTAGCTGGGACAAGCCCGGAAGAAGTCAACAATCCTCTGACAACCGACCTGGCAGCTACCAATACAAGCGCAGAAGCACAAACCGGCCGCAAGGCCGATCCAACACTGGCAAAACCATGACAAGCCATCTGGTCAATGCGTTTATCCTCACCATCCTTGAGAGCAGTGCACTCTGGAGAATGGAGGACTGAGGAACTCGACAACCCCAAAACAGGAGCATCCATCTCGGGGGGAGACGACCAGTGCTTCACCGCGTCCACCGGAAAGGGATATTTCTTGTCCCAACCCCGTGGGACTCCCGGAAGCCGCGTCAGCCTCTCCCATTCCTTGAGAATGATACCATCAAAATGCTTTTGATAAGGAAATTCCAAGCGCGGCTTGGTCACTTCAAAGAACTCCCCCTTCAGTGGAGGAGCTGCCTCAGGGGGTGAAATAGCCAGGACCTCAAACATATGAGCCAGGACCCTAGAGGTATCCAAAGAATCCCCCTGGCCCTGCTCGGTATCAGCGCCCACAAACTGCTGATCGTCGGAGTCATCAGACTCCTCATACAGCTCCTCTTCCTCACGCGGGGAACAATCAGACCAATCCAGGGAGTCAAAATCCTCCCTATCAAAGGCCTGCGTAGCCGTATACAAATGTTTTCTCTTTGGCGTGGCCTTTTTTGCAACGGCACTGGAAAACAATTTTTCAAGATTGGCCAATCTGGCACACACCTCAGATTGCGACTCCCAGCCAATGACCACATCACGCGTGCGTGTCAAGCGAGGGGGAGAGGGAGAGGAGACTGGCAGAGCAGAACCGGACGCCTGAGATCCGGTCTGCCGCGTAATAGACCGCTGCGCACAGGGTACACATAGAAATACATCATCCCCCAAAAGGGATACCCCACACTGCAAACACAGCCTGGATTGCCCCGAGGGGGACACAAGCCCAGTATCCGGGGAAGCCTCCATATGGTGATTTTTTAATAATATATATATGTGTACAATGCTCTTTTGGGAATTACACAATAATGCAACCCGGGATGCCCCTTTAAGTCCCGAGTGGGAGGATTTTAAGCCAGCTAAAATTTAACCAGGGACCCGGGACCGGGAGATCCCCCCTTTAATATGATCAATGGTCCACCTGGAACACAAAAAACAAGCACATGCTCAGACCATGCTAGAATGTATAAAGAGTTAAAAACAGATGAATCTGATGGCCATCAGACCACTCACCCGACCTTCAGTACCACACGCCAGGCACAGTGAAGACGCGCAGTGTGCCGTAGGAGGAGAGAAGGCGGGCCGGCTCGGTTCGCGCGTCGCGTCCGGCCCCGTCCCTCCCCCGTCTCTCCCGGCCAGAAGCCGGGACATGAAAACGCACCCGCAGCACGGGGGCGGGCCGTAGGCGCGCGAGTGCCCGGCCCCGCCCCCCCGCCCAGAGGAGAAGAAGCCCTCATGGGCTCACTGCCGCCATTGCAGCACGCCGGAGGCCGGCGCCGCGAGACCGCCGGCACCAGTCAAAAAGTAAAAGCACACACACAGTAAAGCACACACACACATACAAATAAATGAGAGGAATCCATAAGGGACCCGGCCCCCTGGGAGGTCCCAGGTATTTATGGGCTGGAGGGTCCTTCCTTTTTTTGTTATCATCTCTGCAAGATTCCCATCTACAGGTCAGTATACCCACATGTAATGAATGTCTTGAAGCGGGGTGTGTGACATACTTAGAATAAAGAAGATGGCTCCCACGATCTTCACCCGCCAACAACAGGATACTCTGATGCTCGTGTTTTTGAAGGATGTTGAATTGACATCTAAATGCATGCATATACATTAAGGAAGCGCAGAAAGAAACAGTGGTTTTTAAAATTGATTTAAACTCCGTGCCAAACAGAAGTTAGTGCGCACATGTGCGAACCAACTAACTTGCATCTAGAAGGATAGGTAAAGGCTAGAAATTTGATGGGGAATGTCATTTAGTAAACTGATCTAATTGTGAATGTGATTTGTATGCTGTTTGATCTAACAACAATTTTTATTGATGTGTTTTTTAGATGATGATGGAGCGCAGGTACGACTACCTGCCCAACGATTATGAGAAACGGAAGTTGGCCCTGGAGATCGTGGCCAGAATAGACGATGAAACTGACACCACCTTCACTTTCACGCAAATCATCCAGCACTGGTCGGACCTCAAGCGACGGAAGAGGCCCCGGGTGCGGCGATCTTTTGCGAGACATTTCCCAAGTAAGTACATTCGGATTGCATGCTAAATCTAACAAACACAGAAGGTAGGCCTCTATTTATAAATGCAATTCTTTTCTGGTGTCCGAATTTGAATATCGCGTGAGACCCACCCGGAGGCGAGCAGTCCGGCCACTCGACCTCTCTACAGAGGAAGGGCCTCACCGCATGGACAGGCAGTCGTATCAAAAGTCTGAGCCCATACACTCCGGTATGTGACTCTGATTTTAGCATACACAGGTACATGCTATTTGAACAAAAACTAATTTCCTGCTTATCTTTTTATAGATGAATATGTAGTGAAGGATCAGGAGCAGAGAGGGCAGCAGATCAAGCCCATGAGAAACATGGAGAAGGTGGGTGATGTCACACTATGTTGGAAAAAGCCAAAAAACGGGAGGCTATGTTGTTTCATAAGTAACGTAAACGAAAAGCGAAAAGCGTAAACGAAAAGCTCGTTGGCGTATGCAGCGACAAACAGTTAGCAGAAGGCTCCCAATGCCGGCTTTGAATCATGTGTACACATACGCCAACAGAAACAAAACGAAAAGTGAACAGAACGAGTCAAAAACGAAAATGTTTTTATGCCTCTCTGAATCAACCCTATAGTGTCCTCCTTTTTTCTCCTAATCTTGGGGGAAAGACGAATCACTGCATTTGGGTTTGAGACATGATGTTAATAACTTACCGTAATGTATAATATCTAGCCCTCCTCCTTTTTAGGTTCTTTTCCACCCTGGTTGTTAAAAGCATATTGAGTTCTGCTCGTAAATCCTCATTTCGGGCCAGAATAGTTCACTGTGGAAATCCTTTATGAGTTTTTCTTATATTGTTTAGTCTTTTCTAGTATACGTCTCGACATTCCCTTTTTTTGTCCTTTGAACATTTGACCTTCCTTAAGTCCATGTCCAAGTCCAAGTCAATACAAGGACTTGCAATTCACCTATAAAGTTAATTAGTAGGATGTGATAAGCTTAGCCGTACATTATGTCATTCAACATAAAGAGCACCCAAATGCTGTTTATTGACTTGGCATTTAATACTTTCATGGCAGAAGTATCAAACTGGAAGATCACCAACACTGGGACTCCACAGGGTTTTATATCCCCTCTCCATTTTTCTCACATGGATGATTGCACTTCTTATGCAGATCAGTCAAAGTGCTGACATTGGCAGATGAGATCACCATTATCAGTCTCACAAAAGACAATTGAAACGAAGATTATCCCAGTGAAGTGGAGAGGATTACTGGATGGTGCAAAGAGCATAATCTGGTCCTTAACATTGCAAAAACTGTAGAAATGGTGGTGGATTTCAAGCATAGTCAACCATCCCCTCTACCATTGACCATTGCAAATGAACAAGTGAGGATTGATTGATTGAGGTTGATTCAGAGAGACAAAAAAACACTTTCGTTTTGTGTTTTTTTTTTTTTTTTTCC
The DNA here is from genome assembly GCA_027917425.1 of Gastrophryne carolinensis. NCBI lineage: Eukaryota > Metazoa > Chordata > Amphibia > Anura > Microhylidae > Gastrophryne > Gastrophryne carolinensis. The sequence continues at coordinate 134,364,688 of CM051235.1, read as the reverse complement.
CGCTTGTGTATGAGTGTACAAATGATTCTAAGCATGCATCATAAGCCTTCAGTAAAGTCTTCGTCCGTTCGTATGCCAACGAGAATGTCATTTTGCAGCTTTCGTTTTCCGTTTATGTTACTCATGTTACAACGTAGGCTTTCGTTTTTGCCCTTTTTCCATCGAATCCTTTACGTTTCCTGATAGATTCAGATTTCCTTTTTCTATAAATAATCAGCCAGACGAAACTACTCACGACCTTACGCCTGCGCACTACAAACTTAACTCATTAATGTGCTCGCCTCCATTCACTCACTTTTGCTACAATGCTTAGCTAAATCACTTCGCGCTCAGTATATTCTTGCATTTCCCACCCCTAAAACTTACCTAAATCACTTTGCGGTCTCATTCTTCTTCCATTTCCCACCCCTAAAACTTACCTAAATCACTTCGCGGTCAGTATATTCTTCCATTTCTCACCCCTTAAACTTACTTAATCACTTCTCGGCCTCATTCTTCTTCCATTTCCCACCCCTAAAACTTACCTAAATCACTTCCCGGTCAGGCGAATCTTCATCTCTGAATTTTCCTTTTTCCTTTTTTCATTGGTTTTTTCATTCCTTTTGTGGTATTTCGAAAAGTAAATCACACAGAAACAAGTTTGTTTTTTTAATTGGAACTGGCATTTTTTTCTTGCCTTTTTTTTTTAAACTTCTTTTGGTAAAATGGGACAACTTAACCCTTTGAGTGCCGGCCTACCGAGATTTTTTGTCACAATCTGTTGCCAGACGACTTTTCACGTTTTTGCGCTACACGTGTGCAACCTTGATTTTTGATGGGATTTCCAGGGATTTCGATGAAAATTATATATTGTTTTTTTCAGCAGAGTCTGAGCTTCAACATGAAATGTCTTGTTTGGCCTTTTTTTAGTGTATTCTCAATACTTTTGGGTGAAATATGTGCAAAAAAATGAAAAAAACCTATTTGTAGTGTTTTTTTTGTAATAAAAAATGTAAGTTTGTTAATAAAATATTATTGCGTGTGAAAGCCCTATTTCTCCCGGTTACAATGGTACTACATATGTATAGGTATACCCCCTTCCCTGAAACAGCAGTTTAGGAGATTCCAGATAGGATACAACTATGCAATATGATTGCATAGTTGTAAGGGGTTAATAAAAAAAAAAAATGACATAGGGTTCCCCCTCCCCTCCCGGGGGACCTCATTTAAAAACCCTTAAAATCCCCCCCCAAAAAATTACATAGGGTCCCCCTTACCCAGCATTACCGACCCGGACCAGCTATGGGGGCTTGTAGAACAGGGCGCAGGGGCCAGCGTTGGTGGCCCCTGGCCCTGCAGGCTACTAGCCCACATAGCCACGTGGCCCTTCTGCCCCCCCCTGGCCGTTGGGGAGGCAGGTAATGGGGGGCTGGGGGTTATGGCAAGTCACCCGCTTGCCGCAGGTGACCTGCCATACCCAGAGCCTTGTGAACTGGTATAAGGGGCCTCATGGACCCCTTACCAGTTCACAAAGGGTTAAGTTCAAAAAAAGAAACCAGACAAATATTTTATTATTCTATTTTCACTTATACTTACCTCCCATCCAGTGTCCCACGCTGCTGCAGATGACAGTTGTCGGTAGTGATCAGAGCAGGGAGGGTGGCAGGCAGGGAGATCAGAGCCACCCTGCCTGCCACCCTCCCTGCTCCGATCGCTGCTGACAACTGACAGATCGGAGCCCGGGTGCCAGTAACCCGAGGAGCGGGATGGCGTCATCAAGTGGGCGGGGCTAGGGGCGGGGTCAGCGCCGGCCGAAGAGGATGGTGATGGCCCGTTTCTGGGCCCTCACAAGCAGCGTGGAAAGCCCAGGGGGGGGGGATCGGAGCCCCCCCTGGTGAAGAGAAGACCCGGGGAGAGCCATCGCGCTGCGAGGTGAGTAAATGTCATTTACTGTTTTTTTTTTTTTCAGATGTCGGGCTATTCCGGGCCCCCTCCTGAAGATCAGAGGCCTGGGGGCAGAAATCTAACAGCGGATTCTTGTACAGAATCGCTGGCCCTTTCAAATGAGGGGTAAGGTAAGTCTGTATGTTTTTTGGGCCTCTAAAGTCAGCTACGTGACTCTCACGTAGCTGGCACTTAACGGTTGGAGAGGCAGCTACGTGAGAGTCACGTAGCTGGCACTAGAAGGGTTAAACATTTTTTTTATTTTATTTTTTTTAAACTGTAAGAATAAAATGTTGTAATTTAAAAAAAAATATACAAATGTTTTAAAATATATACAATGCAATGGCAGCCCCCAGAACATTATTCTTCATCTGTGGTCCCCAACGATTCACGCAGCTCCTGCATCTCGCCCACCAACTGAAGGACCCTGGCACTCAGTTGTGCCACTCTGGCACATGTGGTCCCTGTATAAAAAAGAAAAATACATTGTTTGTCGGCAAATACATGTTTAACAGCTGTGGATGGAATGTTTATTAGGTTGCAAGCTAACTCATGAGGCCATATGTCATTATGCTAAGGAATGAATCAAAGGAAGAGGCAATATGTCATTATGCTAATGCCATTGACTATGGCTTTAGGTATCTTGGTGATCATGTCAATTACCACATACTCCAAATAATGACATTACAACTTATTTCATTGGTGGGCTAGCTCTGCTTAATTCCCATTGCTTACCAATTGTAATTATGTACTAGGCGAATAAAAGTGATTCAGATTCTGATCTTGTGCAGAGGGAATGTCAACTTTAGTATTCAGGGAATACCATGGGAGTGTTGAGTGGAAGACTGAATGGGGTTTTGTAAGCAGACATCAATAGGAACTACCTGACCCAGTCATCATAAAGCAATGATGAGTAGCATCATAAATACTGTTCTAAAGACCTGACCTGAGCATGACCCAAACTCTGAAACAGTTCTGAAAGGAAGTGGATACCGGTTATTTTCCATTCACCTCAGCTTGTACTTCAATTTGATATCATGTATATCAGCTTATATGGTATTGATGCAGTTGGCCAGCTCAGTCCATGCAAATTAGACCACTGAGGCTCTGGACATGTTTGCCACACATAATCTACTCAAATTTCCCAGAAAAGTCTGGCTCTCAAGTGTGTCTAAAAATTTTCTTTTTTATTGAATCCATTAGAAGATCATGCTCATTGGTCCAGAAATATAATAAAAAGTTCAATAAAAGGAAATTTTTAGACACACTTGAGAGCCGGACTTTTCTGGGAAATTTTATATTAGCTTATACCTAACAGAGTTAACCCCTGGAGGGGTATCTCTGCATGGCTGTCTGCGTGGTGTGTGACTAGTTTTTTGCATGTTTGTCATCTGGCTATTTTTCTTTTATACATTATTTGCTTTACCCATAAACTGCTGATATTGTGCTTAACCTGACCTTAAAGGAGCACTATCACGAAATTATGTAATATTAAAAATCCATAAAAACACGTCGGCTAATGAGAGAAGGGGTCACTTATACACCCAAACCGACTAAAACTGCCGTCAAGCTTGTGGTTTATTCTCTCATGGTAGGAATACAATCCAGGGTTGACAGGTTTAGTCTTATCAGGGGTGACAGAGTCTGTCACCCCGGATGTCTTTTCTTTCTATTAAAAGAAACAAAAACGCTCTGCTTTAGAGGCACAAATTGTTGTGATCCCGATGGGAGGGAAAGACGCTACAGATTGCCGGAGCTACAGGCCAATCTCCCTGTTGAATGTAGACGTCAAAATCTTTGCTAAGGCCTTGGCTGGAAGAGTGGCAACCTTTTTACCGGATCTTATTGATCAAGACCAGGTGGGGTTTGTCCCGGGAAGGGAAGCCCGTGATATTGTGATTAAAGCTCTGAACGTACAATGGTGGGCAAGATCTAGAAAGGTTCACTCTATTATGCTTTCTACTGATGCTGAGAAAGCATTTGACCGGGTGAACTGGAGGTGGATAGAGAAGATTTTGGAACACATTGGGCTGGGAAGGGCGATGAACAGGATTATGGCTTTGTATTCGGATCCAGTTGCCAAGGTCAGAGTTAACAATTGCACCTCTCCCATTTTCCGCATACGGAATGGAACGCGGCAGGGATGTCCGCTGTCCCCGTTGATCTTCGCCCTCTCACTGGAACCGTTTTTACGGAAGATTGGCTTGAGTTGGGATATCAAGGGGGTTGTGATAGGGAATAAGGAGAGAAAAGTGACCGCATATGCGGACGATATGCTTTTCTTTTTGAGTTCCCCAAGGGACTCGGTCCCGAACTTGTTGAAGGAGTTTGAGATCTTCGGGCGCCTGTCGAACCTGAAGATTAACTTTAACAAGTCCTGTGCTATGAATGTTTCCATGCCAGTATCGGAGGTGACAGCATTGCAAAGCATCTTTCCCTTTAGCTGGGAAACAAAAAGCCTTGGGTACCTGGGTACACGAATACCTATCTCACCTAGCAATCTGTTTCAGCTTAACTTCGCTCCCATAGGGTCTAGGATCAAAAAGGATTTGGAGGGGTGGAACAGATTGAGGATTTCGTGGTTTGGCCGCTTGGCGGTGCTAAAGATGAATGTATTTCCAAGAATTTTATATCTGCTACAATGCATCCCCATCAAAATTCCGATCTCCTTCTTTAAAGATCTTATGAATGCCTTTAGAAGGTTTGTTTGGGCGGGTAGACCTCCAAGAATTAGACAGAGCATTTTATTGCTCTCGAAAGATCAAGGTGGAACTGGGATGCCCTGCATTTGGTCGTACTACAGGGCGGTGCACATAGGTAGGGTGGTTGACTGGCAGGTCAATGGCTCACAGAAAGATTGGGTGCGAATAGAAGGGGAGGTTGCCGGGGGAGGTGGTTTGGATATCATCTCTAATCTTAGGAGATGTGAGATCCCATCGGCAGCTAAGAGTCACCCGTTTGTGGGGGCCTCCCTGGATATCCTGGCTGCTCTCTGCAAGGGCGCACATGCTCTGACCTCCTTCCCGGGCTATCTTACGCCGATTAGGGGTAACCCAGCGTTTCCACCGGGGGGAGATTCTGCTTTCTTGAAAGACTGTGGGGGTCCTAGGCCCCTACGGGTTTATCACCTACAGGACAGAGGAATGTTTAGAGACAAACAATACCTGCAGAGGATATTGGAAGGGGAGATCTCCATCCTCACCTACCTTTAGCTGAGGCACTTTTTCCTTTCTAAGGAAGTTAAGGATGGAGCGAAAAACGAACTGACGGAGTTTGAAAAGGCCTATCTGGGAGATGGTCTAAATCACATTTGTTGTCATGGGCCTATGGACTGTTACGCCAAAGAGAAAAAAAGGAGAGCAGCCTTGGGAGGGGAGGTGGGAAGCAGATATAAGCAGGCCACTGTCAGCGGTAGAATGGAGAGATATTTATAGCAATGCCCACAAAGGTCTATTAAGTAGCTCAATGCAGGAGGCGAATTACAAATTAATTACGCGTTGGTATCGGACTCCAGAGATGCTGCATTCTTTTTTCCCCACGGTCCCAGACGTCTGTTGGAGGTGTGGGCGGAGCGATGCCTTAATGCTTCACATCTGGTGGTCTTGTCCTGAGATTGGAGATTTTTGGGAGAAAGTGAGAGGCTTCAGTGATCTTATAATGTGTGAACCTCTGGACTGGAGTGTTGAGAGTGTGTTATTGGGTTGGTCACCGGATGGCAAAGGGATTGCGGGGGGAGCCCCCCTATGCAGACACCTCTTGAATGCCGCTAGAGTGTTGATTCCAAGGAACTGGAGATCTCAGAGATCGCCCACTGTAAGAGATTGGTTCAGCCAACTTATCCACGTAGAGGAGATGGAGGAAATTTGCTACGCTAAACAGGATAGGCTAGACGCATACCGGAAGATATGGACAGTCTGGATAATGTTAAAGGAGACAGATGCTTACAAAAGGGTGTGGGAAGCTTAGGGCCATATGGGAAGGGGGTGGGTGCCCATTGGCCGCCCCGGGGGTGGTGGGGGTGTGGGGGAGTCGGGGAGGGGTTGGGGGTCTAGGTGGGTGCTCTTCCCCTCCCCCCTTTTTTCTGGACTTTCAGGCTTCAGTGGCAACCCCCTCCTTCCTCCCTCCCTTCCTCCCTTTACCTTGTCCTTTTACCCTAATTCCTATACTCCTCCCGCTTACCTTCCTTACCTAGTCCCCCAGTGGTGTTACCCTAATCGGTCGGTGTTTTGTCTCCCTGTGGTCGTCTTGTGGTCTTTCTGTTGGTCTTGTGTCCTTTGTGTATGGTGTTAGTTGTTCGTTCTTAGGCGGGGGGCGGCGGTGGGGCTCAGGATGTATCAGCTGTTGAATCGATGCCTTAATCCGTTTCGCCCTGAGGGCCCCTTTCCCAACCCGACAGTCAGCTGGTAATGACTGTCCTGGCTTTTTACATAGCTTTTTCTGTTTCTGTTAACTTGGACATGATGTATATTAATGTGCAGCAATGCTTGACTGTTCAACTCGATAAATGTTTGTAATTGTTTTTTATGTTGTCCTGAAATCAATAAAACTGAGTATGTTTTAAAAAAAAAAAAAAAGAAACAAAAACAGGCTGGCTGGATATGCTTGATGCTTGGTGTATAGGTGACCCCTCCCCCCCACCATTCAGCATATTTATATGGATATTTATCATTGGGCCATTTTTTCGTGATAGTGCTCCTTTAAGTTAGTCTTGAGCCACACCTACATAATACGGTTTATTAAACATCTCTGATTACCTCAATTGCAGTTTTCAGGTTCTGTTTCCACCTGATTGGATATAAGGTCTATTTCATTACTTAATGCTTCAGTTAATCATTTTTTCCACTCTATATATCTATATATCTCTTGTGGTAAAGTGTATGGAAAAGTGCTGGATGATGTCTATTTCTCCCTCAATCAGGCACGATCCATGCTGGGTTTACAGGACCCCAGTCCACATTCCCAGTCCTCTACAGGTTTTTCCCCTACTCCCAGTTCTTACACAGGTGATGAGGCTAATTGCAAAGGAAGCTTAATAAAAGGAGCCGCTGAGGCTTCCAGTGTAGAGATGGAGAGGCTGGGATGAGGAGCCTGTGTCTTTCTTCTCCCAATACTGACAGTGCTGAATTGCAGCCAAAGGACTTTATGTGTTATCTGTTCTTAGAACCTGGGGATTAACAGCCTGGCTTGTATGCCCCGAAAGAGGGCCTGTGATATCAAGGACTTGCAATACGCTGTAATTATCGTCCCCTGGACATTGCTAAAGTTGGTGAGGTAACCGCTTGTTGTACTGCATTGTATCCTGCATTATACTATGAAGTTAAGAGATTTATTATTTGACTGTCTTCAGAGTCATCGCCGTTGGCCACAGATCCTGACACTCTATATTTGGTGGGACTGGTTCTCTCCATTTTAATGAGATGTAACATTCTGCATCTGTAAACTATACATAATCTGCTATTGTGTTTTTAATGGTCAATATCTTGTTCTGGTGCAGATTCAGGATGCATTGAGCTATGTCTAGCTGTATATCTATGGGCAGTGCTATCTGTTATGTCTGTGGCTTTAATTCTCTTTCTGGTCAGCCGAAAGCAGACTGAGGCATAGATGTGAAAATTGACAACTCTCAAAAGCAGAAAGAGAAGGACATAAAACCCCTATCTGCATAGGTTCTGAAAAGTCAGGATCAGGTAGAGCAAGAGCAGGTAGAGCTAGAAAAGTACAGGGTAAAGCGCATGCAGATAAGCCCACCCTCTTAGATCTCTGTTCATAGAGACAATGATCAACTTGAATGGCCGAGACTCACCAGTGCTTCCAGGGTTTGAGGAATGTTTCAGGAGATCCAAGGTGAGAAAGTTCAGACAACCCCAAACAGCATTGCTGAGTCATTCCACTTGGTATCCACACTCCCACAGTGGACTTAAGACACATATTCTTCCACTGGGCAGCGGCCTTTGTAGGTAGCAAATGTGCATAGTGTGAGGATCAGCTCTGGTAGACAGCAGGATGTTAGCAGTATAGAGGCTCAGAGGCGAAAAGTTCAAAGTAAAGTCCGTGTTTATTCACACATAAAGTCCATAACATAAAATATCCGTTTTAGGTTACATCACCTTTTCAGGAAAAATGCCATAGTATTGCATCAAACAGGCAACGGCCTTTCTTAGTTTTGTCCAAGCTTGCACACTTGCAGCCGAATCCACCTTGGGTCCACATGAAATAGCCTGTATAAGAGCTTCCAGCCAGGCACACAGAGCCTCACTCCACAAGTGAGCTCTAGACACAGCCAGTGCACAGCTGACTCCCCAGGCTATTTATGCGGCCCGCAAAACCCGGACCTGGGTAGGGGGATGGAGTCCCACCCTGCTCTACTCCATCCCAGTAAAGCTGCCCCGGGTTAGCCTTTCGGCTTTACTAACCTTTCAGCAGCAGACTGCCATTAGCAGCTGATGCTGGAAAAAACTATACAGCTTTACTGCACCAAGGCCAGGTACCTTGGTGCCACATACCTACCGTCAATGATGGCACCTTGCACCTTACCACAATAGTTAAAGTCCAAGCAAGAGATCCAAATCAGGGAATCAGTCCAAGTCAGAGGACAAGGACAGAGAAGCTGATCAAACAGCAACAACTTTCAGCCAGGCCGGAGAATTTATAGCTGAATATGTGCATATTTTAGTGCATGTGCTTGAAGCCTTGGAAAGTTCCTGCACATATAAACATAATTGTGCATGTGCGCAGAGAGTCTCTGACAGTAGCTTATGTGACAATGGTCTTTAAGGCTGAAAATCATAAAAGACTATTAGATAATTTCTATTAACAGTGTGAAAACATAACAAACAACCCATTTTAGAGTTGATCTCTTACATTATTATGGGGCTCCTGCCGTGGCTGTAAAGGCTAAAGCCCCTGAGTGCAACATCCAGAGCTCCCTCCCTAATCTCTGGACTGATGCTGCAACTTCTGTGATTTCCGCATCTCCAGATGATGAGGGAAAGCAGAAGTAAGGCAAATGTATATTCCGAAAATGGACTGTTATTTAATTTTCTAAATATACCTTTACATAAATCCAAAAGCTAGACCTGCAAGAGTCAATACGTATCAACTTTGCCACAGGGAATTACAGAGGACAATTTGAGGCTCTATCTAAGGCGCATACTGTAGCTTCCCTATTAGTTCATTTGTGTTACTTATTGTTGCAGGCCCTTAAGCTGGAACATTAATGGCCTGTGTACGCAGAGCAATTATCGAGCGAGAAATCGTTAAAGCTACCACAATTTAGTTATTATTGCTCCTTGGAAACAGCCACTGCAATCAAGTGATTAACGAGAATTGGTTAGGCGTATCATTTTGGCTGATCAAAATTTTCTCTTTCATCGCTTAATGGTTGAAGTGTGTAAACAGAAGACACCCTCAAAAAAAATTGTCTTGCTATGAGAACAAGAGACCAATTGACCAATAAATCTTTGGCATCGCTCAAGATTTTTATGGTTGGTCATCCGCTGGGCGAACAGCCGCTTGATCTGCTTGTGTAAACCTAGCATTACTGTACAGCACAAGTATGTGTCCGCAGGTGGACAGCACAGAAATAAATGTACTCTCCTTCAAATCCCATTAGGACACAGATCCTACCTTGTTTAGTTGCGTCTGCATGTTTTCATGGTTATGCTAGTTTGTTGTCTTTTTTCTAGTTTGGTTCCTCTGTCTGTATGCATCCTCTGACATTGCTTTCAATATACTGTATGCTACATATTGGTTTGGAGAGGTATATCCTAAGTAGTGGAGCTTTTTCCTGTCAATTCTCCTGTGTTTACAAATGAAATTCACAAGAAAGGAATTTTACAAACATAAGTTTTGTTATAAAGGTCACAGAAAGCAGTAATAACATAGTATGGTTTCTAGCCATCCACACTGTCTTAAACTAGAACTTATTTGGACTGAATGTAAATTGAAAAGATTGCTAAGATTTACTTAAATTGCATGTTAAACAGCCAACAAGATTGCATGGTGGATGGCCAGATTACATGCTGAATAGGTAGAGAATACAAAACTACATGCAGATAGTGTCAACTGTGGGATTTAAAGCCAGCTTGAAGTTACTGCAAGACAAGAGTGCCACCCATTTACCTACCCTGCTTATTATCTAACTTATAAATGTATTTGCCCCTGACTGCCCTCTTGAGGCAGTTTTTGCAAACTCCTGGCCAAACATTGGACAAATTATAAAATGCATACCTTAAATAAGAGACTTATGGCCCCCAATCAGTTTCTACGAACACCTCATTAGTCATTACATCTCTACATGCTCATCAAAAAGGTGGCCCAAGGACAAGCTCAAGTTGGAGACTTGGCGTAGACGCACCCAGGCTTGCGGACTGTGTCACTGCAGTTTTTGGAACAAATTGCTCTTTAATGGGCAGTAATTAAATGCTAAGTATTTTATCATTCTGTCTGAGTTTCCGTAAAAATGGAAATTTAAATAAGAATGTGACATTTGGTTGGAGGTATCTCTCTCATTACAATCTGAAGACGTAACAGGCCAAAATGTAGTTGGCATTTTGCTAACAATTTAATTATCTGAGGTAGATGAACCAATGATCATGATATGCTTTTGGTTTGGATACACACTGTGTTGGTCAGTCAAAGAATTATACTGGGCAGCAGTGAAGTATACACTTGCCAGGCTGGTAAATGGTATCTGTAGAGATCCAGGTGGTAGTAAGATAGAAAGTTTAGGTCCAGAATTCAGGATAGCTAATATACAGTAGATAAGAGGAACAAATGTCTGAGCAGTACAGACTGTCCTTAACTGTTCCAAACTATACTACACTATACTAGGTATAGGCTTGTCCAAACACTAATGGGGATTGGGGTCTGTAAATATAGGTAGGTGAAATTTTTTTTTTTTTGGGGGGGGGGGGGATTACCCTAAGCAATATCCAAAAACTAATATTAGATAAAATAAAGTACCCCTCCTTCATAATTTATAAATAGGTTCAACAGTACCTTAAAGGACAAGTATCATTTGCCAACTGCTCTGGTGATGAACCATATTTCATTTTATCAACCACACTTCTCTGCCACTCAGCTGGTAAATCTGTTACCTCTCCTACTGCGGGGAAACTTGTTACAATTAGATACAGCTGGACGTTAGTTTCTGATACATATGTATCTGAATGTAACAAGTTTTCCCTGCAGCAGAAGAAGTAACAGATCTATCAGCTCAGAGGCAGAGAAGTGACATTGATGAAAATGAATACACTTGTTGCCAGAGCAGTTGGTAAATTATACTTGTCTTTTAATTTTGACTGGGCAGTTGCTGGAATATCAAAAAAGATACAGTATAGTAGGTATAGCAAGTCATTCTCTAAAAAATGGGAGAGCTGACAAACTACTCCCTGAGGTTAATCATAACATAAAGGAAACATCTTAAGATACCTATAAATTCCACACAGGAGTAATGGGAGAGGACCTATTATATTAAAATGCAAAGACGGTTGATGGAGAAAACGCAGCTGAGCCGCCAAGGTCATTGCTACTGACTGAAGAAAATTTAAGCTTAAGGAAATGAACCAAAAACTGATATTTTTTGTTGTTGTATTATCCTGTAAAGAGCAGCAGGGACAAGGTAATATTGGATTGATGACTCACAGTATGCACAAAAGTAAAGTGGATCCATGGTTCAAGCTGTTTATCACATTTTTCAGTGGTTTTTCACCCCTAGCTATTTTACAGCCTTCAGAAATCCATCGCCTGAATGTTTAGCTCTGCTCTGAAATGTGGCCCCTCAGATTAAACTGATAGCAGCCAACAAAAGATGTTAATACTTCCCTCACCAGTGTTGGTGGGCTTATGTATATATGTGCACACACGCATGTGTATTTATATGCCTTTCATAGAGCAATTAAGCTGCATGCTAATGTGAATGGTTTAATGTCTAGACTTATGTGAATGGTTTAATGTTCTAAGTAAATTACTATGTAATATGGCAGGGCTATATAAATGAACTAGCAAAAACCTTTTTTTTCTATACGACAAAAAAAACACAGCTCCACTCCACAGTGCCTATGAGATTTCCTTTAACACGGCTTGACGTACATTGTAAATATTTAAGATGTGTTTTTAAACTCAAAACTGACCAGGGGATTGTCTCAGATAAGTTATAAAAAAACAAACTTTTTTTCTCATAATATTCTCTAGGGACTTAGTGCCTGCCCATTCTTAGTAAAGCAGCTGCTAAGCACTTTGCGTCCCTACACTAGATAAAAGGAGCACACCGCCTTTAGCATCATGTTGGCGCCAGTACCAAACAGAAGGTGCCCCCTTCAGCACGCACACACTGTAAGAGTGTTTGAGACCACTAATCCTTTAATTACTATGAAAGTCCCTTATGTGTTCACTACAGAGCATAAATATTGGAAAATCCTAGCACTGGGATTTTAAGGACAGAAATTCAACATGTGCTTTCCAGAACCTGGAAGAATCACTGCATAGGAATCTCCCAAGATTTCCCATCTCATACACTATTTTAACATTTTTTTTTTTGTAAGATCCAGTCTCTAACAAACAATGGAAATGCTTTGTCCTGTGGGTTTTAAAGCAAACCTAAAGTAAAAAATGACTATAGATCCACTTAACCCTCCAATTAAATGGGCTTTAATATTTACATATCCAGGTATCTGAGTTGCAGCAAGCAATAGCTAACTGTGTCTATTGTGTCATATTCTTACCCTTGCATGTGCATATGGCAAACACAATTTGGTAGTGGAAGTACAGACCAGTACCAGTACCAGAAGTACAGTGGAAGTACAGTCCAGTTTTCAGGCATCCTACTCATGGTTGCCCTTTGGGAGGCACCAGTCAAACATCCCTTTAGAGCTAACGCTCTCAGCTGCAGCAGCAAGGTTTTTACACATCTCCCCTATTTCTCTCTCTTAATGTCCACTTTCAATGGCATTTTTGAAAGTGCATACTGTATTTGTCGCTCCATAAACACATTTTTCCCCCAAGTGTGTGTGTGTGTGTGTGTGTGTGTGTGTGTGTGTGTGTGTTGTGTGTGTGTGTTGTGGGCTATCTGTGTTGTGTGTGTGTGTGTGTGTGGGGTAGTGTAGAAAAATTCCATACCTTACAGTGCTCCAGCGCTGCTGTTCGGCTGAGATAGTCCTAGCTCCAGGATTGGGGGGGGGGGGGGGGATTCTGCACACTACCTGCTATAGGGGGATTGGGGGGGTTCCTCCACCATTTCATGTTAGAAAGGGATTCTGCGCACGACCTGTTAAAGTCAAATCTTCCTCCCTACTAGTTATAATTGATTGGGGAGGGGTTCTGCACACTGCCTGTTATAGGGGGATTGAGGTATTCTGCCACACTGCCTGTTAGATGGAGATTAGGGGGGTTCTGTCACACTGCCTGTTAGAGGGGGTGCTGCTTGCAGTCTGTTACAGGGTTACAGGATTCTGCCTCCTGCTTCTTATAGGGGATTGGGGGGAATTCTGCACACACACACTGCCTGTTATTAGGGGGTTGGAGGAATTCTGCATACTGCCTGTTATAGGGAGATTGAGGGGATTCGGCACATTGCCTGTTATCGGGATGGTTGGCGGGGGGGGGGGGGGGATTATGCACACTATTATGCGGTGATTGGGAGGGATTCTGAATGCTACCTACTATGAGGTGTGGAGATTAGCTCTGGTAGGCGACCGGGTGTCAGCAGTATAGAGGCGGAGGCAAACAGTTCAAAGTAAAGTCGGTGTTTATTTCACACAAAAATCCACAAAAGCATATGTCCATACAGGTTACATCACCTTTTCAGGAAACCGCAGCATAAATGATTCAGTCAGGCAAACAGCTTTTAGTCCTTAAGCAAAGGTTCTGTTCACAGTCAAATATGTCTCAGGTCTGCATGAAACAGCTTCCACAGGAGATTTCTGCCAGGCTCACAGAGTCTCACTCCCATGTGAGCTCTAGACAAAGGACCGGCCACAGCTGATTCCCCAGGCTATTTAAACAGCCCGCAAAACCCGGACCTGGGTAGTGGGATGGAGTCCCACCCTGCTCTACTCCATCCCATTAAAGCCGTCCCAGGTTAGCCTTTCGGCTATTCTAAAGCAACAGTAGCAAACTGCCACCAGCAGCTGATGCTGGAAATCAGACTCCATGGCTTTACTGCACCAATGCCAGGTACATTGGTGCTACATACCTGCCGTCAATAATGGCCCCTTGCACCTTACCACAGAGGTTATTCCTGCTCCTTCCTTAAAGCGTAACATAAAAAAGTGGCTTCCATAGATCCCAATGTGAGAACCAGTGTTACATGTTCCAGTCCTCTGGGGCCCTTAATCCTGTATGATTAAGCGTCCCAGAGGTCTGAAATGCATAACACTGATTCTCTCAGAGGAATCTATGACAGTCACTTTTTTCTAGTTACTCATTTTGGTTTTTGCTTTGGGCTGGATTTTTAATGATGGACTATTAAAGTTTTAAGGTAGGAGCTTGATTCACCATTCACCTCTGCACTGTTTCACTTTTGGGGAGTTTGTAGGTGTGGCCCCAGTTTTTTTGGCTTTTGCATAGGTTCAGGTGAGCTGGATCATTTTGGACTTATTACTATGGGGTTATTGGCAGGGGATTTTGCACACTGCCTAATATTGAGTTCTTGGTGGAGGCCTGCACACTGCCTGCTGCTAATGGGTTCTAGGATATGGGTATTTTAGCACATCATTTCGTTTTCTTATTTTTTGCCCTCTGAACCCTAGGTGTGTACTATGGTCAGGTGCACCTTATGGAGTGGAAAAATATGGTATTTATGTGTGTCAAAAGGGTGGGCAGTGATAGAGCGAGCGCTGCACGCCCGTCTCACAGCAAGTCACTTACCTCCATGGCTGCATGCAGCCATCATCCATCTTGCAGCACTTCCCTCATGGCTGCATCCAGCTGCCGCCCTTCCCCCCATGCTTCCTCCTCACATGCTCAGGTGCGCGCACGTCTCCGTCCGCTAGAGGGCGAGCGCACTGGCTTCCTGAGATTTAAAGGGCCTGTACAGCACTGATTGGTGTTTGGTCATCCAATCCTGCATCCTCTTCCCCTATTTAAAGAGGCACTTCCTTCCTTCAGTGCCGGATCTTGGTCTCTCCATGCTTGTTGAAAGTCAGACATTCTTGGATTGCTCACCCGTGTACCGACCTCTGCCTGTCCCCGATTCTGAACCTTTGCTGCCTGCCCCAACCTCGGCTACTCACCTTTACTGCGAACCTGTGCTGCCAGCCCTGACCTCTGCCTGTACTTACTACGCCTTTTGCCTGCCACTTGTGTACCTCGCTGAACCTCGGCTGACTGTGGGACTGGGCCGCTGTTGGGGGGTAGCGACCTGGGGGTCACTCGCCGCACAAGACCAACCTGCCTTGCGGTGGGCTCTGGTGAATACCGGTGGCCCCTTAGACTCCGCTCCCCTGACACGGTACCCGCCATCGGTCCCACTGTTAAAGCGGATCCACACCTGAGTCCGCTCCACCCAGTCCGTGACAGTAAGATCCGGCCATGGATCCCGCTGAGGTGCCGCTGCCTGATGCCATTGAATTGCCTGCTATTGTGGCTATGCAGTTCCGCCAAATTAATCAGCTCTCAGCTATGATGCAGCAGTTACTATCGATTCAGCAACAGCAAGTGCCACCACCGGCCCCAGCTTTGCCGCCACAGACTCCTGTAGCATCTACAGCTAGAATCCGTCTCTCCTTGCCGGCTAAATATGACAGGGATGCCAAGTTATGCCGAGGCTTCCTTGCCCAGTGCTCTCTACATTTAGAGTTGTTGGCGGATCAATTGATCACTGAACGAGCTAAGGTGGCCTTTGTCATTAGTTTGCTTTCTGGAAAGGCCTTGGCCTGGGCCACTCCTTTGAGGGATCGCAACGACCCTGTCACTTCTAGTATTCACACCTTTGTTTCAGAATTTCGCCAGGTTTTTGAGGAGCCTGCCCGGGCTTCATCTGCTGAATCGGCTCTATTGAACTTGGTCCAGGGTGAATTGTCCATTGGTGAATACGCC
Source organism: Gastrophryne carolinensis (assembly GCA_027917425.1). Taxonomy (NCBI): domain Eukaryota; kingdom Metazoa; phylum Chordata; class Amphibia; order Anura; family Microhylidae; genus Gastrophryne; species Gastrophryne carolinensis. The sequence continues at coordinate 134,348,728 of CM051235.1, read as the reverse complement.
ATCCGGTTCCGTACCTTAGCATCCGAACTGTCTTGGAATAATGAGGCCTTGGGTGCCTGCTTCAAGAAAGGAATTTCTAGTAAAATTAAAGATGCTCTAGCTGCACGTGACTTGCCTTCATCTCTCACTGATCTCATCCATCTGGCCACACGCATTGATGTGCGTTTTATTGAAAGGCGTGAGGAATTCCGCCAAGAAAGAGATACTCAGCGCCCTAGGAGGGCATCCCGTCTGGCCTCTGTGTTTCAACACCCTTTGTCTGCGCATGTACCTCCCAGTGAGGAGGCCATGCAGGTCGACCGATCCCGCCTGACCCAGTTGGAGAGAACTCGTAGAAGGAACGAGAATCTTTGTTTGTACTGTGCTGGCTCTGAGCATTTTTTGAAAGACTGTCCTATTCGCCCTCCTCGTCAGGGAAACGGGCGCACCTAGTGGATGTGGGAGAGGCGTCCCTGGGTGTATGTGCTTCCTCTCCACGTCTCACAGTTTCTGTGCAACTTACCATCACACCTACCACCTCTTTGAATTTGTCCGCCTTTTTGGATTCGGGCTCTGCAGGAAACTTTATAGAGGCCACCTTGATAAATAAATATAATATCTCTGTGAACCGCCTTGTAAAGCCCTTATTTATCGCCTCAGTCAATGGTGACAGGCTGGACTGTACCGTGCGTTATCGCACCGTTCCCCTTCTTCTAAAGGTTGGACTTTTCCATCAAGAGAGTATTGAGTTCTACGTCCTCCCTAATTGTACGTCTCAGATTCTTCTCGGCTTACCTTGGCTTCGACGTCATGATCCCACGCTTGATTGGAACACCGGCGACATCAAGACTTGGGGTGCGGCATGCTTTAAGAGGTGTTTGAGGTCCGTTCCAGTTTGACCTATTCCTGCTTCAGCCCCTTTACTTGGCCTGCCTGAGGTCTACCGGTCCTTTTCCGATGTATTCTGCAAAAAACAAGTGGAGGTACTTCCGCCTCATCGCCCTTACGATTGCCCTATAGACCTCTTGCCAGGTGTTAGGCACTTACCTCACCGCCGTTCCGGGTCCCGCGGCGCGTTGCCGGCTGGCTCCCACCGAGCTGCGGCCCGGCGGTCCCTGGGTCTGCCGGCTCCTCGGCACCGTCACGGGGATCTGGGGCGGGCGGCGCAGGACGCCATGGGTGGCCGCGTCGCAGCCCGCTCCGCGCGGCTGCGCGGCCTTGCGGCTCTCCCCTCCAGCTCTGCGCTTCCCCTTCCTGGCGGGGGCGCGCCCGATCGTCAACGTGCTCGCGCGCGCGCGCGAGCACGTCTGCTTTATGCCTCCCGGCGGCGCTTCCCCCAGCGCGCCCGCCGGGGGCGAGTTTGAATTGCCCAGTCAGTGGTCGGTTCTTGGGATCGGACCCAGGGACTGGTCGGCCTGTCTGGCCTGGGCCGTCCAGCTCCTGGGACCGATCCCACTTCCTTGTTTGCACCAAGCACCTTCCTTCCCTCCTTTTTCCCTGCTTCCCATTGGCCAGACTTCCCTATATATTTGCACTGTTCCAGTTTCCCAGTGCCCGTTATAGCTTCTGGGTTCTGGATGTGTGCTGCTGTGCTTGTGAAGATTTTGGATTGGATTTGGATTTGGACTCTGACTATTCTTGCTAGCTGCCTGCCCTGACCTTCTGCTTTGCCTGACTATTCTCTTGCCTGACCCTCCTGTACTTCGCCTGTGACCTCCTGGAATTGACCCCGGCTACCCTCGACCATCCTCATTCTTCTCCCCTGGATACCTCGCCTGTGACTTCCTGGTTTGACCTCGGCCTGAATTACGGACTTTCCGCACCCGGCATCCTCATTCGGGATTCCCTGCTTAACACCAAACTGCACCTTAAGCTACTATCCCTTGCGCCTGTTAAGTCCTGGGGGCAACCGACTGGGAGAGGCATTGCTCGCGTCTCCTACAAGCGGGGGCTTGTCTATAGGCAGAAGTGGCGGTGGAGATTGGGGGATACTGGCTTAAGACAGACGGGTGTTAGGTACAATCCTGACATTATAACGGGCCCAAAAGAATGGACCAAATTCTGGAGCAGGTGCAGGCCCTGACGGCGGCGGTGGAGCACCTGGCTCATCGAGTTGCGGCCCAGGAGAACCGTCCAACTCCCATGGTCCCCACTTCTCAGGGGGCTCCGGCCGCAATGACGGTGGAACCCAAGATCCCGCTCCCTGAAAAATTTTTTGGCGATAGGGCAAAATTTGCCAATTTCCGGGACTCTTGTAAACTTTACTTTCAGCTTCGCCCGGTGTCCTCGGGCTCACAGGAACAAAAAGTGGGCTTGATTATATCCCTGTTACATGGAGACCCTCAGTCCTGGGCCTTTAGTCTATCAGCTCAGGACCCCATCCGCCAGTCAGTGGACAGTTTCTTCACTGCAATGGAGGTCCTTTATGACGATCCTGACAAGGGGGCCTCAGCTGACGCAAAGTTACGTACCCTCCGCCAGGGACGCCGTCCAGCCGAAGACTACTGTTCCGAATTCCGGCGTTGGGCAGTTGACTCACGCTGGAACAATCCTGCCCTCTGTGGCCAATTCCGGTTAGGTCTGGCTGACGCTATCAAAGATACCCTGGTGAACTACCCGGAACCCCAAACACTGGATGACTTAATGCATTTGGCCATCCGCATTGATCGCCGACTCCGGGAACGGCGCCTGGAGAAAGGATCACATTTTGAACCCGCTGCAAAATCTGAGGTTCCCGTCGCTCAACCTTCTGAAGAGCCTATGCAGCTAGGTGCCACCAGGCTCACCGAAGGCGAGCGACGACGACGTCTATCCGAGGGGCTATGTCTATACTGTGGTGGGACCGGCCACATGGTTAGACTTTGCCCAAAGAAACCGTCGGGAAACTTCAGAGCCTAGGGGGTATCGAGGGGGCCCTCCTAGGCTGTAAGGTATCTCCTCAAGTATCGTCTCCAGTTTTTGTCCCAGTTCAGGTTATGTTTGGTGCCAAATATATTAACTTAAAGGCTCTTCTCGATTCTGGAGCAGCTGGGAACTTCCTAGACTCTGATCTAGCTCAGACTCTAGGAATCATGGCACAAACCTTGCCAACTCCTATCCGGGTGTCAGCTATTGATGGCACTCCAGTGGCCGGGGGGTTAGTTCGGTTTCAATCACCTCCCATGCAAATCAAAATTGGAGCCAGTCATTCTGAGGTTATCAGGTTCCTGATTTTGAGCATGCCTGGGACCCCCTTGATTCTGGGGTTGCCATGGCTGCAGGCGCATAATCCTCAAATTGATTGGGTTTCGGGGCAAATTACCAAGTGGGGACACCAGTGTTTCCGGAGCTGCCTTGAATTTCCCCTCAGGGTCACACACTTACTCCCTAGTGGGATTCCTACTCCATATTTGGAGTTTGCTGATGTTTTTTCAGAAAAGGCAGCAGACAAACTTCCTCCCCATAGACCTTGGGACTGCCCAATAGAACTGCTCCCTGGTACGATGCCTCCCAGAGGGAGAATATTTAATTTGACCCGAGCAGAAACCCTTGCCATGCGGGAATATATCGCTGAGAACTTAGAAAAAGGGTTTATTCGGCCTTCATCTTCCCCAGCGGGGGCAGGGTTTTTTTTTGTGGAGAAAAAGGATGGGGGACTTCGCCCCTGTATCGATTACCGGGGCTTAAATAACATCACGGTAAAAAATAAGTATCCCCTACCGCTTATTGAGGGGCTCTTTACACAGGTGGTCGGGGCGCAGGTCTTCTCCAAACTAGATCTTAGAGGGGCCTATAACCTCATAAGAATTAGGCAGGGGGATGAGTGGAAAACGGCCTTTAATACCCTTGAGGGGCATTATGAATATTTGGTTATGCCCTTCGGCCTGTGTAATGCCCCTGCGGTTTTTCAAAGTTTTGTTAATGAAATTTTCCGAGATTATCTTGGCCGATTTATGGTTGTCTACTTAGATGACATTTTAATTTTTTCTTCATCCCTTGATGAGCATCGAAAACATGTGCGCCTAGTTTTGCAGAAACTTAGAGAAAATTGTTTATATGTCAAATTAAAGAAATGCCAATTTGAGGTATCTGAGGTTCCGTTCCTCGGTTACATTATCTCTAAGTCTGGTCTGTCTATGGACCAATCTAAGGTGAGGGCTGTTTTGGAATGGGAGCAACCCAGAGATTTGAAGGGCCTGCAGAGGTTTTTGGGTTTTGCCAATTTTTACAGAAGGTTCATTAAGAATTTCTCAGCCCTGGTTACACCACTAACCAATTTGACAAAGAAAAGCGGGTACCCCCCGGTTTGGCCGGCTCAAGCTGTCCAGGCCTTCGAGAATCTTAAGAGGGTATTTAGCGGGGCTCCCGTCCTAGTCCACCCCGATGAACAACGACCTTTCCTTGTAGAGGTGGATGCCTCAGAGATAGCGGTCGGAGCGGTCTTGTCCCAATACTACGGCTCACCTGCTCGCCTCCATCCATGTGCCTTCTTTTCCAAGAAATTCTCAGCGGCCGAAAAGAATTATGATATCGGTAACAGAGAATTACTGGCCATCAAACTTGCCTTCCAGGAATGGAGGCACTGGTTGGAGGGGGCTCAATATCCAGTAACGGTCTTTACTGACCATAAAAATCTGGAATACATTCAGTCCGCCAAGAGGTTAACTCCTAGACAGGCTCGCTGGTCCTTATTCTTTTCTCGGTTTAACTTTTCTATAACATATAAACCCGGGTCTAAGAATGTAAAGGCGGACGCCCTGTCTCGGAGTTTCTCTCCCCCTGACTTACCGGAAAAGGTGGTTTCTCCCATCGTACCTCGCTCCCTAGTGGTGGCCGCCATTCAACCCCAACTTCCTGATCTTACTCAGTTCCAGGCCCAAGCTCCTCCTGGGAAACCCGCGTCAGCCCTGTTTGTGCCTTCTGCTTACCGGTCTGAGTTTTTGTCCCATTTTCATGATACTAAAACAACCGGGCATCCAGGGATTAAAAAAAACCATAGCTTTATTGTTACGCCAAGTTTGGTGGCCTTCTCTCAGGAAGGACGCTCAAAAGTTTGTCTCCGCTTGCAAAGTCTGTGCCCAAAGTAAGTCCTTGAGGAGCTCACCGGAAGGCCCACTCCTTCCATTATCCATTCCTGCCTCCCCGTGGACACATTTGGCCATGGATTTTGTTACTGACCTCCCTCCGTCTCAGGGTCATACGGTTATCTGGGTAATTGTGGACCGTTTTAGCAAGATGGCCCATTTCGTCCCTTTAAAGAAACTCCCCTCAGCTCAAACTCTTGCTCAACTTTTCATTACTCATGTCTTTAGGATTCATGGTATTCCCATGGATGTTGTTTCGGATAGGGGGGTCCAGTTTGTCTCCCGGTTTTGGAGGGCCTTCTGTGCCAAGTTGGGGTTCTCTGTCTCCCTTTCCTCGGCCTTTCATCCGCAATCGAATGGTCAAACCGAGAGGACGAATCAGTCCCTGGAACAATACTTGCGCTGTTTTACGGCGGGTTCTCAGACTGATTGGGCCTTCTTCTTACCTTTTGCAGAATTTGCTTTTAACAACGCTACGCATTCATCCACAGGGGTTTCTCCTTTCCACTGTGTTTATGGCAAGGATCTGAAGTTTTCTGCTCTTTCGGACCAACCCTCTAGAGTTCCCTCCGTGGATGAATGGGTTTCTAAATGGCCAGGGGAGTGGAATAAAATCCAACAACACCTAACTAGGGCCGCTCGTTTACAGAAAAAATTTTCTGATCGCAAGCGATCGTCTAATTCTAACTTTAAAGTGGGTGACTGGGTTTGGCTCTCAACCAAGAACTTGGCGCTACGCCAACCCTCCGCTAAGTTAGGACCCAAGTTTATTGGCCCATTCCCCATAACACACAAAGTCAATCAGGTGACATACCGGTTGGCCCTCCCCTCTTCCATGAAAATCTGTAAATCCTTTCATGTTTCACTTCTTAAGTCCGCAAGAAACCATGAACTCAATAGTCCCCCTAGTCCTGTGGTAGTTGAGGGGCATCAGGAGTTTGAGGTTGCCCGGGTCCTTGATTCTCGTTTCTTTCGGAACTCTCTTCAATATCTTATTGACTGGAAGGGGTACGGTCCGGAAGAAAGATCTTGGGTTCCTGCCAGAGAAGTTCATGCACAGAATTTAGTAAAGAAGTTTCATAGAGAGAATCCGTTGAAACCCAGCTTGGAGGGTCCAGTGGCCCCTCCTCAGGGGGGGGGTAATGTTAGGCACTTACCTCACCGCCGTTCCGGGTCCCGCGGCGCGTTGCCGGCTGGCTCCCACCGAGCTGCGGCCCGGCGGTCCCTGGGTCTGCCGGCTCCTCGGCACCGTCACGGGGATCTGGGGCGGGCGGCGCAGGACGCCATGGGTGGCCGCGTCGCAGCCCGCTCCGCGCGGCTGCGCGGCCTTGCGGCTCTCCCCTCCAGCTCTGCGCTTCCCCTTCCTGGCGGGGGCGCGCCCGATCGTCAACGTGCTCGCGCGCGCGCGCGAGCACGTCTGCTTTATGCCTCCCGGCGGCGCTTCCCCCAGCGCGCCCGCCGGGGGCGAGTTTGAATTGCCCAGTCAGTGGTCGGTTCTTGGGATCGGACCCAGGGACTGGTCGGCCTGTCTGGCCTGGGCCGTCCAGCTCCTGGGACCGATCCCACTTCCTTGTTTGCACCAAGCACCTTCCTTCCCTCCTTTTTCCCTGCTTCCCATTGGCCAGACTTCCCTATATATTTGCACTGTTCCAGTTTCCCAGTGCCCGTTATAGCTTCTGGGTTCTGGATGTGTGCTGCTGTGCTTGTGAAGATTTTGGATTGGATTTGGATTTGGACTCTGACTATTCTTGCTAGCTGCCTGCCCTGACCTTCTGCTTTGCCTGACTATTCTCTTGCCTGACCCTCCTGTACTTCGCCTGTGACCTCCTGGAATTGACCCCGGCTACCCTCGACCATCCTCATTCTTCTCCCCTGGATACCTCGCCTGTGACTTCCTGGTTTGACCTCGGCCTGAATTACGGACTTTCCGCACCCGGCATCCTCATTCGGGATTCCCTGCTTAACACCAAACTGCACCTTAAGCTACTATCCCTTGCGCCTGTTAAGTCCTGGGGGCAACCGACTGGGAGAGGCATTGCTCGCGTCTCCTACAAGCGGGGGCTTGTCTATAGGCAGAAGTGGCGGTGGAGATTGGGGGATACTGGCTTAAGACAGACGGGTGTTAGGTACAATCCTGACACCAGGTACCACTCCACCTCGTGGTCGTATTTACCCCCTCTCGGCTCCGGAGACACAAGCTATGTCGGAGTATAGTCAAGAAAATCTGCAAAGAGGGTTTATACGGAAGTCTTCTCTCCAGCAGGCGTGGGTTTCTTCTTCGTCACTTGGTCACTTCGAGTATTTAGTAATGCCCTTTGGTCATTGCAATGCACCCACTGTATTCCAGGAATACGTAAATGACATTTTTCGGGACTTGCTTTACTCCTGTGTAGTTGTATATTTGGATGATATACTCATCTTTTCATCTAATCTGGAAGAACATCACCATCACGTCTGGCAAGTTCTGTCTCGCCTCCGTCAACACCACCTTTACGCCAAGTTGGAGAAGTGTCTTTTTAATCAAACCACCTTACCCTTTCTTGGATATATTGTCTCTGCTCGTGGTCTCCGGATGGACCCCAGCAAATTGAAAGCAGTTTTGGACTGGCCACGTCCTATTGGCCTACGGGCTATTTAATGCTTCCTGGGCTTCGCCAATTACTATCGACAGTTTATTCCCCACTTTTCTACTGTAGTGGCGCCCATTGTGGCTCTCACGAAGAAGAACGCAAATTCTAAGTCTTGGCCTCCTCAGGCGGAAGAGGCCTTCATTGCCTTAAAAAAAGCCTTCTCCTCTGCTCCGGTGCTGTCTAGGCCAGATCCATCTAGGCCTTTTGCCCTTGAAGTAGATGCCTCCTCCATTGGAGCCGGAGCTGTGCTCACTCAAAAATCTTCTACTGGCAGAATTCTCACCTGCGGGTTCTTTTCGAAGACCTTTTCTCTGGCTGAAATAAATTACTCCATTGGAGATCGGGAATTACTCGCCATCAAGTTGGCATTGGAGGAGTGGAGACATCTCTTAGAAGGTTCCGCACATCAAGTGTCCATCTATACTGCCCATAAAAATCTGTCTTATCTAGAAACTGCCCAGCGACTGAACCCACGACAAGCTCGTTGGTCGTTGTTTTTCGCCCGTTTCAACTTTCAAATCCACTTCCGGCCAGCCGCCAAGAACATCAGGGCGGACGCCCTTTCTCGCTCCTCAGACATCTCTGGTGTTGAATCCACTCCACAACATATTATCTCGCCTGAATGCCTTGTCCACTTCGCACCCGCTGCCTTTGTACAGACACTGCCGGGAAAGACTTTCGTGCCAGCTCGCCAATGTCGCAAAATATTAAGATGGGGCCATTCTTCACATGTAGCCGGCCATGCCGGCGTCAGAAAAGCCTGCGCTATCATTTCTAGATACTATTGGTGGCCTTCCTTAGAAAAGGATGTGACGGAATTCATTCAGGCCTGTACCATCTGTGCACGTGACAAGACTCCTCACCAAAGACCTGCTGGCCTACTCCTCCCTCTGCCTATTCCAGATACCCCACGGACACACATTGCTATGGACTACTGACCTCCCTTCTTCCCATGGCAATACTGTTATTTGGGTGGTAGTGGATAGGTTTTCTAAGATGACGCACTTTGTTCCTTTGCCTGGCCTCCCGTCGGCTCCTCAGTTGGCGAAATACTTCCTGATGCATATCTTTCGGCTTCATGGGCGTCCTACACACATTGTGTCTGACAGAGGTGTGCAGTTTGTTTCCAAGTTCTGGAGAGCCCTTTGTAAACAAATGAAAATTAAACTGGACTTTTCCTCTGCTTATCACCCCCAGTCAAACGGCCAGGTGGAAAGAGTTAATCAGATTCTTGGGCATTATCTTCGCCATTTTGTTTCTGCCCGTCAAGACGATTGGGTCGATCTTCTGCCCTGGGCGGAATTCTCGTATAATTTCAAGGATTCTGAGTCTACGAGGAAGTCCCTGTTCTTGGTATTATACGGTCGGCATCTTCTTCCGCCTCTGCCCTTGTCCACGTCCTCTGGAGTACCCGCCGTGGATGACATCACACAGGATTTCTCTACCATCTGGCAAGAGACCCAACGTGCCCTTTGTCAAGCTTCCGCCCGTATGAAAATTAGCGCTGATAAGAGGAGAAGAGCTCCGCCTGTCTATTCTCCAGGAGATAAGGTGTGGCTGTCGGCGAAATATATCCGCTTCAAAATTCCTAGCTACAAATTGGGCCCCCGTTACCTGGGTCCTTATAAGATCAAACAACAGATCAATCCAGTTTGTTATAAGCTACACCTACCAACATCACTGCGAATTCCCAATTCTTTCCACGTTTTCCTGTTGAAGCCAGTTATTGTCAATCGATTCTCTCCTAAAACCTTGGTGCCTGCCCCAATCTCTGGTACTGAGGATGCCTTTACGGTGAAAGAGATCCTGGCCTCTAAGATCTCCAGGGGTAAAAGATATTTTTTTAGTCGACTGGGAAGGCTGTGGACCTGAAGAAAGATCTTGGGAGCCCGAAGAGAATATTCTAGACCGTAGTCTCATCTCGGACTTTCTGGGTCCCAAGAAGAGGGGGAGACCCAAGGGGGGGGTACTGTTAGGGCGAGCGCTGCACGCCCATCTCACAGCAAGTCACTTACCTCCATGGCTGCATGCAGCCGTCAACCATCTTGCAGCACTTCCCTCATGGCTGCATCCAGCTGCTGCCCTTCCCCCCATGCTTCCTCCTCACATGCTCAGGTGCGCGCACGTCTCCGTCCACTAGAGGGCGAGCGCACTGGCTTCCTGAGATTTAAAGGGCCTGTACAGCACTGATTGGTGTTTGGTCATCCAATCCTGCATCCTCTTCCCCTATTTAAAGAGGCACTTCCTTCCTTCAGTGCCGGATCTTGGTCTCTCCATGCTTGTTGAAAGTCAGACATTCTTGGATTGCTCACCCGTGTACCGACCTCTACCTGTCACCGATTCTGAACCTTTGCTGCCTGCCCCAACCTTGGCTACTCACCTTTACTGCGAACCTGTGCTGCCAGCCCTGACCTCTGCCTGTACTTACTACGCCTTTTGCCTGCCACTTGTGTACCTCGCTGAACCTCGGCTGACTGTGGGACTGGGCCGCTGTTGGGGGGTAGCGACCTGGGGGTCACTCGCCGCACAAGACCAACCTGCCTTGCGGTGGGCTCTGGTGAATACCGGTGGCCCCTTAAACTCCGCTCCCCTGACACGGTACCCGCCATCGGTCCCACGGTTAAAGCGGATCCACACCTGAGTCCGCTCCACCCGGTCCGTGACAGGCAGAAGGTGCTCAGTTTATTTTGTATTTCTTTTTTTCTTATTTTAGCAAATGTATATTTTATGAATGCTTCTACTTCACTTCCGGCAGTATGTTGCCATTGGCAACTGTACACCAAGTCTGTAGATCTACAAGAGAGATGTTACATAGTTAATATGGTTGAAAAGAGACATATGTCCTTCCAGTTCAACCAAGAGATGGGATTAGGGAAATATATTTTAATTATTTACTGATAGCAACTAATCGTAACTGTTAATGTGATTTTCTTCTAAAAATCATCATTGAATCCTTTTTTTAAGCTATTAGCTGTTGATGCTGTAACAAGATTCTGTGGGAGTCTATGCTACAGATATAGTTCTTATACTAAAAATAGGATTGTCACCTTTGGAGTGCCTTCTTGTCTTTAAGGAGGATCGTACCTGAAATTGTTTTTCCCCATATTATCGGTATTGACCATTTATGTCAGGATTCCCTTAACTGACCCCCGGTCCCGCGGTGTCCCCATCGCCTCCTCCTTCGGGCGCCGGCCGCGCCGGGCGGCTGATCGCTCCTCCGCGAGCGCGCCCCCTCCTCCTCTTCTGCTGGCATCCCCGGCATCAGCACATGTGCTCGCGCACGTGCGAGCCTGAAGCTTAGCTGAGGGGAATGCCCCATTTACTGTTAAAGGGCCAATGAGCCCCAGCAGGGGCAAGAACGCCCCTTGCAGTTCTGGGCCAATGAGCCCAAAGGAGTTGCTGGGCTGTACGCCCTATCTTCCAATTCTCTGTGGAATCCTAGTCAGCACCAATCACACACCCAGCTCCCCCATCCCCTATCATATCTGGTCCCTATAAAGGTTTCCCTCCATCACTTGCTCAGTGCCTGTGATAGCGCCTTGTACCTTGCTTTGTCTTGTGTTATTGCCTTGATTGATCTCCGTTGCCGACCCCTGCCTGAACTGACTATTCTCCATCTGATCTCTGTTGCCGACCTCTGCTTTGTACCCGACCTCGAGCTGCCTCATCCTCCTGTACCGCTGCGATCTCTGATCTCCTGTTGCCGATCTCTGGCCTGCCTCTGGACTTCCGCTAACTCGCTCTTAGTCATTGGTTCTTCAGACCTCCAACTTGTAAGCTCTCATCCTTTGAGCCATTGAAGTCCTGGGGGCAACCAATCCCGGGCAGGCCTTTTCTGCGTCCCGGTAAGCGGGGGCTCCTACAGGTGAAGCTGGTTGTGGAGATTGGGGGTTGAGGGCTTACCTGGAGGGCTGGAGTTACCCGAGCGTGACATTATCACAGGCCATTAACATGGATGACCTGGTACAGCAAGTGCAGGCTATGGCCACTGCTATTAATCAACTTGCTCTAAGAGTGGCCACTCAAGAATCCAGACAGACTCCTTCATCCTCTGTACCACCTCACGTATCAGAGCCGAAGGTTCCGCTACCGGAAAAATTTTTTGGATACCGTGTCAAGTTTTCCAACTTTAGGAATTCTTGCGAACTTTATTTTAAGCTGAGGCCCGTATCCTTGGGCACTGAGACCCAGCGAGTGGGCTTGGTAATTTCTTTATTACAAGGGGACCCTCAGTCTTGGGCCTTTAGTTTGCCTCCTAATGATGCCGCCCTACACTCGGTTACGGCCTTCTTCATTGCAATGGGTGTATTGTATGCTGACCCAGACCAACAATCTACGGCCGAAAACAGGCTTCGGGCCTTGAAGCAAGGGCGGAACACGGCGGAGGATTATTGTGCAGAATTCCGCCGATGGGAGGTAGAATCCAGGTGGAACGACCCTTCCCTGTGTAGCCAATACCGAGTGGGTCTGTCAGAGAACATCAAGGATGCGCTTGTAAATTTTCCTCCACCGACGGACCTATACCAATTGATGCAGGTCACCATTAAAATAGACCGACGCCTTAGGGAGAGAGCTAGGAAGAGGGCTAGGGCTCCCACATCTCTCAGACCCTTCCAAGACCCTAACCCACCAGCTTCCCGTAGGGAGAATTTACTGTCCACCTCTCATGAGGAGCCCATGCAACTTGGGAGAACTCGTCTCTCTCAGGATGAGAAGCAGCGAAGGTGCTCCATGGGGTTATGCTTATACTGTGGAAACCCAGGTCATTTCGCTAGATCCTGCCCTAACAAGGGATACCCGGCGGGAAACTTTCACGCCTAGATCGGGGGGAGAGTACTGATCTAGGTGAGTCTGTCTATCACTCTCCACTAAACAAGATGTCAATCCCTGTAGACCTTTCCTGGGGCTCGTCCAAGCAGTCAGTTTCCGCTTTTGTGGATAGTGGAGCTGCGGGCAACTTCCTGGATCGGAACATGATCTCCATTTTGGGAATTCCTCTGGTGCCCCTTGGGAAATCTCTGCAGGTTCTGGCCATTAATGGGAAAGCCATTCAGGGGAGTTCGGTCAATACTAAGACCCCACCTCTTAATCTAATCGTTGGGTCCTCCCACTCAGAGTTCATAGAATTTTTTGTTTTTGATTGCACAGAAACTCCAGTGGTTTTGGGATACCCTTGGTTACAACTCCACAACCCCATTTTAGACTGGCAGGCTGGGGAATTGGTAAGGTGGAGTAACTTCTGTAAGAGTCACTGCTTCTCCACTGCCCTCAGAAGTTTCCAGATGCTGCCTCAGGGTTACCTCAGCTGTACGCGGATTGGGCTGACGTTTTCTCTGAATGGTCTGCAGACACTCTTCCCCCACATCATACCTATGACTGCCCCATTGACTTGCTCCCTGGGACTATTCCCCCTAGAGGGAAAATTTACAACCTTACCGGCCCGAGGAGTAAGCAATGGGGGATTACATCTCCAAAAATTTGAGCAAGGGGTTTATCCGCCCTTCAACGTTGGCTGGCTTTTTTTTCGTGGAGAAGAAAGATGTCGGGTTGAGACCTTGTATGGACTACAGGGCCTTGAACAAAATTACTGTAAAAAATCGGTATCCTCTTCCCTTGATTGGGGATTTGTTCAATCAAGTTGTTGGTGCTCGGATTTTTTCCAAGTTAGATTTAAAGGTGGCCTACAACTTGATTCGTATTCGGCAGGGGGATGAGTGGAAGACAGCATTTAACGTAAAGGACGGCCATTATGAATATCTGGTAATGCCCTTTGGCCTTTGAAATGCTCCAGCTGTCTTTGTGAATGATGTGTTTCGGGATTATTTAGGTAGATTCGTGGTCATTTACCTAGACGATATCCTCATTTTTTCTAGTTCTCTGTCTGAGCATAGACGTCATGTAAAAATGGTTCTTCAAAAATTAAGAGAAAATAATTTGTATGCCAAGATTTCTAAATGTATGTTCAAGGTCACCACTGTTCCCTTCTTGGGGTATGTGATTTCTAACCTGGGTCTGGAGATGGATGCGGAGAAGGTTTCGGCAGTGCGGGATTGGGTTTAACCCAAAACTTTGAAAGAATTACAGCGTTTCTTAGGGTTCGCAAATTTTTATCAACGCTTTATCAGGGGCTTTTCCCATGTTGTGGCACCTCTTACAAACCTTACCCGCAAGGGCACCTTTACTGAAAAGTGGTCACCGTTCGCCAACGAGGCCTTCCTGACCTTGAAACAGGCTTTTACCTCGGCACCTGTTTTAGTCCATCCTGACATAAACACGCCTTTTACTATTGAAGTAGACGCCTCTGAGCTGGGTGTGGGGGCAGTTTTATCACAGTACTCTGGTCATCCTGAGCGTTTGCATCCTTGCGCCTACTACTCGCGGAAATTTAGCGCCTTGGAGCAGAACTACGATGTGGGAAATAGGGAATTGTTGGCAGTAAAACTGGCCTTTGACGAATGGCGTCATGGGCTGGAGGGTTCATTGCATCAGATCACGGTCTATACCGATCATAAAAACCTTGAGTACATCAGCTCAGCTAAAAGACTAAACTCTTCTAAGGCGCGTTGGGCATTATTTTTCTCGCGGTTCAACTTCATAATCACTTTTAAGCCGGGAGCTAAAAATACTAAGGCAGGCGCCCTGTCTCGCATGTTCGGGGAATGTAAAGATAGGAGTGATTTGGGTGGACCAATCTTGCCAATAGGTTTTGTGATGGGGGCATTGCTTCCTGATCTATCCAATACTTTGGCGCCCTTTCCAGAACAAATCTCCTGTGGATGTACCTTTGGGTTGTCAGTTTGTTCCGTCGCACCTGCGTTCTGATGTTATCCGCGAATTTCACGATGCTAAAACTGCCGGTCACCTGGGAAATCGGAAAACGTTTACTTTAGCCCGACGTCATGTATGGTGGCCTACTATGCGGCGCGATATTGCTGTCTTTATCGATGCATGTTCTGTGTGTGCGCGAAGTAAAGGAGTACACAAGGACCCTACTGGGTGTTTGGTTCCATTAGAGATTCCTAAAGAACCATGGACCCACATCTCTATGGACTTTATAGTTGATTTGCCACAGTCACATGGGAACACTGTTGTTTGGGTGGTCGTTGACCGTTTTAGTAAGATGGCACATTTTATTCCGTTACCTATCTCCCATCGGCTCCTGAACTTTCTGGATTATTTATTTCACACATTTTCCGTATCCATGGCATACCATCTAATATAATTTCCGATCGTGGTGTTCAATTTACTTCGAGTTTCTGGAAGAACTTCTGTTCGCGGTTGGGGATTCAGATTTCTTTGTCGTCGGTGTACCATCCTCAAACCAATAGGCAGACTGAGAGAACCAATCAAAGTCTTGAACAGTACTTACGGTGTTACATTTCTGACGCTCAAGAACAGTGGTCAGAATTCATTGACTTTGCAGAATTTGCGTACAATAATGCGCCGAGTGAGAGCACCAAAGTGTCCCCATTCTTCTGCAATTTGGGGATAAATCCCAGAGGTTCTTCTCTCTCAGGGTCACCTTCCGATTTACCGGCATTGGAAGAGTGGCTCCAGGAACGGAAAAACATCTGGGTCCGCGTCCAAGAAACTTTAAAAAAGACTTAAGATACAAAAGATTCGTCGATTGCCGCAGGTCTTGTGAACCCGCACTTCAAGTTGGGGACCTTGTTTGGGTTTCTACTAAAAACATTTCTCTCCAGCAGCCTTCCAGTAAGTTGGGACCCAAGTTTAATGGACCTTTCCCTATTACTCGGAAGTTGAACAAGGTAACCTTTAAGTTCCAACTTCCTCTAACCATGAGAATCCCAAACTCCTTTTATGTGTCACTGCTAAAACCTGCCAAGAGTATACCACTTCCATCCCCGTCACCAATCTTAGTTGATAACGAACCGGAATATGAAGTGAACAAGATTCTAGACTCGCGTAGAATCCGTAACTCGTTGCAGTATTTGATTGACTGGGTTGGCTATGGTCCAGAGGAGAGATGTTGGGTTGCAGCTAAAGATGTGCACACTAGGGCTCTTGTTAAAAGTTTCCATCGTGACAATCCGGGGAAACCTGGTGAGGGTCCGGAGGCCCCTCATGAAGGGGGGGGGGGGGGAATCTCAGGATTCCCTTACCTGACCCCCGGTCCAGCGGTGTCCCCGGGCGGTGCCGGGCGGCTGCTCGCTCCTCTGCGAGCGCGCCCCCTCCTCCTCTTTTGCCGGCGTCCCCGGCATCAGCACACATGCTCGCGCACGTCCCTTCTATGCCCTCCAGTGGCGCTGCTCTCGGCGCGGCCCCCGGAGCAAGAGAGCCTGAAGCTCAGCTGAGGGGAACGCCCCCTTTACTGTTAAAGGGCCAATGAGCCCCAGCAGGGGCAAGAACGCCCCTTGCAGTTCTGGGCCAGTGAGCCCAAAGGAGTTGCTGGGCTGTACGCCCTATCTTCCAATTGTCTGTGGAATCCTAGTCAGCACCAATCACACACCCAGCTTCCCCATCCCCTATCATATCTGGTCCCTATAAAGGTTTCCCTCCATCACTTGCTCAGTGCCTGTGATAGTGCCTTGTACCTTGCTTTGTCTTGTGTTATTGCCTTGATTGATCTCCGTTGCCGACCCCCACCTGAACTGACCCCTCTCTGATCTCCGTTGCAGACCCCTGCCTGAACTGACTATTCTCCGTCTGTTCTCTGTTGCCGACCTCTGCTTTGTACCCTGACCTCGAGCTGCCTCATCCTCCTGTACCGCTGCGATCTCTGATCTCCTGTTGCCGATCTCTGGCCTGTCTCTGGACTTCTGCTAACTCGCTCTTAGTCATTGGTTCTTCAGACCTCCAACTAGTAAGCTCTCATCCTTTGAGCCATTGAAGTCCTGGGGGCAACCCTGCCCGGGCAGGCGTTTTCTGCATCCCGGCAATTGGGGGCTCCTACAGGTAAAGCTGGCTGCGAAGATTGGGGTTTGAGGGCTTACCTGGAGGGCTGGAGCGTGACAATTTAAATATTTATACAAGATGTGAGCCCAGTTCACACAAAACACTGCATCTGGGCATGTGTAAGGTTGAGTGAGCTCTCTTGCCATAGCAGAAGTGTTATATGCGGACCTCGGCGACAGATTTCTGTCCTCCCAGCCGTGCGTTCAATTGCTTCTGTGTTGCCATGCTCAGAGCTACACCCTTTCCTTGATCAGCGATGTAGTGCTTAGTCTCCCTGCTAGTGTCATTGCTCCCTGGCAACTAGTATTGCAATATGAAGTACTACACGGGCGAGAGTTGGCATTGCGAGGTACACACAAACTTTGTTTCTCAGTCTCTTTGCCTCATCCAATCTTGTCTCACTGCCCCAGCTCAGCCCCATCTATCCATGTTCCACCATCTCATCTTGGCATCTCTGCCCCACCCATTTCCATCCCCCCAGCTCTGCCCCATCCATCTCTGATCCCCCCAGCTCTGCCCTATCCATTCCTGGCCCCTAGCTTTGCCCCATCCATTACTGTGCCCCCAGCTTTGCCCTATCAATCCCATCCCAATCCAATCCTGCCCCCAGCTCTGTCCCATCCATTCCTGCCAAAGATGTCACCAGGTTCCTCCAAGACAGCGCTGCCACCTCTATTTGTCAATGCGTCCCTCCTTTATCACTATCCTTTCAACCTCTCATCCTTACTGATCCTCTATTTACGTTTACAACCAGTTAATGTTACTTCTCCCACTTTCCCGGCAGTAGTATGTCGGGGATCGCATCAGATGGCTCCAGGGGCCACATGTGGGCCCCCGGCCACAGGGTGCTCATATGTGCTCTAAATAGATATGGCATAGGCTATAAGAAGAGCCCTGATTGCAGAGACGAACAGGCCAACTTACCCCTCAACCTGGAAGCCTGGAGTCCAAGGACCAACCTAGACTTCACTAGAGCCCCTGATGGTGGGGATAGGCTGGGCTGCAGGAAGGCAGCAGGTATTGTCAAACTGTGATAAGGGAAAGAACAGAGCTGGTGAAGAGGCAACACTTAGAGAGGAAGCCAGGAGACTAGCTTAAGTCATAAGCTGGCAGCTCAGGATCAGAATGGTTAAACAGGCAGGGAGGTTAGAGCCGGCAGTACAGGATTGAGCACAGAGTCGAGGAACAAGTCAAGGTTGGAAGGAGAGCAGGAACATAGGAATTAGATGGGCCAACACAGAGAAGCAACTGGAACTCAGGAATAAAGGGGGGTGGGAGTAGCTCAATCACTATTATTTATACAAAATTTTTATTTTTATTCAGGGCCTGGGAACTAATTTACCGCCCAGTTTAACCCTCTCATCATCTAAATATCAAGCAACAAACATGTCTAGCTATGTGGAAAGACAGAGATTTGGTTGCATATATCTGCAGATACATGTGGAAGCCACACCGCCCCGACAAGGCATTCTGTGTTTAGTGTGGTCCCACCTCTTAATTTTGAGTCCCCAACATTGTGACATGCAATGCAGACAAATATTTGAGAGCTACTCACCTGGGAAGCTGCCAGCCTCCCTTTAGAACACTTCACAGGGAGAGATCCATATTGACTGAATTCCTCCCTGCTTGTGCTCATGGCAATTCAAATGAATAAAGGGGGGTGGGAGCAGCTCAATCACTATTATTTATACAAAATTATTATTATTATTCAGGGCCTGGGAGCTAATTTACTGCCCAAGACCAACTGGTACAGAAAGCCAGTGCTCGCTGGGCTTTATAGGACCGTGTGCCGTAGCACACACGTTGCTCACAAAGAGCAAACTCATGCATGCACACACAAATAGACGAGCTGCTTACTGGCAGACAATGGTTTACTGTTCAATTGTGAATGCTTAGGGAACTTTGGTACCCTCAGTTGGGGAGCAGGCAGAATTACCCCATTATAGTGTAACTTCAACTGCTGGTGGACAAGTGGAACAGTCCTGCTTCTGTGACAATAGTCCACAGTTTGCAAAAGGCAAGCACCCTAGGGACATATTACTAGAACCATGTCCGATGGTCTGATGAGACCAAGATAAACGTATTTAGTTTAGATGGAGTCAAAGGTTTGTGGCGGCAAGCAGGAGAGGAGTACAAAAATGTGTTTTGCCTATAGTTGAACATGATGGTAGGAGTGTCATGGTTTGGGGCTGCAAGAGTGCTGCCAGCTGTGGGGAGCATTGGAGGAATTATGAATGCCAACATGTATTGTGACATACTGAAACAGAGCCTGATCCCCTCCTTTCTGAAACTGTGCTGCAGGGCAGTATTCCAACATGGTATCGACCCCAAACACACCTCCAAGATGACCACTGCCATGCTAAAGAAACTGGATGCTGGATGAGTCAAGAATGTCTCCAGACCTAAACCCTAATAAGCATGTGTGGGGCACCCTTGAACATAAGGTGGAGGAGAATAAGGTCTCTAACATCCACCCACTCTGTGATGTCATCATGGAGAAGCGGATTGACTCTAGTCAACTAAAGCAGGCCAACACCAACACCATGTTGGTCCATGGGCCAGTGCAATATAACAAGCTGGGGGAGATCCAGAATACTGGAGCTCCAGCATTCTGAATGTTTTTTGTGCTGGCTCACGGACCAACCCAAAAAACTTGGGCGTTGGTCCGCTTTAAGGTCAGTGCTAGAAAATAATTGACTTAGGAATAAACTTAGGGGTTTACTCACTTTTGCTGCCGGGTTTTGGCACTAATGGCTGTGTGTTGAGTTATTTAGAGGACACAACTAATTTTCACTGTTATACAAGCTGTATTCTACTTTACATTGTATCAAAGTGTCCTACTGTATCTTCCGTGTTGGTCCATGAACAGATATAATAACATATTTGCGAAAATTTAAGGAGTGTACTCACTTGTGGGATACTGTAGGTTAATTTGATGTGAAAGCCCACAGGTTTGGATGTGTAATGTTCACCACTGGCAATAGTGGGTCTTCAATACGTAAAAATATTTTTTTCCTTTCAAACCCTGCACCCTCCTTTCTCAGTGTTTGTATTAATAATAGTCACTGTGTCCTTAATCCAACAAGCTAGGAAAGGTGAGGGGTGCCCTTTGACGATAACCCCCGTCAGGTTACCATATTTTTGGCTCTAAAAGACACACTCCCCCCACAACATTGGTGGGGGGCAATGGCAGTGCATATTTTCAGGCGAATTTTTAAATAAATAAATCAACTTACATTAAAAGTTGCCCCCGCAGCGCAGCCAGATGATGGAGGAGCATCAGGAGGATGGGCATGGAGAGTCCCCACTCTGGGAGCCACCACCGCTTCTGGGCCTGGTGCACTCACCCACACAAACACTTGGAACTGTGCAAGGGATGGGAGTGACCTGCTTCACAGGCCACGCCCATCCACTGCATGGATCCAGGTGTGTGGACGGCACGCGCCTGAGAACGAGCATAAGTATGGGCAGGGAGAGTCCCTGCTCTGGGATGGGGGATGCCTCACTGTCTATTGGATGGGGGATGCCTCACTGCCTATGGTATGGAGGGTACCTCACTGCCTATGGTATGGAGGGTGCCTCACTACCTATGGGGTGGGGAAGGCCTCACTGTCTATGAGATGGGGGGAATGCCTCACTGCCTATGGGATGGGGGATATCTCACTGTCTATAGGATGGAGGCTATTCCATACTGCCTATGGGATGGGGGGAATGCCTCACTGCTTATGGGATTGGGGGAATGCCTCACTGCCTATGGGATGGGGGGAATGCCTCACTGCTTATGGGATTGGGGGAATGCCTCACTGCCTAGGGGATGGGGGAATGCCTCACTGCTTATGGGATTGGGGGAATGCCTCACTGCCTATGGGATGGGGGATATCTCACTGTCTATAGGATGGAGGGTATTCCATACTGCCTATGGGATGGGGGGAATGCCTCACTGCTTATGGGATTGGGGGAATGCCTCACTGCCTAGGGGATGGGGGGAATGGCCTCACTGCTTATGGGATTGGGGGAATGCCTCACTGCCTATGGGATGGGGGGAATGCCTCACTGCCTATGGGATGGGGGGAATGCCTCACTGCCTATGGGATGGGGGGAATGCCTCACTGACTATGGGATGGGGGATATCTCACTGTCTATATGATGGAGGGTATTCCATACTGCCTATGGGATGGGGGGAATGCCTCACTGCTTATGGGATTGGGGGAATGCCTCACTGCTTATGGGATGGGGGGAATGCCTCACTGCTTATGGGATTGGGGGAATGCCTCACTGCCTAGGGGATGGAGGGAATGCCTCACTGCTTATGGGATGGGGGGAATGCCTCACTGCTTATGGGATTGGGGGAATGCCTCACTGCCTAGGGGATGGAGGGAATGCCTCACTGCTTATGGGATTGGGGGAATGCCTCACTGCCTATGGGATGGGGGGAATGCCTCACTGCCTATGCGATGGGGGATATCTCACTGTCTATAGGATGGAGGGTATTCCATACTGCCTATGGGATGGGGGAATGCCTCACTGCTTATGGGATTGGGGGAATGCCTCACTGCCTATGGGATGTGGGGAATGCCTCACTACCTATGGGATGGGGGGAATGCCTCACTGACTATGGAATGGGGGGGATTCCTCACTGCCTGTAGGGATTGGGAGGGGGGATGCCACACTGGCTATAATGGTAGAATGGGGGGGGTGTCACTCTGTCTGTAATGCAGGCATTCTGCCTATTATTTGGCTCTTGAATGTAGCAGTGTTTTGGCACAGCATTTGGTTCAAAATATTGTTTTCTTATGTTCCTTCTCCATAATCCACGTGCGTCTTATAGAGCGCAATACAGTCATTACGATTTGGTGCAGGAATAGGAATAGGAAAATTATGACTTTCAAATTAGTTTGAAATATTCCAGGTCACAGGATGTATATGGCACTAAACAAATACATAAGTACATTCTTTATTACATCATTTAGATGTCTGGGAAACAGGGAATGGTAAGAGTTTCTAGAATTATGTAAAATCTGTATTTCTTATGGCTATTAATAGCATATGCATTCCACTCCTGCATCTGTTTTTCCAGCAGGACATAATCTTGCAGATAAAACCTGACTCCTAGTGGAGTTACTAATATAGCATTCCAGCAGTGTTTTGATATTGAAAATAAAACTGAGAGGGGGTGCGCAGATTGTATTTTTTTCATGTAGTTGTTTATATTTAGTACACTCTACTTTTTAGGAAATGGGTTCTCTAAAATGCCTCTTTATTCTATTTTCTAAGCAACCAGAGACAGACCACTTAATATACAGTGTTGCCAGGTCCTCCACACAAATAATTTGGAAATAATCTGTAGGTCAGCTCTGTCCATTGCAAGGATTTTAGAAAAACATTGTTCAACAACATATGATCAAGATGTGTCTGGTAAAGCTGGTCATTTGGGAGAAAAATTCTGAATGATCAAACTTACAACAATATTTTGACAACAGAACGTCCTACTTACAACCTATGTATAATATCCTAATATGTCCTAGATCCCGTAATTGTGCACTCTTGGGATCTTCCATCATCTGAGCTATCTGGGGCCAGTTTAAATGCTACTGCTATCACTTTGACCTTTGGCCTGGAGTATAGAGTACTGTTCACCCTTTAGGGTGAAATATTTTTGCAGTTTCTTTTCTTTCACTTTTTTGTTTTTACTTTGTCTAAAGAATCAAGTCTTCTGTCTTTTTTTACTTTAAAATACATGGCTGAAATGGATCTCAACTATTATCTACTAGCAATGAAGTTTTATTTTATTTCATAAAAATGGCCACATATTACCAACGTTTGTTTCTAAACAGACTGAATTCACAAAATGTGGTTCAAATTTACCCTAACCAGAAATTAAGGCACAACACTGCCATTTTTTTCTTTTAATTTGTTTTAGTTTTAATTGTTGTAAAATTAGCAGTATCTAGCTGTATTTTTTGTTTATAAGCAAAACCACATAGACCAGAAAAGTACCCCAATGAATACCAAACATTGTATGAAACTAAAGCAATTGTATAATAAAAATAAATACAATATTATTGAAGTATAAACACCACATTGACACAAAGACATGTATAAAAACAAATGAAGAAAAAAACCTTAGCCGCAAGTAGTGCACACCAGAATTAGGTGTAAAAATTGCACTAGGCAACAAGCCAGTTCTAGTATGTAGAAAACATTTTTCTTTGTGGTTTTTCCCAATATTATATAAATTGTCATGTTGATGGAGAAGAAGAATCAGGGTTAATCAGCAGTAATCACGCTCAGCCTCACATATGTCACGGCCTCAACTTCTCATCTCAAGAAATGTCACAGCAAACAGGTATAGTAGCCGAGGGCAAGGGTCAATGGGGTGGCAGCAAGGGGAGATGACAAGATGGTATCGCAGCAAACAGACACTCAATGGCAAGGAGGTTAAATGAAAGAATCAGCTTCCTTCATTGTAGCAGGGTCAAGTCAGGGTCAAGTCAATGCTCTACTCCAGCACATCATGGTCAAATACACAGTTCACAATTCACAGGCTAAAAAACTTGCATAGAAAGCACAAACACTGGCACAATTGCTGTTTCAGTGTAAGGGTTAAATAGTCTTGTGTGTTTCAGACTGGACAAAGGTTACTTGCTTATTAGAACATTTCAGTGAAAGGGTTAAATAGTCTTGTGTCCATCAAGAACCAAACACAGGTACTCTTGCTTGTCAGAACCTTTCAGCAAAGGGACCAGGCAGTACTGTATTTCCCAATTAAATGTAGGCCTCTTTCCAGGGGGGATTTAGGCATCCACAACCCCACTCTGAGCTGAGCATCCTCTTGCAGTGGAGAGCATCAATGGAGTATCCTAGACTGGGATGCAGAGTACCCCAGCATCAGCAGAGAGGCTGTCGGGCTGCCAGCGAGTAAAACACAGGGAAGCTCTCCTCATCAGGTGTCCAAGCTTTACTGTCCCCAATACCAGGGCTTCTCCCACACACAACAGTCACTGCAGGGTAAAGTCCTCACACAGGCACAGCGGCTCCTCCATCGAGGCCTGTCGGTCCCTTTGGATCCTCTATACCTCTAAGGGGTGCCCCCCTCTGTCCCATCCATGTCTGGACCCCATTGGGTTTCGAACTACATGAACCTCAGCTCTCTCTATGTAGACC
Source organism: Gastrophryne carolinensis (assembly GCA_027917425.1). NCBI lineage: Eukaryota > Metazoa > Chordata > Amphibia > Anura > Microhylidae > Gastrophryne > Gastrophryne carolinensis. The sequence continues at coordinate 134,324,976 of CM051235.1, read as the reverse complement.
TTAGCTCTCTCTCTGCAACTCAACGGGGCCCTAATTGCACCACAGCAACATCTTCCCACTTGCTTCCAACTGCCCCTCGGCCTCATCTCTGCAGTAGCCCCACCAGACCTCCCACGCAGAAGGCTACACCAGTCTTCCCTCCATGGACGATCTCTCTGTCTATCCCTCGGCTTTAGCTTATAACACCTCTGCTCTATATATTTCTTGTAGTTTACCCTCCAAAAGGCTCCCAACCAATCTCCAGCAAAGCAAATTCCTGTTGTTCTCTAAATGTATCCCCTGCATCCTAAAGGACAACTCAGAGTTATAATTTTGAATGTCTGTATTAAATTCTCTTTTCATTTGTGGTTCTATACTCCCATCTAGTGACCAAACTGGGAATAGCAACCCCATTTTCACATTAATGGACAATTCTCCAAATAATATTCCCCCACTGCTTTTAATCAATCCCTTTTCAAGCACAGGAATGTGTGAGCGTGGTTTTTATTCTTACTACAATGTAACTGCAACCTCAGGATCAAGCAGTATAGTCTATGAACTTATTAAAAAAATCTGATGTTCTGTCCCCCCCTGAGGCTACGGGAGGTCAGCTTGCCACAGGCACCGGAGGTCCACAAGAAGGCAGTGGGGGGGCTTTTCACTAATACCAGTTAACAATGCCCGGCCAGCCTGGAAGGACTTCCTGCTTGAGATAGCCCCGGCCCATTAATTGGCTTTATATCAGGCCAGAAGCTAGCGCCGGTAGCATATTACATTATACAGAGAGAATGGACATGTGAGTTTGTGCATCAATTATATTTAGTTACCTAAAAAGCACACCAGACAGATAATATACATTTAATGAATATATAAATATATATATATATATATATATATATGTCAGATAAAGGCTGATTCAGCATTGTGATAAACGTTTTTTGTGGAAAAAAAAAGGGTTAAAATTTGCACATCTAAAAATAATGCTGAATTACACTAAGGAAAAATATCTTTACATAAAAAGAAAACAACAATTCTCACAGTGCTGAATCAGCCCTGAAGAGAGTTGAAAGTCATGTACATAGAGAACACTTCTGCTGGGCATGTGTAAAGTTGAGCAATAGCAACAGATTGAAAGTAGTGAAAACTCCTGCCATAAAACACACATTTGCTAACATAAGAAATAATTTAAAATAATATGAAATACTAAATAAGCTAAGCATACTTGAAGAAATTATTTTGGCATACAAAAATATATACTTTCAAATATGCCACTGAAGCCAAATTTAAGTGGCAAACTGAGCAGAAGAGGGCATTCCAGATTATTGGAGAGGCGCGTGAGAAGTCCTAGCGGTGAGAGTGAGAGGGGTTGACTAGAGTGGAGGACAGGGAAAGATCAGTGGGCGAGCAGAGGCTGCGTCTAGGATGAAATTGTTAGATTAGAGATGAAATGTATGGGGGGGCTGGGCTTGGAAGAGTATTTAGGTTACATTTAGAGATTTAATGGGTGGGACTTTAAAAAAGAAGAGGACAAATAGATGAGATGAGCAGCAGAGTTTAGAATAGATTGGAAGGGTGCAAGTTTGTAAGTAATTCATACAGAAGGATTTCCCCATGTTCACACCTATGGAGATGCAGTTGTTGTTTCTGTTCCTGTTTGGCTACCTTCACACCTTTTTGGATACTGCACCTGAACTGAAAGTGGAACAGAAACTGCATTGGCATAGGTGGTGGCAGGAGAGAGGAAGGGATGGATGAGATGTTCTTAGGTTGGAGATGAGTGGAGGTGGCTAGGGAGTGAAGGTGAAATGTGAATGAGAGAACAGAATGACTCCTGTGTGTAATACGCCTGAAGAACATTAAAATGAGAAGCTATTTGCTTTACAAATATCAGGGCAATGCTTTTACTTTGGTACATTAACCATTTCAGTGCCAGCCTACCTAGAGATGTTGTCACCCTCTGTTACCAGGCCAATTGTCAGCATTTTACACTGTCAGCACTGTATATATTTAACTATGATTTTTGCAGGACTTTCCAGGGAATTATATTCTGTTTTTTCCAGCAGAGTTTGGGCTTTAACTGAAATGTCTTGATTGTAATTTTTGAAAAAAAATGTACATTTTTGAAAAAAATCATATTGCTTGTTAAAACTCCATTTCTCACAATTACACTGGAACCACATATGTATCAGTAGACACGTGTTCCTGTCCAGGAGACAAACTGAAAACAGCACTTTATGAGATCTCCAAATAATAAAAATACAATTACCATGCACACGAACTTTAAAGTGGACCAAAACCCAGAATTTTGACTATCCTGGCCTTTGGTTCTTGCCCCCGGGGCACCCCGATCGGGTGTGCCCCCAGGTGTGAAACCCCCCAGGTCACCTCTTCCCAGTCCTACGATGCATGCACGGCCGCTCATCCAATCAGCGCACTCGGATCCGCTCAAGCCCCTTTGTCCAGGAGCTTGTCTAATACGAGTGGATCGAAACACGCTGGCAGCCGCATCCCCCACTACCCTCTAGCACAAATGCCTGGCGCGGGCACGCACCTTGCTAGAGGGATAGCGGCTCACGCATGTGCCGTTGGACCAGAAAAGAAGGTGAGTTTATGGGCGACCTGGGGGGTTGCACATAGCGGGGCATCCCGGTTTTGGATGCACTGGAGGGAGGTAATCAATCGGCTTGGGAATCTTATAGATTCCGGGACCGATCTCCTTGGGATTTGGTCCATTAAACAAAAAGAAAGGCATTCCAAACTATTAGTATTTTTATTCTTTGTTTCATTGTTGTGGTATAATTTGGCAGATAATTGGTTGAAAATCTTATTGTATATGGCTAATATACTGTAGCTCTGTTGGTTGTCTTGTGGAAGATAAGAGGCAGATGGCCGAATGTAAACCAAAGCCAATGTCTACGCCCCGTAACTCCAGCTGTAGAAACATAGAAGAACAGGCAGGGGTAGGGGATAAATGGGCAGATTGCTTTCTTGGTTTCCCAGGAAATATTAAATTAACTTGTGTGGTATAAAATAGACTAACTTTTAAATAGGAACAGAGTGAGAGCATAAACACCTCTCTTGTGAGACATCTATTTTAACATTAACAAAATTAAAAGCTCATCATCATTAAGAAAGCAAATGAGAAGTGACATTATTTCCTCCAACAGGTTTGCAGATATATCCCTTTGGTTGTACTTTGGGTACTTTAGGGTTAATTAGGGTCTTAGGTACTTCTATTTAAATTTAGCCCAGCAATAGTAATATGCTAACCACTATTCTTAGGTGGGAGAGAAAAATGCTGGAATGTGTACAAGAACATGTGACGCAAAACCAATGAACTAAATTCTGTTACATTACTTTATAAAAAAAACATGTAATCCATGTAACTATATATATATAATGTTATTACAAACTGATTGTCTGGAGACAAATTGATAATGCAGTTATTTTCTTTACTTACTAAACTAGGTAAACTTATACTGGTAATCTCTTTTAATATAGAGTTAAAGCAGATCAAAACCCACTGAACTTGTGGAACACATTTGGCCAAAGCCCCTGCCGATACCCCCTTTTTAGGGTGTAAAACTAGAAATGGATATTTTCGCTTTTCAAGTCATCCTGAACACTGATTTATTTGCCGTCCTTTCTGCAAGATGGCAGGCGATCAGTCATTGCATAGGTGTTACAATAACATCATTGGCACACAAAACAGTGGCAACAAATGGAGGAGGCGGAGCTTTACAGCTAAAACAGGTGCCATTATCTGGGATTAGAGTGAAGCAGGAGCAGTGAAAATTGACAAAGGTTACTCCTCATGGGGGGGGAGCAATGCAGGGTACACTAGTATAAATGTGGGTTTTGGTCCGCTTTAAATGTAATACAAACCTGTATCAATTGTGCCAGTTGTGCTTCCATGCATACATTACAGCAGGCACCTATTAGTGTCTGGTTGGACCCGAAAATGAAATATCAGGGGTGTTAAATGCTCAGTCATCCCAGAATGGGAAATCCAGCCTGCTTGAAATTGCTTGAAATTGGGCATTAGTATTTCCATCCACACTCCTATTCCCCACATGGACCCCCCTTATGAGGCACATCAGTGAGAACAAACAAGGGATCAGATATCCTTATCCATAGCGTTGTTACTGATGTGGAAGGACCTTAGGGTGAAAGCCTGGCTTTAGGTGAAAGATCGCTATATGTTGATGGAACACCATGCATGCAGAAGGCTGCCATGTAGACAAAGCTGCCAACTCCAAAAACCCACTTTATGGGTATGACTATAAAAAAATCTCACCTTTCTTGATAGCACCACAAGAGGGACTGCATCTGGAATGGAAGGATAAGGCTGAAAACTGTCTCTTTAGGGTGCTGCCAAAACTACCTGCTTCTAGGCCCAAATGAAGTTAACAGAGAGGACAAAATCCTAAAATAGAATAGGCCCAGGGTTCTCCCCATTTGCCCTCCATTGTCTTCTCAAAACCAAAGCAGTGGGGGGCCAGGCAGGGAATGGTCATGTACCTAAGGGTGCAGATATGCCAGAAGTGTCTACGAGCAACACCTCAAGTCGTGCAGGAATCCAAAGTCCTAAGCAAGTTCCAAAGTGCAAAATTAAGGCTGTAGTAGGAGCCCTGGGTCTAGAAGCTGATAAGACTCAATGCTGATGCCCCAGTGCTGGCCAGCTTATAAGGGACAGGTCCTGATCAGCACAGGTGCTGGCTAATTTCCAGCACCTCTCCTGCAGCCGAAGGCCACCTGCTGGTGGAGCAGCATACCACAGGGTCAATGCAGGGAAACGGGCAGAAATATCTAAACCAGGGAAACAATTGGTTCCCATATTGTGGCGGAACCCTGGACCTTACATCTGCTTTCTTGACTGCAAAGAGTAAGCGTTCCAGTCAATTCAACGAGAGCAGACAGCAGATTCCATCCTCAATTTTTGAGTGTGAAAATGCCTGTTTAGGTTGTTGATGTCCAAAATAAGTGAACCAATCCATCTTTTTTGGGAACCACAAAATAATTGGAGAAAATCGCAATGCTCTCCTGTCAGGGCACCAGAAGATAACCCTACACTCCAACAGGCTGCTACTTGCTACAAGAAGGTTTGCTACCCCTGATTGTGCAAGTGGAATGTTTGAGGGAAAGAACAAATTTAGAGGGATAGAGCAAAACTCCATGTTGTACTTGGAGGTCACAATCCCTCTTACCCATGCTTCCTTGTCTTTAATCCTCTATAAGGCTACAAAAAGGCATTCTGCCACTGACACAGTTGGGTGTCACTTTTAAGTAATAATTGGAAGCATTTTTGGCCTTGTTGCACATCAGAACTCGAGTAGCAGGTCTTCTAGTCACCTCTTGACACCTTACAAAAGGGTCAAATTTCCCATTTCTATTGAATAAAGGGGGGAACAATATATATTCACATTTATGGTTGTTCTGGTCCTCCTTGAGCAGCTTGCACATGAAGTAATAGTATTTCAAGGGCCTGTATCTTCTGTGCCTGCTGACAACAGCTAGGGCCAGAATTTCACCCACATGCTCTCAGCATTCAGGGAGACTCTGGTAACAAGGGATTTACAACATTGACAAACTGCCTTAGGGTGAAATTCCATATTGGATATGGTGTTGGGAAGCAGGGCAGGAAAACTCTGGACTTTGGTACAGGAATGTTTCATAGCTGAGTCCTGAATGGGAGGTAGATTAGACTAGCAGGATGCTAAGAGTGGAGGCACTAGAGATACCAAACACTCAGCATATGAGTGGTGGGTACCACTGACAGAGAAAAGAGACATGGGTTGGAGTCACAGCTACCTTAACTCCAGAGACTCAAGATACCAGAGTATCAAACAAGGGGTTTACCTAGCCAGTAGAAGTGTGGCTAAGAAAAAAAGAAAGAAGAGAGAGAGAGAGAGAGAGAGAGAGAGAGAGAGAGAGAGAGAGAGAGAGAGAGAGTTAAAAATAAAGCAGTAAATATCTGTAGGGAGAAGGCAGGGAAGATGTCTCTTTTATTTTTCCCAGGCGGTGTTAGTGATGGTAACCCCTCCACTTGCAAACTCCTAGTCAGCTTGTAAACTCCTCACTCAAAAGGTCGATCCTCAATGGAGTGTGATCTGGGGTCCTCAGGATGGTGATGTGCCACCTAAGAAAACCACAAGTGAAACATTGCCAATAGGCAGCATAACCAGCTCCTAGGAGACACTGAAATAATGGTGTATATGAATCGGAGACAGAGCTTTCTTCAATGTTTCATCTCCTGATTTTCACACATTATAAATGCAGGCAGAATATACTGAGCCCCCTACAGGGCAATAGGTAAAGATCTGTCTAAGTGGAAACAAGAGAAATCCCTTTTAGGCAGGTGGGTGTAATAAAAGGTATAGTGGTATGAATCAAACTCTGGCCATTTTGTAAAAATCAACATGGAAGCGTTGTCTTGGTAAATAATATAATAGTATCAATAAATTAAGGGCCAAGAAAAGCACCAACGTGCAGATTAAAGAGAACTTCTGCTGCATATATTGAGTTTCTGCTGTTTGAAGACACCTCTTCTTTTTGGACCTATTATTTTAGTAAATTAAGTTTTTTGGTGTTCTACTGTCACTACTTAAACCGGACCTTCACCATGATTTAATGAAAAGCCCAAACTCTTAAAAAACGGTTCCCCAACAGCTAAAATTAATATATTTTTAAGTTTTTAGTCACTAACTTATTATTCTTTCCCCCACTGGGCTGCAACTCTGTTCAGGAATTTAGGATACGGGCGCCGCCATCTTGACTCAGAAGCATCACACTTACTGAGGAGAGGAGAGTGGGATAAGGTACAGGGGGGCGGGTTATAGCTGTGCTTTGCTCAGACAGAGCAGAGCTGGGGTCAGGTAAAGGTCAGCAGTCCCAGAATGCAGAGCAGCACAGTCAGGAGGCACTTCCTGTTTGCAGGCTGCCTGATAAGATGGCGGCTTCCATAAGCCGCCATCTTGGATGTTTAAAGGCTCATAACATGCAGTAGATGCAGGTAGGATGATTTGTAATGTGAGCAATCTGTATGTGCAGGGTGTGGGAAACATATAAGATAAACTCTTATTCAGAGTGAAGGTCCGCTTTAAATACTTTTCTCATTTACATTTATCTATCTGTTCCCAGATTCAGCGCCTGTCTCCATATTTGTTCCTGTGTACCCTTCTTTCTGTGCTCCTACCCAGAAATTCTACTGTTGATGGCTTATAAAACTGCAAAAATGGTTAGAATATGGAAAGTCATTCAACTATTATGATTTAAAGCAAACCTAGACTCAATGTTTAGAGGGCAATTCCACTATCAATGGCATCTTTAAAAGTTGTTGTGTGGTCAAGGTGCTTAGCTTGTCTGTTATTTTTCTATTTTATTTGTTTGCAACTCAGTGTTATAAAAGAACCTTTATTAGCAACTGTACACAAACTGGTGTTGTGTACTGTTTGGTGTAGGGTTGCACAGACTTCCTGACTCTCGCTTGATGATCATCTGATTAGCAGAGCCAGAGACAAGGCTCCAAATTCCCTCCTGTTCTAATACGGCCTTTTTAGGTGAGGGAATCACAGTATTGTGGTCAAGTATCTAAAGGGTTACTGGCAGCATTCCTGCCTGGGGAGGGATGTCTGTCATTACTGCTGTCTGATTTTTCTCTGCTATGTGCGGGGAGGGGAGCTCACCCTTGTTATTGGAAGGATTCTGGAGTTTGTAGGCAAAAGCTATACAAAAGAAGAAGAAACCTGGAACCAGCATGCTAATAAGTAAATTACAGGTATGGGGGCACAATCATAACACACATTTTTTTTTAAATTCCATAACAGGAAAACAATAAGGCAGAACTAAGAACACCAAAAACCTGACAAAAATGTAAGTATGATTTGCCTTGCATAGCAAAATGAGGTGAGAGGTGCTACAAATCTAAAATAACTATCTACTGTGATTGAGAGGGTAATACCACTGTATACCACTATATAAATGCCTCTCCTAATGTTTCATTACTAATATTAGCTTCACATGCAGGGCTGAGTCTAGGTTTTCTGCTGCCAACTGTATAACTGTATAACTGACATATCACACGGCAATAATAGGGGTGGTTGGACAGTGACATGGGGCTAGGGTCGCCATGTATGGTAGGTGTTTCTGAAATGTATATGCTCACTATTTTAGGTTAAGGGTGGTTTTAAAAGTGGGTCTATGAGGATATAAAGAAATATTCAATGTGGGGGTTAATCCATGAGATGATCGATTAGAAATATAGAATGTGGTCTAGATCAACTTTTTGCAGATGTAAAGATGTAAACAATAGTTAATTGCCCTGCCCAAATGGCCTGATGTGTAACTTAAAGATAGTCCACATGTCAGTGCTGCACACATGACTGCTAAGTGAGGCAAAGGCAGGGGACCTAGATGTTAGGAAACAGGAAGATCAGAGATTCCCTCCAACTGTAGAAATAGCAGTGGGTGAGGGGGGGGGGGGGGGTGCAGTCTTCTGTTTTCAGGATGTCCCAACAGTTTCAGTTGAAATCATGGTTAAAAAAAATAAGTTTAATCCACCATAACATCTAAATTATTGGTCATAAAGGCAAGACAGTTACTCCACATAAATAAATGAAACATAGCCTATAATCTGGCCTAACCAATCTTCTAAAGGGCACATGCCACAAAGCTTAATACTGACTGTTTGTGATCCTTTCCCCTCATCTTCACCCCTCTTCCTTTAGACTGTAAGCTCGCAAGGGCAGGGCTTTCTCTCCTATTGTATCTTGTACTCAGAATATCCATTGTCAACTCTGTAAAACTGCATTTGATTTATTATATGTACCGTATGTTTCTACCCTGTCTGTAACTACTTCTTTGTAAAGCGCTACGGAAGATGATGGCGCTATATAAATAAACAATAATAATAGCCTACACGTCAGTACCGAGCATATTGATTTTAGTTATGAGAGTACATACCTCCCATACATGCAGGGTAGCTAGAGATGGTCTTTATTAACTATGGGACTCAGTTAGGTTTCCTAGGGGAGGGGAAGCTCCCTTTATCGGGAAGCTGTTTTCTTCCTTTTCCCTATTGAGTCCCATTTGAAACCCCCATTTCACTAAAAGAATATAACAATAATATAATGAGGACTGAGCGAGCCAGCATTGTTGCAATGAAGTGGTAAGACAGGTAGTGAAGCAGTTACTGGGCTGGTACATATAGGACTCAATATTGATCTCCTCCCCCAGCAATATCTTGGGAGTCACGTGTGAAATTTCAGGCAGCTTGAGGTGACCAGAGGCAGCAGGCAGTTTGATTCCAGGTGCAACCTTCCCAATCATATTTCTGAAGTGATTAATTCTCTCAATGGAGGAATAGAATGTGATCCAGGCGATGGCAAATGGTGATCCGGGTAGTGGCAGCTGGGTGCTGTGAGATAGGTGAGCAGACAGAGGCAATAAAATGGCTGCTGGATTTGGTGCAGGGGGGCGAGGCTGGTGGCAGTGGTGTTTGGGTGGCTGAAATCCCCAGTATTCTGGTGGGGAGGATGCAGCTGGCAGCAGCGGAGGATTGAAGGCACATGCAGCAGCTGATGACTGTATTCAAATGGGTCCCAGCAGATGACCTCCCTATACTCCTCCTGGACAATTATTTGTACTGAATGCTTTGCTGCATTTGGGTGCATTGGTGGGTGTCCACATGTTCAATCCTCCCTTCCTATACCACATACTGTGGTTGCTTGGACTAGGAGGGTTCTTCAGCTGATCCTTAACCCTGTTCTGTGCTCCTCTGTCCCTAGTCTGCTAATGCTGGAGTTGCCCCCCTTAGCTGTGCCTCCCTGCCACAACACATTCCTAGTATGTATGTTATGTATCTACATGGTGAAGTAAATCTGAATTTATAGAAACATGTGCAGGTGCTGAAAATCTAACCTCTGACTTCTAAAAAGGAATTAGTGGGTTAAGAAACTGCAGTGTCACTTTAGGGTTGTGACATGTCTGGGGGTTTGTTTGAACAAATGAGGGTTGTGACATGTCTGGGGGAACAAAGGTGGTTACTGGACTTCTGTCAAGAGGGGAAACCCATACTGTCCTACGCTAATGTGCCTTCTTCATTTTTTTCTTCTGCTTTTATTTAAGCCAATATATTTTTGCTATAGATTGCTCATTGTTTTTGTAATTTTAGAAATGAGCACTGTACATTTTGTTAGATCCAATGCCCATGTCAGTATGCTTGACTGTATGATGTCTGGTTGCTACTGATCTGTTTGAGATTGCACTGCATGTGGCTGCACCTTTGGTACAAAATAGCAAGAGTGACTGGTGAGCATATTAGCACCAGTATTGGGGGACAGACCCCTGTGTCAAGAGACCAGATCACTGCTAGATGGTGGCAGCATGATTTGGAATTCTCTCATCTCCTCATCTTTGGGTTTCCCAGTGGAATTAGAGGCATGTTGTTTTGTCTGTAGGGATGAATTATGGCCTGTGATACCTTGCGTGCTGGCAGAGACCAGGGTTGGAACAAGTTAGTATAACCAACTTTAGGCTGGGGCCAGCAGGAAGAGGTGTTTGGAAAGTTGTTCTGTGTTTTAAGCATAACACTGCACTACAAAACCCACAGTTAGCTAAGATCACCTAGTCCAGACCAGCACTTCAGGAGGTGAGGGGACCAAAAGCAACATTACAGACTTACGCAACCAGCACCTCCTCTAATATGAAGCATGCAGCATTAGTCTCTCTTCTGGTGGAGACCAGATGAGTAAAACCAACTGTGAAGTTAGTGGTGGCAGCTGGAGTTACTTTGCTTTAAGCATAATGCCATCTCTCACTTTTGATTGAGGAATGGCACAGTTGGATATACAGTTGGCCCACAGTTTGGTTATACTCACCCAACCAGTAGATGGGGAGGCTACAGCACCTGCACTGCAGCAGCTGCATGGCTTTGCCTCAGTACCTTGTTTTGCCATTTCTGTTTCTGCTCTCAACCAGGAGTCCTCTTTCTGCTTCAGTGATGATGATCCGTAGCTGCTGAGTCCCTACCACCCCTTATATACCCCTACTGCCCCATTAGTGTGCCTCTGTCAACCCCTATGTACCTGTACTTTCCCCTCTCTGTGCCTCTGCCCCCCATACACCTACTGTCCCTCCACCATTCCTCATTTACCCCATATATGTATCAACTCCACCTCCATTGTGCCGCATTTACCCTTCTGCATGCCCCTGCTGCCTGCACTGTGCTTTTCTTCTTACAACTTGCCAATTTTTCTGTGCTTTTCTGTGCTACCGCAGCTATCACTTAGAAAAGCCTTATTCTCAGAAGGATGTTTGAACCTTTGTTCACCTACTCTGCAGCATCAGACATGAACCCTGTAGTTTGCCTCTTACAGGCAAGTGTGGTGACTTCTTCCTTGTTGAATGCAGCAGCTGATGTCATAGTTTGCTCATACCAGCACCAAGCACAAGCAGGAAAGGAAACACTCGCACACACCACCAGCAGAGTAGAAGCCCACCATTCCTACATGCAGCCTTTCCAAGCTAGGGAGGAAGGGTAAAATTAACACAGCGGTGGTGACACGCTGCCTGCCTTTTGTTTTTTGGGTGAAATGCTGCCCTGCCACAACCTGCCCTCCGCAGACAAGTGTCCTCGGGTGCAAATTTGGGCCTGTTCACATGCCTCCCCAGCAACATTAACAAATTACCAAACACATATTGAATCAACGAATTTATGTCTACTGCAAAGTCCATATCATATCAGTTACCTTGAAACAGCCAATGTGCTGAACAGGAAGAATTCAAAAAAATGTAAGTAATTGCTAAAATGTGTTTATTCATTTTGGCAACAAAAATGTCTGTTTTCAACATAATACTTGTCAGTTATTCATTGGGCTTCCCTATGACTTTAACCACTTTATAACATTATATCTTAAATCACATTGTATTTTCACTTAGCTGTGTGACAGAAAATAAGATTCTTGGATAAATGAAGGGGCACAATCTTTAAATAATATTGATACTGTAACAGGATAAGCCAGTATTGTCCCTATCAAGTTTGTCTAATTACATGTTGTGGTAGAGCTTTAATTACTGAGCAATGAAAAACAACAGGCATATCTACAAACATTATCATCAATTGGTAACAGTTTATTTCTTTACTGGGTTAAACAGGGAGCAGAAGGCATCTGCCCAATTACAACAGAACAGAAAAGCATTACAGGTACAGAGTAGGACTATTGAAACACAGACAGTATTAATATTATATTTTAATACAACTGAATTATAGCATTATTTAAACAATCTCATAAATTAAAAAAAGGATCTAGTGCAAAAAGGTTCTAGAACATTGAGCACAGTGTATAAAATGCCATAAGAAGGAGGTCCTCGGAATGAGGAAAATATCAACCTCATCCTTATGACAGAGTTTAAAATAATAATTAAACAAGAGTGTAAGGGAATACTGGTCAGGGGCGACAAAATAAGGGGCTGGGGAGGAGTAAAAAGACTGCGCCAACCATTTCCCAGGAGGCTCAACACAGTATTACTATGTTCTGAGTTACAAGCTAGACTCCCATGAAGACATGGTTAAAGGCTTAGCTCCACATTGCATTTTTAATGTTCAACGTTTATATTAATATTGTTTTTCAGCTTTTCACTTTGTGAAAATATACCACCCTCATGTTAAAAGACACCTAAAACCTTCACAACATCTTGAGAAGGGTTCAGGCACTAATCCGCCTTAGCAGTAGTGCTGGCAATGTGCATTACACCAAAACCAAATCTGATAAACCACACAACTCATAAGTCTCCTTCAGCCAGGGCAGATCGTCTCCCCCCCCCCCACCACCAAAATGTGTTCCTTCAGAGATGCACGTCTCTTTAAACCATTTCAGAAAACAGATTTACCAATTTATTTCCAGTAGTGCATATTAGAACCTTGTCTTCGGTGCTCAGGGTGAAAAGGGAAAAATGTTTTACCTTTTGTATCTGTATTCATTTTGCAATTGTCTGTGTTTGAACATTTTCCTACAAAGTTATAGTTGGAAAATTATCTCTGCATTTGTGTTTAAGATACGCAGAATGTTCAGTCTGATGTTTAGTGTGAAGTTAATAATTATATCTGACTTCTCAAGGGAGAAGACTTCCTGGGTTTCAGTGTACACTACACATACAACGTAGAGGAAGACCAACTGTATTTCAATTTTTACGGTTGGAGACTCCGTTTACTCTAAGAGCAAGAGATATAACAAGAAAGAAGTTCCCTGTTTATCTAATATGTAAAAGATCCTAGAAAAACAATAAAACCTGCTTTAGTCTTTGCACCCGTTTCAAAAATCTAAAATGTAATTTTAGAACATTTTTAGCACCACTGCTTGTGATTGGGGGCATCCTGTTTGGTGATGCCTCCTTTCATAGCCCCCTGTAAGCCTGGTTTCCGAAGAACGAATACAGACCTCTCCCAGACTGATGTGGCTACTGACGTCCAATAATAATGACTAGGTTGACAGTAACACACTGTGCTCGTGTCTGAGAAATGCAATTGGCCGCATAGAGCCAGGTCCAGAAAGAAAAGCAAGGATAAGGTGAACTTTAGAGCCTCAAGGACTGGACTTGCAGATGGGCTATCCGGGTGGGTCATCACCAATCAGGATACCCCTTTGTCATAGCTATCCCAGATGCAGGATTTCTTTAAATCTGCTGAAATAAACACTAATTTTTGTGGTGAAGGACACCACCTTCTCTTTTGTGGAGTTATTCGATGTGTTTGGGAAGTACAATTGCTTTTTGTTATTAAGGTTATTAGGTTTGAAAGAAACTTCATTTCTAATTACTCGTACAGACAGGTGGTGTGTACATGGGACTAAGGGATACAAAAGAGGTTTGTCTAGAGTTAGCTCGCATTGAAAACTGATATTTCTCGATAAACCATGTTGCTACCCTATGTTAATGTTTTCTTTTTGCGAAGGATTAAGTGGGGTGGCACCTGTTGCATGAAAATTGAGAGCCCTCCTTTAAACATCCGTAACCTTAGAACTTTGCCCTGACATGGCAGGGGGCAGATTTGCACACGTGCAAAGCCACATTAACACCAAAATGACTTTGGTTTACTTGTTTATCATTTGTGCACACCGGTGGCCCAAAAGGCCATTTTTTGCATACGTAAAATTATATACATAATGTTTCAACTCCCACCTGACAATGCCTCATTCCTATCGTTCAGTTGCTTTCAACAGTTACTGGTTACTAGTGATCAGGTCAGCCCTAATCCTAAAGGAAAGCAGAATTTATTATCACATACTGTGAATGTTTTCATTAACACAGCTATACCTGTAGTAATAAATCAAAGCTAATGGGCCTGCCCCATTACAGTGCTGTCACTCTTGGCCACAATCATGTAAATATCATGTAAATAGAATCAACACCTTACCTTCATGAGGTCCTTGATCCTGTGCTGATTATGATTATATTGATTAGAACAACACCCTATTAATTGGGCGCAAGTTATCCAAAACTAAGAAAGTCAGTCATCTTCAGGAAAACATGGAGGGCAATTTATTGCTAGTGCCTGGTAGCGCCATATGAGCGTCTGCAGAGAGATGCTATTAGCGCCTCAGCAGTAACGCTGTCCACAGGCAGACGGCGCTGTTAGGGTTTCTGTGCTGTATGCTGTGTCTTGTTTGTTTTTTTCCAATAGAGAAAGTGACAGGTAGTGATGTTGGGGAGGGCTAGAAATCATTTGTATTTAACATGTAAATGAACAGCGTCAGCGCAGGTGCTCTGATACCATGCCATGTGCAATACAAAAAAGGCTTTAAATGGGGATGGCAGCATAGTGATGAAGTGAAAACATATGGAATGACGTTGGGGACATACAAATTACATGACACATGATTGGCAGACATGAAAACTACAGTTAGCCACATGTATTGTAAGTGCAATAATGAACGAAAAAAACATTCTGAACAGGCCAGGCGTCCCGTGTCACTTGACTGAGCACAAAAAAATTAAAATACGTTTACCAGAAGTCCCTAAAAAAAGGGACTGGAATGGCTAATTGAAGTCAATGGGAGAACAACACTGAACTCCTGATGTGATGTGGCAGTGTAGGGAACACAGCTAACAAAGTACTTGGTGCTCTTGATTCATGGAACGCTACATGGCACGAGGAGAGGCGCTAAGCATTTTTTTGCATCATAAGTATGACTTTCTGGTGGCGCTAATGAAAAACACCTGCCACTACGTGGAGATAGTGTTTCTTAAATAAGGCCCATAGTCTAGTTGCATTATCTATTTGTACAGATTAAGCATAACTTAATAATAGGACAGAATAGGCTTCTGGGAGGGCCTACATTTTAAACACATATATCATGTTGTTACATAGTTAAGTATTATGTATCTTGGTGTACAGTTGCGAGTGGCAACAAATTGGAGGTAGTGAAAACTTGTTCTGTGTTGTTCGTAGAAATATTGAAGCATTTGCATGCAACTGTCAAACACCATTTGCTCTTGCCTGTCCAAAAAGCCGTTTGACTCACTTACCTGGGTCTCTTAGGAGGCATCCCAAATCGAGATTGTGTTAAACACTTAGTCTCGGAATCCTGTGACAATCTGGTTTGCCACAGCATCCCAGCTTCCTCCACTGTGCACCCAACCCAGCAGCGGACATGTAGGTCTGCTGGGCGAGGAAAGTGGCGAAGCTGCAACAGAGTTCTCTGCCTTGGGATCCCATTACTAGGTAATTTTTTAATAGCAAGCCTCTCAAATCAAGATTCCCTGGGGCAAGGTTTCACATGCACCTCCAGCCTTTTAGACTCCAGGTCTGGAATTAGGAAACACCTTGGAATCTAAGTATTGTTCTTAGCGAAAATTGTTTTGTTCAACCAGAGCCAACAATCAGATTCAAGCCTAACCCAAATTCTTTCATTTTGAAGCTGTTATAGCTTCTTAGTATGAAAACATTGATGATTAAACATAATACAGTCAAATAATGAAATAACACGGATATAGTTATGGCTGGAACTGGGTCAACAAGATGTCTTGGGTTTAATGACTGCTAGACAGTCAATCCAAACAGATGTAGCTAAAACATATTGATGTGAATAGAAAAATGCAGATGTTGACACGCAGGTCATAAACGTTAACAGTTAAAGGATCTATCCATGTTAACACATAAGCAACAAAGAAAGCTAGAAAGTCTCTTAAAAATTCCAGGCTTAATCTAAAAATGACTTATGTTGTTGATCACTTCCACCAAAAAAAAATACATCTGGAAATGTGGCACATTAGGAATATTTAAAATTCTTTTGGGAGACATTAATCTGGTAGTTGTAAGGTGTTGGGTTATGTGGATTTAATTTACATTTATCCTTCAAAAAAAAAAAACAACAACACATGTTAACCTGGTTTAGAGATTTGCATGTCTAGAGATTTTAGGAGACATGATGTCTTAAAAATGATTACGGTATATAGATTTGCAGAACATTATATATATATAGCAGACATTTTGCATCTATTTACTGTAACAATATTTTTTTAAACCAAGGGCAAGTGTAAGTAGATTTTTGGACCAGTTCACTAAATAGCATCCAGTAGTTTGAAACCATAAATAACTTTCATTGTGTATGTTAGTCTATGTTAAAGACTGTTTGCTTTACGCAAAGGCCTCTAATTATTCTGTGTTTTACAGCCTGAAACAGACAGCGTTCACAAACCTCAAAGATGGGGCCTCAGTTTGTTAATTGCTCTGTACATTTGGTCTGCAGGGAAAGCCATAATTAACAAAAAATGAGACGACCAATGTAAGTGTAATTAAAATCGTATTTTAGCAATCACAGTAGTCATTATTCTTTCATGGGTTTAAAAAGCCATCAAATAAATTACTAATAACAATTACACATCCCACATCCCAGATTTTGAACCATTGTTGTTATTGATTTTTTGTCCAGGAGATCTTTATTCTAACGCATGCAGAAAAGGAAATACAGTTGTTAACTAGGCAATTCTAGGTGGATGTTATCTGAAAAGTGAAAGAAGTACCAAGACTGAGTGGTTTCAATGATATCTGAATGGCCTTACTTACTTTAAAAACAGATAACTGAATGTTATAAACAGATTCCCAATTAGTCACTTTTTTTTTCAAGAGTATTTGATTTGATAAAGGAAAAAGTCACATGTAGAGCAAACTAAGGGCAATATTGCGTTCCCTGTTGACCCCAATATGTTAAATCAGTTCTTCTCACTCTTGCATTAAAACTCTTTACTATACAGCAACGGGGCAACACAACCTGGGTTGCCCCGCTGTGGATCAGCACTGGTAGAACAAAAAACAGCCGTCTGGGAACTTACCTCTTCCCGGTCCTCTTCTATGGCTGCTGTGGAGCAGCCTATGAGCCTCCATGGCCAGCACTGATAGGCTTGGCCACTGGCCATGCGGATAGGCTGCTTGGAGTGTTGTGCCCAGGTGATGGCAAGCACGTAAGTGCGACCAGTGGATGAGCATATCCGCACTGGCTGACGGTGGAGGCTGCTCCACTGCAGCTGTAAAGGAGGACCCAGAGAAAAAATAGTTCCGGAGTGGCCTTTTTTTTTCTTTTACGCTGCTACCGCCGCTTTATAGTGAAGAGTGACCAATCAATTTTGACCACAGTTAATCTGTAATATTCCTTTTTTTGGATAAAAGCACACAACTATCCTGAACAAATTAGGATACTAAACTTAATGAGCACAACTAAGTCCTCTTTGTCATAATTGGCATTGTATACCATGAATATGCTATTTTAGGTAAGGATTTTTGGAGAGTTATAAAATATATTAATTTAAAATAAAAAAATAAGAAATTAAATTAACTTATTTTATGATAAACTAGGTCACATGGTACCAGGTTGGCCAGTTTATCCCCTTTTTCTATATTGGTAGAGCCATGCTGAAGATCTGGCAAAGCAACTTTATCTTTGGGTGTGCTTTTGGATGAGGATTAAAGTTTACATCTGAGTAAGCTTTTTTACTTGCACATACAATATTTTCTCAGCAAACACCTACCCTGTGATTTTTACAGGCGAGGTACATTATTTTGGTAAGTTTGGAAAGAACAGCATCCTATGGGCTATGCAGATTTTTTCATGTGTTCAAGTTAAAAAGCTCACTCAGATGTACACTTCTGTTCAAACCCAAAAGCACACCCAAAGGTAAACTTGCTTCACCAGATCTTTAGCATGACCCTGAATGTTGATCTATTTGACAGTACACTCAATTACTCAAAACCTAAATTGGTGCATAGACTCACGATATTCAGTAACCCAAAACCACCAATCAGAAATCACTTTACAGCTGTACGGACAATTGCTTTCGTCTGCTCATTAGAGCTTGCTGCACTCCGACTCATTAAGTGAGGGCCATTGAGTCAATTAAATGTTTGTATTGTAGAGTCTTATTAGGTATAATGATATAATCAGTGCGACCATAGTGTTAGTTCTAATTATATAATCAGTACTAATTATTGAGGCGTTGGTGTGTTCTTTTGTAACAAAAAAAGGTTTTCTTCTAAAAGGTTTGCTCATCTACATACATTTGTTAATAATCTACCTATCTGACAGCGAAAAACAACTTAATACAATAACATTGGCAAATTAACTATTATTGCTTTACTGGCTAAAGAAATTGGCCTGTAATGGTGTTTTATATGATGCATACAATTGTACAAATCACAATTAAAACTTTCCATTGTTACAAATTCTATTCTATAGAAGGTTTTGCCCAGTGTATGCCTCTGCTAAATTGTAGGGGCTGGCATGAGAAAACAATTAGGAATAAATGCCAGCAGCATTAAAGGACTTGTCAACCCTAACAAAAATTTATTTTAGGTCTTATAACTCCTAAAAACCTTTTCCTTCAATCTTTTGGGGACCCTGCAAACATTCAGATATGCATCGGGTAATGGCATAATTTTTAGAGGAGATAAGATCATCTCTTCTTCTATTCCTAACCCTTCTGTCTGGCAGAGAAAGCTCCGTTTGTTACAAACCGCTGAAAGTTCAACACCCAAAGCTCTACAGAAGGCTTGTGCTCACTGTGGCATGAGTTGATGAAAGCCCTGAGTTGGGAGAAAAGAGCCTTTAAAAAAGATGCCTAGAGCCACTTCCTACACTAGGAAAATAGTTAGCCGTCTTTCGGACCTTGATTGGTCCAATGAAGTGGACTCTCTCTTACAGGATCCTCCACCAAATAAGGGAGCTATCTCTATGTATTATGCTGTGTTGAGGAAAAAGCTTGATTGGAGTGGGCAGAAAACAGGAATGATAAGATGGACTCGGCATTTCCCTGACCTCATGTGTGACCAGATCTTGAAATCTTATAACTATTCTTGGTCTACTCTATCAGCATCAACATATAGAGAGATGCTTCTTAGACAGTTCCATTATAACTATGTTTCCCCGCTCCGATCTTACCGTATGGGCTTATCTGAATCCCCACATTGCCTGAAATGCAATGCGGAATCAGCAGACCTCTTTCATAACTTATGGGAGTGCCCTGTGATCAAAAAGTTCTGGAGACAGGTGTCTCAATACACATCACAGAACCTGGTAAATTTCGCGCCCCCCTCACCGGAATGGGCAATTTTCGGGGAGTTCATGTTGGAGGGAGTGAGAGTCTCACGGGGAACCAGAAGGCTGTTATTGATTATATCCGCGGTCGCACGTAAAACTATTTTACAGGCCTGGATCCACCCCGAACCGCCCCAATTTAAAGTCTTTTTGGGAAAATTACAGCAGTTCTTCAAATTTGATTGGGTAGACGTAACCTCCCAAAAGGAAACAAAAGTAGAGTTCTTTTTCGCTACTTGGGAGAGCTATATCAATCTCTTGACCCCGGAAGTCAGAGCTAAAATACACAACGCTTTCGGGGGCACTGAATGGTATCTTAGAAGACTGGTGGAGGGAGATCCACCAATCATACTAGGTTAGTGGGTGGGGTATCTCACAATTCCCTTTCCTCTTGTTTTGTTAGTCTTGCAAACACCGGGGCCTTTGTAATGTTCAGGGGAACTACTGCTGATACTCCTTGAGATACCTCCCATAGAACAAACTGGGGTGGGACTGCTTGAACGTTTGTCAATTTACAAGTTTGACCAGTAAAAATGCTGTGACCGATATCTATTTGCTGTGTCCAATGTTTATTTGCTACCTTGCTTATTGTCTGTGAGCTGTATGACTGTAATTTTCCTGTCCTCAATAAAAAAGTTTTGAAAAAAAAAAAAAAAAAAAAAAGATGCCTAAGACTTGAAACTGACCAAAATACCTAAACCTAGCCTGGACTATATATAGAAAGGCTGTAAAAATTGGCAACAGCTGGATAAATAATAATATTTATTTTTTGTGGCAATTGGCAATTGCTTGCATACACATAGGAATTCTTCCTCTACATTTAACCCTACATTTAAGACAAATACAAGAAGTGAGTGCACATGTACGGTGGGCTTGAACCTGAAACTCTCTTGTCACACGTTCTGTTCCTTAACCTCTATGCAATGACTTCCCCCTATTTATATAGTGCCAACATATTCAGCAGAGTAATAAATGACATAGCCATAAAACAGGGGGACAATTTCAACAAAAAGGATTAGGGCCTGCTCACAAGCTTACAATCGAAGATCCCTTACTTTCAGCACTTCAGCCCTCAAAGCTTACAATCGAAGATCCCTTACTTTCAGCACTTTAACAGCGATGCAATAAAATCCATCCACTGCCGGATTTACTACATCTGCGTACCAGGTCAGTATTGGGTCATTATAATGTTCGAACTGCATCTAGAATGAGCTTTTGAAGCAGCTAATGCATCAGAGGACGTGGAGGAAAGGCATATGCTAAGCTGAACCCCTTACAAGGCAAAAGCAGAACAACCCCCTAAAGGCCAGAGAGTCTTTTACTCTATATAGAAGTGCTTACCGTTTTGTCCCGTTAATCGTAAAGCTCTACAAGTTCTCTAAAGTGGTCAGTACCATTTTCTTGGTGTCTCGAAAGGAAGGATCCATGGCCTTGCAAGGTTACATTCTAAATTTCCATTACCTGAATAGGTGAGAGCCTCTTCAGGCGGTAGAGGCGATGTTGTGATCTGCTGTTTCTGAATTGGAATAGGAAAGATATTTTTCTCACTGGATTTCTTATGGAAGGGATGAATACAACTAGAACCTAAAGTTCTCCAGCTCAAGGAAGGGGAAATCTGCGGTAAAATAGTAACCCTTCAATGGCATGAAGTCTAAGTTGAGCTTCTGGTCTTTGGTAAAAAGCAAGTTGATAGAGGGTATGGTCTACCAGATATACAGCTCTAGCACTAAGCTGCTGTCTTGATCAGCCAGGTTGATAGGTTCCACTATAGTGAGTAAAAGCTTTGAGGTGAGTTGGAGGGTGATGCCCCCTTTCCTTTGGGACTGCAGTTTCTCTCTTGGACTGACCCCACAACTAGGCCCAAGAAAACATCCTGGGACTTGACATCTAGAATGAAGCACTTGGTTACGGAGGCATCATCAGGGCTATTTCATGAGAACTTACTACTAAACAGGAAGGTTTTGTCAATAGGAGACTTAAATGACTATTTCCTGACATAGCCCAACCTCTGATTGTTGCATAAGCAGCTCATGGCCATCATAAACTCACTTTCAATAGTCTCCTACTTGTTCTAACCTCCCCCGACTATTGAATAAATCCTGCTGCAGGATACTTTGCAGATCCACACTCTTTCCTGTTTGGACTGCCTCTTTGAGGAGGCCCATTGTTTCCTCCCAAAGAGGGAAGCAGCATTAGCTAAGGAGTTAAACTTCTCTTACTTGGCCACTAAGTAAGACATTCCTTGAATAGATCATTATCAAGGAACCATCAACAGGTGTTAAAGAAAATCTTGATCTAGTTTAGTCTACCTGAAGTCAGTGAAAGGCTGCCAAGGTTAGTACTAAGAGTAAGGAAGCCCCATGTAAGCTGACAGGATAACACAAGTGCAGGCAGATGTAAAGTCCTGAGCCAGAAAACAGAGAGGATCAGATAGAACATCTAACCTGGAAAACCGTAATCCCCCCCCCTCCCATCGAAGCACTCTGCAAAGGAAGGACAGACTGGGCTGCAGGGCATATCCAGTTTGTAAGACCAAGGAGTGAGATGCCAGAACAATAAGCTGGGTTAACACAGTACCTGGAGGGATGGAAGCTAGATCAGGTGAGTAGCATAATCCATGGAAAAGCAGGGATCGACAGGTTAAAAATGCAGAAGCGGAACAGGTTAACGGGCCAATGCTTGGAATGCCAGCGGAATTTCATAAGTGAGGCTTAAAGCCAGGGTTCAAGTTGGTTAGTTTGTTCAAGAGAAAATAGTTAAATCAAACAGCAGATCCAAGGATTGGTAGAGGATTCCGAGTCAGAGAGAACAATTCAAGAAACTCAGGAGATCACATGATATCAGTACACAGGTACACATATCAGAAACACTCAGGATAACCAAGATATCTGGAGATCACAGGGGAACCAGGGACACAGCAGTCAGTATGTCCATCTGCTTTGAGAAACTCTGTTAAAATGGGCTTCCTCTGCTGGGGCAGAGTATAAGGAAATGAAGCAGGAGCTTTGTTCTCAATGTCTTATCTCCTAAGTAACAAACAACCCATGCATTTCAGAATGTTTGTTTACACCTTACAACAGTGGTTCCCTTTTCACTTTGAGATCACATTCATCCCTGATACATGGAAACAAGGGATTGGTGACTCTCATACCCGATTCCAATCACTGCGCATATATACAGTATGACATAATCCTGGTGCTGAATTTGCAAGGACGGGGAAAATTCAGATTGCAGCACATTAAAGCATCAACCCTGTGAGAGGTAAGGCAAGTATAACTTATCTTTTTAGACAGGTTCAAAGGTGGTAGCATACTGTACATGCACATACCTTATCATTAGGCACTATCCAGGCAAAAGTTTAACTAGGGGTGCTAACTTATTGCATGTTTGTGCCTGGGCATGTGTTTCTAATCATTGTTTGAAGTTTCCTTTTATTCAGCAATATCTCCTCCCAGCTCCTGACCATGTTGTTTAGGGGATGCTGAATGTTCCTCACTGAAAAGCCAGAAGACAAAGACATTTAGTGAATGAGCCTCATCTCAGCAGTGCTGTCAGGGGCTTCTGGGGGTTTAAAAGGGAAAATGGTAGACAATGATTGATTAGAAACACATCATCTGATGCAACATGGGATAACAAGTCACTACTCTTAGTGACAATGCAATGACTTTATGACTAGGCTTAGCTTCATTTCAACTTTATTTTTACTTATCCGCCCTCAACTCAATCAAGATTCGCTATTCACTTTCGAGTCATCATTCATGTTCTTGTCAAATTCGGCAGCAGGATAGTCTGTAACGAGGGCTACTATTCCATTCAAACATTCCAAGAAGGCGACCATGCTCAGGAAATCCGGAAACTGTGTGTGTGTGTGTGTGTGTGTGTGTGTGTGTGTGTGTGTGTGTGTGTGTGTGTGTGTGTGTGTGTGTGTGTGTGTGTGGGCACTCACGCATTACCAGATTTTTCTAAAAATCCAGCCTGGGACTGAAATATGATTCCCAAGGTTAGGGAGGTAAATGTAACATTTCCCAGGGCATATACTTTTAAGTTATGAACTATACTCCAGGTCATATTTCAGTACAGTGCTGCTGACAGCATGCCTTCAGTTACCACATATGGTAATAACTGACTCCAGCAACACAGAAGCAACCACTCGTGGTCATGTTAAAGTGGGTTTTTAATGGGTTCCAGAAACAGAGTTTTTTTGGTTTGGTGCAAAAAAAAATACAATTCTGTGGAACCTGTAGAATTGGTGAGTATACAGTACGTCCTGCTCCAAATCTAATACTTACAGTTGGGATATACTCCGCCAGATGGTGCTGGACTGCAGAGACATCGAAAATAGGCTCCACCCGGCCCATCAAATACCCAGGGAACTCCCACAAATCTCCAGCATTAAAAAGCAGTTAAGGAGAAGCCGGGAGAATTAAACAATCCAAACTATCAACTATAACAATGATAACAATCACCATACAGGGGATCCAAGAAAATGCAAACCAAGGGTGGGTTGGAGCAGGACGTACTGTATACTCATAATACCAATTCTACAGGTGAGTAATCACAGAATTGTATTATTGTTAGTATACAGTACGTCCTGTTCCAAATCTAATACTTACAGTTGGGACATTCAATAGCAGTGTCCATAAAGTAGGGTGGGATCCCCAAGAAAATCAGCAGCAGGCAGTTTAAACCACTGCCGCCTGCAGAACCTTTCGGCCAAAAACAGCATCAGCTGAGGCCCTAACATCAACCTTGTAAAACTTTGAAAAGGTATGAACAGAAGACCAAGTAGCGGCCTTGCAAACTTGTTCAACAGAAGCCTGGTGCTGAAAAGCCCAAAGAGGCACCAATAGCACGAGTGGAATGAGCAGTAAGGCAGAAGGGAGGATTCTTCCCCTTAGCAGAGTAGGCCTGAATCACAGCCTGACGAATCCACTTGCTGATAGTAGACTTGGCAGGAGCCAAACCCTTCCTAGGACCAGAAGGGACCACAAAAAGAGCATCTGTTTTCCTGAAAGGTGCAGTAGCCACCAGATAGTACTTCAGACACCTAACCACATCCAAAGAGTGCAAAACCCTCTCCTTAGCATTGCTTGGATTAGGGCACAAAGAAGGAAGAACAATATCCTGATTCAAATGAAAAGCAGACACTACCTTAGGCAGAAAATCAGGTTTGAAACGAAACACCACCTTGTCCTGGTGCCTCTCATAGTAGGGGGGCTGAATGGACAGCGCCGCCAACTCAGACACATGCCTGACAGAGGTGATAGCCACCAGAAAGACAACCTTGAGCGTAAGAATGGCCAAGGCAGCATCCTGCACAGGTTCAAAGGGAGCACCCTGCAAGGCTGACAGAACCAAGTTCAAATCCCAAACAGGCACCATAGGACGCACATGAGTGACCCCTTGGAAAAAAGTCCTGATCAGAGGGTGCTGAGCAAAGGACTTCTGGAAAAAAATAGCCAGGGCAGAAACCTGACCCTTCAGAGTACTGAGTTGGAGCCCCATCTCCAACCCATGCTGCAGGAACTCCAGAATCCTGGGAATAGAGAAGACACAACAGGGAAGAGACTTAGACTCACACCAGTCAATGTAGGCACGCCAAACCCTGTAATAAATGGAAGAGGAAGACTTCTTCCTAGCTTTAATCAAAGTATCCACAATTGAGGAAGACAGCCCCTTCTCCATCAAGATGGAGGTTTCAGCAGCCAAGCCGTCAAAGGCAGAGTTTGTAAATTGGGATGGCGTAGTGAGCCCTGCGTGATCACATCTGGCACCAAGGGCAGAGCGTACTGATCTACTGCCAGCTGTACCACGTCTGCGAACCACACTCTTCTTGGCCACCTGGGGGCCACCAGAATTGCTGGCACCCCTTCCAGAGCAATCTTGCGCAGAACCCTGCCCAGCAGGGGAATTGGGGGGAAGACATACAGGAAATGAAAGGCTAGCGCATCCGAGGTCAGGGCCAGAGGATCCCTGGACAGAGAGACAAAAGCTGGAAGCTTGTGATTGTGGCGGGACGCAAACAGATCCACATCTGGTTGGCCCCAACGGTGACACAGAGATTGAAACACCCTGCTGCATAGGGACCATTCTCCCTGGCGAGAGGTCCCCCCTCAGAGAGTACGCCAGGCGATTTACCACCCCCGGGATGTACACAGCTGAAATGCAGGGGACATTGGCCTACGCCCAAGTCAGGATCAGAGACGCTTCCTGGAGGGCCCCCTTGCTCCGGGTCCCTCCCTGATGATTGATGTAGGCAACTGCCGTCTGGTTGTCCGAGCGCACCTGAACAGGCAGGCCCTGAAGATGAGTAGTCAAGCGAGCCAGAACTAACCTGATCGCTCGCAGCTCCAAGACATTGATAGGAGTGTGGGCCTCCTGAGGGCCCCACCTCCCCTGGAACCGCAGGGACTTCCAGAAACCCCCCCAACCTGACAGACTGGCATCCGTGGTGACCGTCTCCCAGGAAGGGGCAAGAAAGGATCTGCCCCCCAACAGGTTCCTTGAGTCCATCCACCACAAGAGGGACCTCCTGACCAGGGGGAGAGCACACAGACCCTGTCCAGGGACGCTGGGTCCTTGTCCCATACAGACAATAGGTGAAGTTGCAGAGGCCTCAAGTGGAACTGAGCATAAGGGACTGCTTCGAAGCACGCCACCATCAGGCCCACCAGCTGCATCCCCTGCCTGATGGAGGGATGGGGACAAGCTAGGAGGGACTGAGCCTGTGCAATCAGACTGTCCACCTTCTGCTGAGGAAGGAAGGTCCTTGCCTGAACTGTATCCAGATTCATTCCTAGGAATGGAGTTACCAAGGAAGGGGACAGTGAGGACTTGGGGTGGTTGATCACCCATGCAAATGACTCCAGAGTAGACACCACCAGCTGAGTATCCAACTCTGCCTGATGTAGAGACTGGGAAGTGATGAGGATGTCGTCCAGATAGGGAAGCACGCGGACGCCCTGACATCTGAGTAGAGACATCACGCCAGCCAGCACCTTGGTGAACACCAAGGCACACATTCTGATGGTGTCATCCAATGCTGATAGGACAAAATTTACAAAAACATCACAACTGGAGAGTGCATTAAACACCTCACAAGGCAAATCATCAGGGGCACTATCAAGCATATTTCTGATAAGGGTTCTAGTGGCCACAGCAGTAATGGCAGAGGCACAGCCCGGGCGCTGCGCCGTCCCCGCACATGCAAAGGCGTGGGATGCCAGCTGGTCAATGCGCCGGTCCTCAGCATCCCGCAGGGTAGTAGAATCAGAGGAATGCATGACAGAGGTGTTAGATAGCCCTAGGATCGGGGCATCCACTTCGGGGGGGGGGGGGGATGACCAACATTTAACCACCTCAGCAGGAAAGGGATACTTCCTATCCCAACTCTTTGGAACCCCGGGAAGTTTACTGGGGTGCTCCCATTCCTTGAGCACAAGGTTATGGAAATGTGCCTGCTCTGGAAATTCCAAACGTGATTTTGCTGTATGGAAAAGCTCCCCTCTTTGCCTGGGAGCCTCAACAGGGAGAGAGATAGACAGAACCTCAAAAATCTGGGTCAATAATCTGTCAGTGTCCGGGGCCCAGGGGTCAGAGCCAGAATCGTCATGACCCCTTGGTCTCTCATCAGATGAGCCTGAATCAGAAAAGAGCTCCCCTTCATCAGACGGGGTATAGCCACACAGATTCATAAACTCCTCAGTTCCCATGGGGAAAACAGTAACATTAGGCGTCAAATGCCGCTTCTTAGCAGGGGCCTTACGCGCTAAGGACTTAGCAATAATCTGTTCAACAGTAGCCAGTCTAGAAGACACATCAGGCTGAGAATCCCCACTAGTATGCAACTCAGTAGGAGTGAGATTTAAGCTTGGGGGAGTAGGTGAAGTGAAACGAGGTGCAGCCACTGGCAGGCCAGATTGCAATGCAAGCACCTGCTCAGCACAGGGTACACAGACCCGTGCCTTGTCAGCGTCAGCATGAGGCTGCCCACGCGCTACACACAGCCGGTCTTGTCCCAAAGGGACCCCGGTAACATTATCCTGAGATGCCTCCATATGGTGATTATAGCGGCGCTATACGCCGATAGGGAATAATGCTATATAGCAACCCTGGATGCCCCAATAACCCGCTAGGGACGTGGGAGTATAATTTTTACAAGGTCTACAAGTAATATACTAAAAACAGGCCCGGGAGAAGCCAAGAAGGGTTCGTCCCGCCTGAAAGACATAAGCAGACAAGACCTTAAGTACATTGTAACAAAAGTGAAGCAGATAAAGCCGCCCGCGAGGGCACTTACGGACTGCGGTAGGTAGGAGTCCGTCACGCATAGGCCAACCAAGTCAGAAAAGATGGCGTCGGTATGCCTCGAGGGGCGGGCCAGTAACAGCGATGACGCGGAAGGCGCCAAAGACGGGCCCCGCCCCCGCGAGCGCGAAGCCAGAAGGCCAACAGCCAATGATGGCGCACCAGCGGCTGAGGTAATGGCGCCACCAAGCGCGGAACCAAGTCAGCGCGCTGCGGCGGTAAATTTAAAAGCAATACAGACAAGTCAGCGCGGCGGCTGACACAAGAATAAAGCACAGACTGCATAACCTACATATCTATACACATACACACCCCCCCCCTCTTTTCCCCCGAAGACTATAAGGAGGATGAGGGAGGACGGCGGCCACTTAAATAGGGCCCACCGATAGACAGGGGCAATAGTGCGGGAGGGGCATCCCATAGAGGCTCACCATAAGCCTGAACCGCCTACCCTTTGGTGGGGGATTGCGGTGGAGCAGCGCTCCTAAGCACCTGACAGCGGTGCTGCCTACCTTCACCCGACCAGCAGAGCCAAGGCTGGGAGGCATATTACAAGTGGAACGGGTGGGAATAGTCCTACAGGGACGCAGGTTAATAACCCCGCTCACCTGCGAGTAGAGAGCCAATTTCTTGTCCTTCGCAGCCAGACTGCAGAGAAATTCTGGGGATTTGTGGGAGGTCCCTGGGTATTTGAGGGGCCGGGAAGAGCCTATTTTCGATGTCTCTGCAGTCCAGCGCCATCTGGCGGAGTATATCCCAATTGTAAGTAATAGATTTGGAGCAGGACGTACTGTATACTAAGAATATAAAACCTGTATGTAGCATAGTGCTTCTCTTAAATCCCTCCAAACTATGCATTATGATTTTACTTGTTAGCCCATAACCTTATCTAGCAGTTGCAACAATCAGAAATCAGCAGTTAGCAGAAAAGATCCCTCACCTCATATACATAAAAAAAACCCAAAAGTCTATATCCAAAGATTATGAATCTTCGCTGTTTAGTTTTATCCTAACTGTAGTTTTGCTTTAATAAGACACAGGACCAGACTAAACACTGTAATAAAGTGATTTCCTTATACATACAACTAAGAATGTCGAATTGTTATGATTACAGGGAGACACTTTGTCTTATGCCTATTAGTCAGAGGACATACTCGCTTAGTTTATTTCCCAGATGTTCAGGTCATTTGAAGGCAGCTGTAAGTCAGAGACATTTTAAGCTCACTTGGGGAGTCTGCTGGAGCAACAGCAATGATATCAGGGAGAATCTAATAGTTACAAATGGGAAAAACTAGAAAATGTGCAACAGGAAAGAGGAATTAGACACATGGGAGTCATACAATGTCCAGTTGTTTAAGACTGGGACTAGAGGAATTATATATATACATATATATTGTTTCTTGCATTTTCTTTTCCTATTATATTCTACATTATACTCTTGGGATAAATTCTCTTTGCCAATAAAATCAGGTGTGAAGTGTTTTGTTCTTAGAATTTATATAAATGATATCTGTAAGGCACATACACTTAAATACACTCTCACATACCTTTTCTGTCATCCATTATATATGTGATGAATTGAAAGGTAATTATGTTTTACTGTTGTCATTTTTATTGAATCCTAAACCATAGCCAAGAAGTAATTAGCAGGTAAAACTGACATGATATCTCTGGTTTACAGGTTTTCTTCTTATAATTTACGCACTGAATCTTTTCCATAGAAGACAAATGTACAAAACGCAAATGTAGTGTAGGATTAAATTACATTATTGTTACCATTTTTATCCCACTATATTATAATGCATATACATTTATATTCAGGAACCCCGTGAGCCAAAAGTAGATTTATGCTCATTCCCGATATTAGTCTTAGTAAACTTATATAAAAAAAAAACAAAATTTGTTTACCATAGATCAAGGAACTTACGAGACCATCTCCCTAAGAGAAGATCCCTTTGCTGTAATAGAGTAGGCATGTACAAATGCCAATCGTGCACTATGTGTTCATACGTTCAACAAACAAAAAGCATCACTCTGGGAAAGTTTTCACCGATGAAGTTAAAACACTTCATCAATTGTAAAAGCACGAATATCATCTATGCTCTTATTTGCACTTGTGAGCGCTTCTACATAGGCAAAACAAATAGAGAATTGCGAAAAAGAATTTATGAACACACGTACGATATAAGGACAGGTAACAAGAAAACCCCGGTGGGGAGACACTTCTTTCATTATCATAAACAAAATCCATTAGAAATGTCTGTTGTAGGTATTGACAGGATACACAAAAACCCACGTGGAGGGGACGTCGAGAAGATGACCCTCCAACGGGAAACCCAATGGATTCATTATTACAAGGCCCATTGTTTCCCGGGGTTAAATGAGACAATCAGTTATGCACCTTTTTGGGTTAACATTTCCTGAATATTATTTAATCTTATTTTCTTGTTCTGTTTTTTTTTTTTTTTCAATCAATGTCAATCAATCATACTTACAAATTGTGCCATGCGATGTTCCTGGTTTGGTCGGCCTATTTTTATCCACTGGAGTATTAATTAAATTAATTGTGATATAAACTAATTAACTGTAGTTAATATTTTTTAATTGAATCCAACTTGAGTCAAATTACTGGGATTTATTTAAATAATTATTTTCTGTTCTATAAAATTTATATTGTGTGTCCGGTATGGATATATTTAATTTGGCGATGGTTGGTTTAATATAGTTAAATTAATTCGATTTAATTGCACTCGATTGGATTCAATGTAATGCATCCCAACTAATTGAATGTAATATAATTGAAGGTTTTTTTGTTGTTAATTTAATTTAATTAATTAATGACTCAACAAATACAATTCATTTGTGTTTTATTTAAATCCAGTTTATTTTATTTAATTAATTAATTTATCTGTATTTAATTATTTAAATGCTAATTAGTTACCTATCCACTCAATTTATTTTATTTATTTAGTTTAATGAATTTAACTTTTGAATTTATTTACTCAGTTTAATGAAAGGAATAATGTAATTTAATTACAATGGAAGGGTCATTTTGACTTTTAATTCTTCTATTTTAAGCTAGTTCACTCACCCTAACTAATTTGAAGTTGGAGTATTGTCCTGATAAGTAAATCAACTATTTGACAAATTTAGAATTTTTGTTTATTTATTAAGTATAGGTTTGAACTCATCACTTGAGTGTCAATAGGGGCCCATTTTAGGCAGGACGGTGACCGTCCATGTGCGACTCTGTAACTGGCAGTGAGAGGTGCCGTTCAGGACAGGGGCGGGGCCGTGGTGTGTGGGGCCGGCGCGTGACGCACTGCCTCTCTCTTCCCTCCGTTTTTGGGGGGGAGGGGCGTGCTCTGTGTCTGGGGCCGGCCCCTCAGGCTCGGCCCGCCTGCCTCACGTCCCTGGCAGCGACGCGCTGCCCCTGCTCCGCCGGAAACCGCCGCCCTTATAGCGGCGGGGCGGAGTTTTGACGTGCAGGCCGCACCCCGGCCACACGTGTGGAGGGCGCCTTTTGTTTGGCGACGCAGTGTTGGTCGGGTTACCGGCTCCTCTACGGGGACACTCCACGTGGGAGGCTTAGCTGATTCTGCCCCCATGCGTGCCTGAGCTAATTTCATATGGAAACACAAGGTACTTATCTCTTTATCATTGTATACTAGATGTTTTTTACGTCAAGTCAATTTTGCTTATTGATCTCTCAGTATATCTAGTCTATTTAGTTTAGATTAATTTAAAATATAATTAAAATAAAATAAAATCACTATGACTAATATATTACATATATACTGGCACCTTTAATAGGTTGTGTCCCTATTCTCGGTGCCACAGAGTGCCCCAACGTTTGTTTTTGGTCTTTTCTGGTGCAGTTAATGTCAGTCTTAAAATGCATTACATTTGATTATTTCCAGATTTGCTACCGTGATGTGTTGTTTCGTTTTGTGAACGCCCCAGCTATTGGGCAACCGTATGCATATTTTGATAATTTTCAATGGGCCCTCCAAGCCAGGATCCCTGTGTTTAATCACAGAGCAGGTACTTTATTACAAATGACCTATATCCATGTAAAATGATATATATATATTGTTATATTCATTTGTATTTCATTTCTCTTATGTGTTTTTGTCATTTTTTTGCTTATACTTTCTTGAAAAATAAATAAATAATAAAAAATATAATAGAGTGAATAGATGGGTGCTGAAGAAGCCTGTTGTGCAGGCGAAACTAGTCCGCCCTGAACTGTAACAAGAGTGTCTGAACACACTGCCCAAGGATTGAACTGTGATTATTGTATCAATATGGTTGTATATTGAGGGTATGCAATTTTGGTAATGTTGATATGTAATTAGAGTACTATCTATTTTGATATGTCCATTCACGTGTAACTCTTTGCAATGAGGAATGGTTTTTAATAACATGTTATTTTTGTATAAATAAATCATAATGTTTTTAGCATATTCATGTGTATAACGTTTCCTTCACGGCCGGGTCTGGGGAACCGGAGCTCTGGTGTTTATTTACTAATAGGGGTACCCAATAACCCTGTTTTTCCTTTTTGTTGCTCATTCCCAAATAATCCCATTCAGTTGTGACTGGAAGCTGGGGCTAGCACAAACACCGGTCGGGGGAGATTACCTTTCAGCACCAGAGCTGAAGAAACTGGACAGGTTCAGCCCAAAACCCAGGATTTTTATCCACCGATTTAGGATTGCCCGGCTTGTGTAAGTATGAGGAAAGCTAAATATGCTTTCCTCACCGGTAAGGTAACCTCTCTCCTCCAATCAAATTTCTATGCTGTGCATATTGATTAATGTCAAAGAAAGCTGACTGTAGGGGGAGCAGCTGACATCCCCGCAGCTGTCTCTCTCTGGCTGTGCGTGTCTGCCCTGGCCATTCAGATAGGATTAGCGCAGGAGTGCACATTAGCCGCGGAGATGCTGCTGTGGCTCACACATTCAACCTGGGATCGATGGAGAAGTGAGATTTAAGGTGATCCCGGAATGTTTCACACATTGAGGCATCCCAAATTAGATGGCCCACAAGGAGGGAGATAACCAGCCCTAGAGATTTATAGACATGGAGGAGAGGGGCAGGCTTCAGCTGAGCTCCTAACTGCCTTTTTCTGGACTATCCCTTTAAACTGATATTGATATAAAAAGGTCTGTGAAATTAATGATGATCAGTCTTCAGATTAGCTGGTGGAACACAGAAGCTACATAATGCCCAAGTGCAGTCAGGTCCATTAAGCTGTTCTGTTGTGGGATTGATGCATACAGATGGGCCCAGTATGCATACAAAAAGTATTTACACAGCGCCCAACACAAGTAATAGATTTACCAAGCACTCCAATGTGCAGAGCCATACAAATAATCACAGATAGTCACAGATGTGCAATGCCAATGATTAGCTTAAAGTGGACCAACACCCAGGATTTTGACTATCCTGGGTGTTGGTCCACTTCGGCGGGGCACCCCGATTGGGGGTGCCCCGCTGTGTGAAACCCCCCAGAAACCCCAAAAAACTCACCTCTCAACGCTCCCACGTGAACGCCGCAGCCAATCCCCGCCAACGTCCAGGCGGGGATCAGGAACGTCCAAGCCGCTTCCGCCGCCGCCGCCTCCCGCGCGTCACTCTCGGCGCGCGCCCCCGCCGGCCATTCACAGAGGGCCGGCGCGGGCGCGCGCACGTCTGGAGGGGCGCGCGGGAGGCGGCGGAAGAGGCGGCGGATCAGGTAGGGTCTTTTTGGGGTTTCTGGGGGGTTTCACCCCGCGGGACATCCCGATCTCGGATGTCCCGCGGGGTGGGAGGTGATCGGCCCGGGAATCTTATAGATTTCCGGGCCGATCACCCCTGGGTGTTGGTCCTCTTTAAACATTACACAGCCAAACACCTTCTATGTGTTTCTAGATGTTGGCTCTCATCAGCACAAGAGATGATTTGCATGGCTCTGCCCACTGCAAGGAGTGATGGGTAAATTTATTATTTAATTTATTTATTCCTTGTGTTGGGCGCGGTGTAAATACTTTCTGTTCTAGGAAAGAACGTTTTCTCCTTTGAGTGGTGGATTTAACTATTTAACCCTAAAATGGGTCTCTACACATGGTGGCTAGTGACTCTGTTTTGTTACAAAAAGTAATGGATAGATAAAAGTGCATGTGAGTGCGGAAAATACTAAATATAACACACAGAGGCCTTGTGCAGCTTTAGTGGCCACACTTGGTGCCCATTATGACTACCACCACTAAAGGATGTTGAAATTACTTTTTTTTTAAATCAAGAAAGCTATTGAGCAAAACCAGTGTCCCTAGAGGATCCATAGCTGCTCAGTGTTTGATTCACAAAGACATAGCCTTCAACTAAGCAAGCTCTCAGACTTCAATTCCTTGAAGAAAGTAGAAAACCCTTTTATTAAGTCCAAGAGACATGGGGTAAAGTAATCCACAGCAAGGAATACATATACAGTATAGATATATAGATATATATATGTAACAAAATGTTGCATAACAATTCTGAGTAACAAACCAAGGACCAAATATGTCAACAGTGTATGTGTGGAGTTCATACCCATGTATAAAATGACAATAATTTTTCTTTCATATATAATATTTTGCTTAAACTATAGCTTTTTATGTAAAATAGAAAACCTCTCTCTGGGGCTTGTAAATATTTCTAGAGACTACGTATCTTAATTTTCTCATGAGCCGTATTCCCCTGAAATCAACACAGATGTGCAACTGCAAAACAGCTTTCTGCTGCTAAGGCAATCCAAGAATAGCTGCTCGCCTTTTCTGACAGATTGCATCATTGTGTAGCATTTACAGCATTACTACATGTGTCAAATAATTAGGAGGACACTCCAAACCATTACCTAATGCCATATTGTTTTTGCACTAATAATTTTACCTATACATTTCAAAAGAAGCAGTTTAAATAACTTTATTTGGGGGTTTATGTTATGACCATATCTGACCAAGGGGTATATACTCTAATGGATATATCTAACCCAAAAATCTTAGTTTTTAGGCAAAAGAAACACATCCAAAGGGTGTATTTAGCCAAGTCGATATAGTCAGATACACCTCTCTGCTTTCTGCTTACTAAATGTCCCCCAGTGGGTAACAGACAAAAACTTTTTCCCAGCCTTACCAAAAAACTTTTATTTTTGAACTTTTAGAAATTTTTTGGAACCTTTGAAACTTTCTTTTTACATTTTCGAACCCCTCAGAGCACACAATTTACCCACCTCTTTCCGGAGCCATCGCTGCATCTCCGTGCTGCGGCTGCATCCATAGCATACCTCTATTAATTTAATAGAAAGAGCACCATTGATGGCTGAGCAGCCCACATGGAAACCAGGAAGAGGTGAGTTTTTTCGATGGTCCCAGAGGCCCCGATGCCCCACCAGAGAGGAACAAAATGCAATGAAGTGACATTTTTGGGTGGATATTGTGGAATAGCATGCATATACCTCAACAGCATGGGAGTGGTCCTGCTTCTGAAAAACCCAGTAACAGTCGATTCAATGTCTGTGGAAATTTCCCTTATCATAAGCCAGAGCAGAGAAAACATTGTTTCAACTGCTTTGTGGTGGTGGACCCCATAGAGATACATAGTTACATAGCTTCCCTCATACAAATGACATTCCCTTTCTCCAGCAGCTATTGATTCAGTGTGTGTGTGTGCATGCAGCATGACAGAGATGCTGCCCTTTTTTCTGAGGCATATAACTCTTTCAGTTTGTTGTAGGCTGCTACTGTCACAGCTCTCCCCTCATGCTCATGTGTAAGGATTTCAGGTGTGTAGCAAGATCCCATGCAGTCCAGGATCGCAGCATCTGTATTCTATTCCACAAAATCATCTTCATGGGGTTAAGCCATCTCAAACAGCATACACCACTGTTCATCGGAGGGGGGACTTAGGGGAGCAATATACTTAACTTTCTTTTTTTCACTGGAAGTCTGCTTTAAATTCCTATGCAATGCACAGAATCAGACATTTTAGTTACCCCCTGCTTGATCCCTGTTGCTCCAATGGCCCACGTATCCACTAGCGGCCAATAGGTTTTCCTAGTTAGCAAAATCTATTGGTAGTACTGAACACACAGGCAGTCTGTGGTGGTGCCGCTCCCAAACAAGATGCCATGGACGTGTGGAAATTGAGCTTGCTGATCAATTTTGGCCAAATTCTGGGAAAGGGGGGTTGGACATAATCAGAATGGAGAATGCAGTTGATAGGGGGACTCTTTTAGGGACAAGCAGACGTTACGGACATTATACAAGGTTCGGTTGGGCTCGGGTAATTAGTATTATGTCAATTACGTAATTCTCACTGTAGAAATTCAATGTAAGAACATTTCCCAACTGTGTCAATATGCTTTAGAAATATTTAAACAGTTAATTCACAAAGGCTTTAAATCATGTATGTTTCCATATTTTTTAAATGTATTTAAAATATGACATTAACAGAAAATGATGTTTTAATCTTCTAAACAAAACCAGGAATCAGTTTCTTGGGGCAACAATGGTGGCAGTTTATGTTTACTAGTTTCAGTATCCACAAAACAAGTCAAATGGATGACAACATTGGTCAAGGAAAGACTACTATATTGTTTTTTTTTGTATTTTTTATTACATAAAAGTATTAATGCAAAATTGAAGATGGTGTTTGAGTGAAAACTGTTAGGGGTCAGGGACAAGTTGGACACACAATGACTGAGAGTTTGTATCTAAGATATTTAGATATTATCAAGGACCATCCATCTGCCACATCACTTCAAATTGTGTATATATGCTTTTATTTAAAAGTTTGCAGAACGCATTAGGCTGACTGACAATTTTATTACAGCAGAAGGGAAAGCAAAAGTGTGCCATGGGAACCATGTAGTTGTACTTGTCTGGAAATACAACACAGTAGGTGTATCATCATCCATTTACAAAATATTAAGCAGACCAATACTCTCAAGTGGTCTCTAAACCCAAACAGTGCTACTAGCTGATTGAAGAAGATAAAGGCCCTTTCTGGGCTCCAGTTATTGGGCATGCACTCACCCAGTCTAGCTGCTGCTGGCAGGAAAATTGGATTGACTGGTTTGGTGTAAAGGCTGGTGATGTGGCTAAGACAAATTATTTTGGCTGCAGGTCGGCAATAAGGCTGGGCTGTGGGAGCGTGTTGCTGAGAACACAGAAGTCCAGAAAAGTATTTTATCTTTTTACGTTATACTACAAAGTGGGAAGGCATGTCTAACCAGGATGCTGGGAAGGTGGTAAGGAACAGTTGAGGGTACAGGTCCACTTTAAACATTACTTTTTGGTTTAACTGAGCCATAAAGTTACTTACTGACAACCAATAATGCTAACTCTTTCTGCATTAAAGCATTCTATGCTAGTGGCGGAATGTATATTGTGTATACATATTGTGGTGGCCCTGGTTTCTGTAGATGCAGCATTCGGGTTTAAGATTTGATTTTCAAATATTATCTGGCACACCAACATTAAGCTGTATGACAGAACTAAAATATTGTTTTACTATAACAAAATTAATAAATATATTCTCCTGTTTTTTAAAACATAAGACTTTTATACATGTGTGATATCTTAAGTGAATATTTTTTGCACATTCTGTTTTTGTGGCTCATGTTGCCTGTCAATTTTTAACCAGTGATTACCGTAACTTTCCTGCTAATAAATGTATTATTATGCCATCTACGCAGGGTATTGTTATTCACCAGCTCTGCTCTCTGCTTGTAAACCTGGCATAATTAAGTTAGAACACAGATTTCTTTTATTTTGTTCTTAATATACCTAAATATGGCTGCCACTTGGCCATAATCTGCTTGATAAATGGACCAACAGTGTGACCAAGAATACATTCGGGGCAGCAATAAAGCACTTAGCATCTACTAAAAAGTAAGGCTCACTGGTAGTCACCATAGTTACCAGCGGGCTCACCCAACTGTAAATTTCACTAACCATGACATGCCATGTTAGTTGGCCAGGCGTTTTCTCTATACTTGCACTCATCATAATGATACTGGACCATCCCAATCTTACTCTGCCCCATGTTGCAACTGTGTAACACAAGCATCTTTTCAAGGCCACTGACACAGAACCCTCCTCAAAGTTGTGTCTCACCGGCCTGCTAACCCACAGGGCTCGTTGTGTTTTCACCATGGTGTATCATGGTTATCTACTGCGGAGGGTGGTCTTCCCCTTGCCTCTGGGTCATAGAAAAGGGCAAACACCCTTTAGAAGAACATATTCCAACCTTCTGAGTTTTCAGAAAGCACTTTTATGTATTCATTCTTCACGTGCCGATGTCTCATCCATGCCAGGCATGGCTTCCAAACTCACCCCATTTTGCACAGCCGAGAAGGAGGCCATGGTGTGGAGCAACATAAGCACCAGCACACATAGCTTTAGTCTGGTGATTCCGAGGCGAGATCCTGCTGAGACCGGCAGCAGAGAAGTTTTATGATGGTGATGATGATGGTGATAAGGATGCAAGTGATGGTGCCGATGGTGAGGGTGCTGGTGGTGGCGACTGCGGTGTTGGTAATACATGGACTGGGAGTTCAAAGATTTGGTTGATGTGTTGTGGGCACTGGTCACCGCTGAGTTGCAGGAATGCCATCGGACATCACAACATACCGCATCTGTATTAGATATGTGGCTTTCTAGCAGATCTGCTGTGAAAACAAAATAAACAAAATATAAAGAACTAGGAAACACGTCATCTTCAGCATACAATCAATAAGAACTTAAAAATATAAATATGTACATTTCTGAAATAATAACATACACTGCTACCTTGATATAATGCTGTTTGGCATCCATAGAGCGCAGGCATCATAGGGAGAGGATAATACATTTCTGTGAGTACTCACCTGTAGAATTGCTATTATAAGTATACAGCACATCCTGTTCCAGAATATTCCTTACACATGGGTTATACATCCACAAGATGGCGCTGGACTGCAGAAAAAGACTTGTGGCTCCTCAAGGCCCTATATAAAGCCAGCGACCTCCCACAAATCCCCAGAGGTAACCAGGAATAATGATAACAAGGGCGGGGTGGAACAGGACGTGCTGTATACTTATAATACCAATTCTACAGGTGAGTACTCACAGAATTGTATTATTCCAAGTATACAGCATGTCCTGTTCCAGAATATTCCTTACACATGGGACATCCAATAGCAGTGTCCGTAGGGTAGGGTGGGATACCCAAAAGTAACAGCGGGCAGATTAGACCACTGCCGCCTGCAGAACTTTGCGACCAAAAGCAGCATCAGCTGAGGCCCTAACATCAACCTTGTAAAACTTAGAAAAGGTATGAACAGAAGACCAAGTAGCCGCCTTGCAAACTTGTTCAACAGAAGCTTGGTGCTGAAAAGCCCAAGAGGCACCAATAGCACGAGTAGAATGAGCAGTAAGGTGGAAGGGAGGTTCCTTCCCCTTAGCCAAATATGCTTGAACCACAGCCTGACAGATCCACTTGCTGATAGTGGACTTAGCCGGGACCAAACCCTTCTTAAGCCCAGAAGGGAGAACAAAAAGAGCATCAGTCTTTCTGAAGGATTCAGTAGCCACCAATTAGAACTTCAAGGTCCTGACCATATCCAGAGAATGTAGGACCCGCTCCTTCAGGTTACTAGGATTAGGACACAGAGAAGGCAAAACAATGTCCCGATTGAGATGAAAAGCAGACACAACCTTAAGCAGAAAATCTGGCTTAAAACGAAACACCACCTTGTCCTGGTGTCTCTCAAAGTAAGGGGGTTTGATGGAAAGCGCCGCCAACTCAGAAACACGGTTAACAGAAGTGATAGCCACCAAAAAGACTACCTTAAGCGTAAGAATGGACAAAGGGGCCCTCTGCAAATGCTCAAAGGGAGACCCCTGCAAGGCAGATAAGACCAAGTTCAAATCCCAGACTGGTAACATAGGCTTACATGGAGGACGCACGTGAGTAACCCCCTGAAAAAAGGTATTAACCAGATGATGGTTGGCAAAGGATCTTTTGAAGAAAATGGTCAAAGCTGAAACACGACCTTTGAGGGTACAAAGTTGAAGACCCAAATCCAAACCACGTTGCAGGAATTCCAGAATCCTGGGGATAGAAAACACCCTACAGGGAAGTGACTAAGACTCACACCAGTCAATGTAAGCATGCCAGACCCTATAGTAGATAGATGCCGAGGACTGCTTCCTAGCCCGAATCATGGTATTAACAACAGAAGCAGGCAGCCCTTTTTCCATCAAGATGGAGGTTTCAGCAGCCAGGCCGTTAAAGCCAGCGTTTGTAAATTGGGATGGCGTAGCTGCCCCTGAGTTGAGCAGATCTGGAAACTTGGGCAGGGCATACTGATCTACTGCCAACTGCACGATGTCTGCGAACCACACTCTTCTTGGCCAACAGGGAGCCAACAGATCGGAACTGCCCGACCCCGAAGGTGTGGAGTCAACTGGGCGAGAACCAGTCTTATCGCCCTCAGTTCCAGAATGTCGATAGGGGTATGGGCCTCCTGAGGGCTCCACTGACCCTGGAACTTCAAGGATTGCCAGAAGCCCCCCCAACCTGTTAGACTGGGATCTGTGGTGACTGTCTCCCAGCAAGGGGCCAGAAAGGATCTGCCCATCAACAGTTTCCTTGAGTCCAACCACCACGAAAGAGACCGCCTGGTCAGAGGGGACAGAACAAACACCCGATCCAGGGACACAGGATCCCGATCGCATACTGACAAGAGGTGAAGTTGGAGAGGTCTCATGTGAAACTGAGCGTATGGAACTGCCTCGAAGCAAGACACCATCAGGCCCACCAGCTACATCCCCTGCCGGATGGAGGGATGAGGGCAAGACGGAAGAAGCCTGGCCTGA
This sequence comes from Gastrophryne carolinensis, assembly GCA_027917425.1. Classification (NCBI taxonomy): domain Eukaryota; kingdom Metazoa; phylum Chordata; class Amphibia; order Anura; family Microhylidae; genus Gastrophryne; species Gastrophryne carolinensis. The sequence goes on along the minus strand of CM051235.1, from coordinate 134,284,223 downwards.
GCTTGAAGACTCTCCACCTTCTGCTGAGGGAGAAGAATCTTGACCTGAGATGTATCCAGAGTCATGCCCATAGAGGACCTCACCAGTGACGGGGACAGGGAAGACTTGGGATGGTTGATCACCCAGCCGAAGGACTCCAGTGTGGACACCACCAGCTGGGTATCCAGCTCAGCCTGCTGGAAGGACTGAGACGTGATGAGAATGTCGCCCAAGTAAGGAAGGATGCAAATGCCCTGAGATCTCAGCAGAGCCATTACGCCCGCCAGCACCTTGGTGAATACCCTGGGAGCCGAGGTGAGACCGAAGGGCAAGGCCACAAATTGGTAGTGCTGATCCTCCAGAGCGAACCTGAGGAATCTCTGATGACCTGGAAAGATTGGTACATGAAGGTAAGCATCCTTGATGTCTATAGAGGTCATGAAGTCGCCTGGGCGCAGAGAATTGACTGCAGAGCGCAGGGTTTCCATGCGAAAATGCTTGACAAACTTGTTAAGACACTTTAAATCCAGGATGGGTCTGAGGGTCCCGTCCTTTTTGGGGACAGTGAGAAGATTGGAATAGAAGCCCCTGCCCCGTTCCCAGAAAGGCACCGGGCAGATGGCCCCCAACTCCAGAAGGTTTTGAACAGCAAGGCACAGCCCCTGAGCTGACAGGGGGTTTTGAGCCATCCGGGATTTGATGAATCTTGGGGGTGGCCACGCTGGAAACTCTATCTTGTAACTGGAGGACACTACCTCCTGAATCCACCGGTCTGAGACGTGAAGCCTCCAGACGTGAGCAAAGAGCCGAAGCCGTCCCCCCACCCGGATGGGTGAGGGCGCCCCTTCATGCCTGAGGGGGCTTGGGGGAGGACTTTGGCTTGGGACCCCAGGGGGGGCGTATAGCCACCAAAAGGGCAGAAGTCCTCCCTCACATTCTAATGGCAACATCCATGGCAGACAGAACATATGCAACAAATTCATAGCAAAGCAGAAGAGATCTATACTCTTCTCCTCCCACGTCATCAGATGCCCCATCTAAGAGACTCTTAAGCAGCCCTTTAATAGCAATAGCTGTAATGGCAGAGGCACAAACCGGGCGCAGCGCGGTGCCCACACAGGCAAAAGCATGACAAGAAAACTGGTCCATGCGCCGGTCCTCACCATCCCTCAGGGTAGTAGTGTCAGGAGAATGCATAACAGATGTATTTGACAGCCCCAGAACGGGCGCGTCCACCTCAGGAGGACATGACCAACGCTTAATCACCTCAGCAGGAAAGGGATACCTCTTATCCCAACTCTTGGGCACCCCAGGGAGCTTGCTAGGCTGTTCCCATTCTTTGAACACCAGATTATTAAAGTGAGTCTGCTCCAGGAACTCCAAGCGTGGTTTAACCATATGAAAAAGCTCACCCTGCTGCTGCGGAGCCACTGCAGGAGGGGAAATACAAAGCACTTCAAAAATGTGAGACAAAAGCCTGTCAGTGTCATCTGAGGACCATGGGATGGGTCTCCAAAGGGAGCCCCAGTATCACCATAAATCTTAGGCTGTTCCTCAGATGATTCTGAATCAGAGAATAATTCCATAATACCATAACCAGAAATATCAAAAAATTCCTCAGCCTCAACAGGGAAGAGGGAAACAGCGGGGGATAAATGCCTCTTCTTAGCAGAAGACTTATGCAGGGCAGACCCAGCAATACGTTTTTCAAAGCTGGACACCCGTGCAGCCAAATCAGGTTGAGACTCCCCGCTAGTATGCCCCTCGTTGGGGGTCAGATGTAAGCGTGGGGGGGTAGGTGAAGACAGAGGGGGCGCAGCACCAGGCCCAGTAACAGACAACACAGACTGCAGCGCAAGCACCTGCTGGGCGCAGGGTACACACACCCTGACATCATCACTTATAGGGGATACCCCACATGCAACACATAGCCGGGGTTGTCCCGAAGGAACCCCAAGCACATTATCCCCAGAAGCCTCCATATGGTGATTAGAGTAGCACAACAGGCCAATATAGGGTTAAAGCTAATGATAGTAACCCGGGATGCCCCAAAAGCCCACTAGGGAGGTGGGAGATATAATCGCAATAGCCTTAACCAAAAGGGAGAGGACCGGGAGAAACCACAATGAAGTTAAACCCGCCTGAAAGACATAAGAAAACATCCCCATAAGAATATGACAATAAATATACAAAAAAACACCCCACAGGGCACTTATGGACCACGGTAGGAGACAGCAGACACGCAGCACGAGGACGGCAAAATGGCGTCCGCATATACCTCGAGGGGCGGGCCGCAGAGAAGTGATTCGGAAAACATCATCCGCAGAGCCCGCTCCCCGAAGAGCGCGAATCGCACCCACGTGATCCCGCCCGCCAATGACGGCACTGCCGCACCTGAGGTAATGTTGCAGCTGTCCTCGGAGCGCTGTACAAGCGCGCGGCGGCGAACAGCAAAAAACATGAAGCAGGCACATAAACAAGGAGAGCTTGACCTACCGCACCCCCCCCCCCCCCCCCCCCCCCCGGAGATCTCCCCAGGGAGAGCGAGGCGAGGGAGCAGCACAAAAGTGAATAAAAGGAGATGAGGGAATAGACCCTAAGGGGGGTAGGGATAAAAGGGAACCCAGGAATGGTGGGAGGGGGCATCCCACAAGGCTCACCACAAGCCTGTACCGCCTACCCATGTCAAAGCAGGGACTGTGGTCGGAGCAGCGCTCCTCAGCACCTGACCCCGGTGCTGCCTACCTTCACCCGAACCAGTCAGCCGAGGCTGGGAGGCAGTGGGTTCGGAACGGGTGAGAATAGTCCTAGAAGGCCGCAGGCTGATAAGCCTCGCTCACCTGCGCAGTATAAAGAGCCATCTTCTATCTTCGCAGTCTAGACTGCAGATAAGAACTGGGGATTTGTGGGAGGTCCCTGGCTTTATATAGGGCCGGGAGGAGCCACAAGTCTTTTTCTGCAGTCCAGCGCCATCTTGTGGATGTATAACCCATGTGTAAGGAATATTCTGGAACAGGACGTGCTGTATACTTGGAATAAATGCATTGTATTTTTAAATGCCGGAGTCCTAGACTGGACTGTGTTATATCAGAATCTGCCACGTTATGTTAAGGTAGCAATGTACCTAATAAATGTTGCTTTAAACATACTTTTATGAAGTTTTAATAAATTAAAACACCAAGTTTATTCAATGCAGCTGAATCATTAGTACGACTTATGTGCATAGTCGTATTTGTCAGGGTAAGGTACATGGCAGTGTTCATAAAAAAAGATTGAGAAAGCACAGAAGTGAGAGCCTGGGTTCTTTCTCAGGGTGAAGCTCAGTATCTCCAAACATTCAGTAGTATACCTTCTTGAAGGTAAGTATGATTTGATTTTACACTTAGCCATTCGAGATTTGCTAATCAGACTCTAAATCACAACTGTAACTGAAAGATTATTCTGCCTTGCATACCTAATTTAGCTGTTCCCACCCCTTTCCTCTTTGGCAGTCACTGGGCATCCATCACACTTTCAACACTGGGTCTCACACTTCCTCCAAAAATAATGGTCTATTAATTAATAATGGTCTGCAATTCCAAGTTGGACACCTGCTTTCTAGTCAGGAACTCCAAACTCCACTGCTACTTCTGCCTATAGACAAGTTCTCATTCACCTGGAAACGCGTTGCCTTGGTTTGGTTTTGCCCTCGTACAGTCCCTCAAAGCCGCAAGTGTGGCACTGAAATTATTGCACCATCAGCCTCCAGAGGTAAGTAAGCCGAAGCCAGTGAGTAAGGGACTTTGGACCAGCAACATCGGTTCTGATCGCTTTAAATAAATTGATGATAAACCTTCAAGCCACGTACTTAGAAGACTTCATATTCTTAGAACAAACTTTAGAGCATCAAGCATTTGAGCTTACATAGCACAATCCCCAGCAGAGAAGGGGAGGTTCAGCGCTATGGAAACAATACAGTGATATTATGCTATCCCCAGCACCATACAGGTCAAACAGATGTTTGACATCAGGAAATGTGATTACTCATTACTGAGGTTAATGTAAATAAAAACTCAGTTTTTGCTTTACAAGTCGCAAGAGAGAAACTGCAGAACACAAATATGTAAATACCTAAATAGCAAATAGTATATTATATACAGCATAGATTTCATCATATAACTCAACAGCCATAATGTCCTGAAGTCCTTTAAATACATTCCTAGACCTTATATTTGAGAAAAATAAGATTTTATTACTTATCGTGCAATGGTTTTCTTCTAATCTGAAAGCACCATTGATGCACAGTTGGAGTCTGGAAATAATGGTTATGCCGATGTGGTGATTTGAAGAAAAGGGCATTTTATGTTGTCTACTAAAACACATTCTTCATATCGATCCCATATCCACAGCAGTCAAATTCCCTGTCAATCTTGTAGACTATTGCGATGGTATAAACTAAAGACCAAGTCATTTATTTTCATGACTAGTCTGCTGTAGCTCAGAAAAAGAAGGCCCAAGAGGACCCTGCCACCCTTGTGAACTAAAAGGTTACCTTGAAGAAGGGCGTCCTTACTTCAAACTGCTTCCCTAACCCATCTAATAATAGTGTAGTGGCCTGCTTCTGCCCTCTTGCAAAGACCATCTTTAAGGATAAACAGTGCATCAGACTTGACTTTAAGGCATGCACCTAAACCTAATTAGGAGCCAAAACCCTTGCCATAGAGAAACCTCTGAGCAGGTTTCAAGAATCTTTACACCACTTGAAAGACGCCTTCCAACATTGGTGGTAGACTTGAGCAAAAACATGTGCGCCACAACCAAAACATGCTAGCTTCAACAGCCATGCTGTCCAAGCTAACTACAGTAAACTGAGCCCTGGGAGAGCATATCTGGGCGATGCACTGCCTAGGTATGGCATCATTGCCTCTCTTTGAAGTGTACTTGTGTTCTTCAGCCCTTTGTTCCATGATGCTTGCTCTGAGTACTGGGGCTCAGGTCCTCCTTTGTCTGTACCGGGGGCCCACACCCTTTGTGGTCTGCACAGGGACCACCACCTTCAAAGTCTGTGCTATGTCCCAGACCCTCCTTTGTCTGTACCAGGACCCACACTCCTTGTAGTCTGAACTGAGGCCCAGGTTCTCTGTTGTCTGCACAGGGGTCCACCCCCTTCGTAGTCTGTGTTGGGGCCAACATCCTCCACTGTCTGTGATATAGTGTAGATCCTCCGTTGACTTTGACTCATACCCTCTGTTGTACAGGACCTCCCATGCCCCAGGTGGTCAGCAGTTTGCCTCTCTGGTGGCACAGATAGATTGTTTGTCTCATGTGTATGTATATGTGTCCAGTCCTGACTTCTCACCTGTTCCCAACCAGTGACTCCAACGATCAGTTCCTGGTCCTTGTCTGTAGCCTCCCAAAGACCTCCTGGCTAAGAGCCACCACAGTCTCCCCAGTCCCCATACACAAACCAGGAGAGTGTCAGGCGATACAACCTGGGTATGACAGCTCCAATATACATGAGGGGTCTCACAAGGTTTCATAAGTGACAACTTATTACTATGATAGACCCCAGTGTATGTGCTATTTTTCAAAGTTCAATGGTCATTGTGTTTCCGACCCAAAGTGACTCACAGCAGCAGCCCTAGGCACCTGCAAGGGTGTCCCAACCGGGCAGCCGACTATCAAGGTACGCTTGTCCAAGTGAGACCTCGGTCTTGTGCCGGTACCTCTCAAATGTCCTCTTATCTCCTCAGAATGCCTAACCTCCTGCTGTCTCCTCTCCACAGTTTGCACCATCCCTCAGTGCGAACCTGTGTTGCTCGTATATCACATCTCGCATTGCAATAGATAAAAGCTTTTTATTTACCCATACAAGAAGAATAGAAAAAAGATATAAACAAATGCAAACATTTGAATGTCCGTCTTTCTGGTCTTTACACCAAACAGGGTGTCAAATGAGCCACAGTGCAAGCGGACCTCAGGTGTGAATAAGCAGACTCGGATCATCGGTGGCCGCTGCAGGTACCCCGGGCAGTGGTGGTGAGTCACTTTGCACAATAAACACTATATTGTGGCTTTGACTGTAGTGGTAGTAATATATTTATTGGGGACAAGCAGGGGCATGGAAAGACATTGGCAATGAAGATACTCTCCCTCAAAAAATGAAAATTGCTGGGTACAGCAAGGTTATCCTGGTGACAGTTGTTGCCACTTGTATGTATACATGTACATGTACATGGGAGTTTTTTAAAGCAATTCACCAAAGAGTGTAGTAAGCTCACCCACTTAGAAGTGGAGCACCCAGAACAATCTGAATCATTTCCTTCAGCACAGTGGTACAACAAAAATGTGACACAAAAGCTGGTCGTTATATCCGTGCCCTTGAAGTGGAACTTCACTTAAAAATGACCCCCCTCCCTGCCCTGCCACCCTACCCCAAGGCTGAGGCTATCCTGCTGAGGCAGGATGGGGGGGTTTAAAAAAAAAAACCCTTACCTTAGCCAGGCGCCCACGTTTCTCCTCCGACACTCCAGACCCGCCATCTTGAACTGACGAGACACAGTCACATTCCCTCGAATTCGTGTGCACGCGGCTTTGCTTATTTTCCTGTGACGGCTTTGGGAGACTGGGAAGATGGCGTGCGTGCCTGGCTAAGGTAAGGGTTTTTTTTTATTTATAACCTACGTCCTGCCTCAGCACCAGTGTAGAGTGGCAGGGTAGGGGAGGTCATTTTTAACTGAAGTTCGACTTTAAGTTGCACTGCATTGAACACAGTGATGTAGTGATAATGCAGATCACTGAATGGGCTCAGGAATACTTTCCGAAATCATTGTATGTGTAACATGCCATCCACAAAAGCATGTTAAAGCTGTATCATGCAAAGACGAAGCTATATATCAATACAATTCAAAAACACCACCAGCTTCTCTGGGCTCATTTAAATTGATTAAGGCTACATGGTAAGCTGTTCTGTGGGTATATGAATCAAAATGTGAAATTCTTTATGGAAACCAAAGACACCCTTTCCTGAGGATTAAAGAGGAGAGGGAACATCTAGTTTGTTATCAGTGTACATTTCCAAATCCTGCATCTTTGATGGTATGGGGTTGCATTAGTGTCTTCGGCATGGGCTTACACATCTTAAAAGGCACTATCAATGCTGAGCAGTAACTTGAGGTTTTAGAACAATAACTGCCATCCAGACGTCCCTTTCAGGGAAAGCTTTGCATATTTCAGCAAGACAATGCGACCCCACATACTGAATCTATTACAACAGCATGGCTTTGCGGAAGAAGAATTCTGGTGCTGAACTAAGCTGCCTGCAGTCCAGATATTTCACCAAAAGAAAACATTTGGCAAATTATTAAACAAAGAAGACCCAATAGTGGTGAGCAGTTAAAATCCCCCATCACTAAAAAAGATACTAGACAACTGTATGGAATGACGTGTCTTAACTGTTTGTTTTAAGATTTGCCACCAATTTGTTTTTTTAATGAAATAGAAAAACACATCTAACCTTCAACTTCTGATATGTGTTCTAGGTTTTACAGGGTAATCCAAAAACAATGATACAAAATAAAAGCATGCTAACGACTGCTATAATTAATGAACTGCACAAATACTAATATGAAATGAAACACTGAAAAAATCCCAATTTTCTGTTTTTCAAAATGGTGGCATCATTGCAAGTAAAAGTTTATTGGGTGCCAGAATGAGCAAAAACATAATCAATAGCCATTGTTCAAAAACATTTCTAGACTAAATTTGTTAAAGAATCATCTCACAACATCACAAGGTGGGTGAAATGGGGCTTAAAGCTGCTAAAGGAACTGATAGGCTATGCTCTAGTACCGATGTGGCAAAAACAAAAGTATCTTAAGACATCGTGTCACAGGTGCCCATATAGACCTCACAATCTGTATTGGGGAAATATATTTGTTACAGCAGTCATTGGTATGTTTTCTTTTTGTACTATTATTTTTGAACTACCCTTTACTATCTATTATTGGATGTGGACAGTGTTTCATGCCGGAAATATATAATTCATGGATTCTTAAAAGTGCATACTCTGACTTTTAGTTACATAGATAGAAAATGTGAAGTTTTGGTACATATGAAATAGGTACCAGGTGTCCAACAGCAAACGGGGTTTCCAGGCATTTAAACTGGAATGAATAATCCAATCAATTCACAAACAAGTTATTAGCATATTGAATACCACTACCCTGTCATGGCACTGCCCACTGTTGCTAGTGGAAATTTTTATTCACGCTTTCTTACCTGCACATATGAAGCCAGGTAACCCTCCATAGATTAGGTCATCATTGTCAGGTAGTATGAAGGGACAGCGAGTCTGCACCTCCAGGCAATACTGCTTGCAAGGAATGCCATTGCGACACTGTCGTTGTGTTACATTAAAATACTCTGAACACAGCCAGGCTTTGTAAACAGCCTAAAAAAAAAATCAGAAATGCGGTTATAGAATATTCATTATAAATCAAATTAATTAAACTCAAGCAACCACTGCAGCATCTTTGCATGCAAGGGCATAAACTGAAGAGCATTTCTAATAGTTCACTAAGCCAGAACTGATACCTACCTTCACCATATATATATAATTTATTGTTGTGATGAAAGCTTTATGCCATGGCCCTGGCTGATGTCACTGTCACCAAGAGCACACTGTACATTTTCGTTAGTACAGGTCCAAATGACCCTGACCAGCTGCGGGACTCCTTCACTATGACCCATGAACAGAACCCAGCCAGCTCATAATAACTGCCTCCAGATCTATTAGATACAATCCCGATCAGTTAATGGGTTTATATCGGTCCAGAAGCCAGCACCAGTAGCGTATATAATTTAATCGAGAAACGGAGACAATGGGTTCGGGGTCAAGATAACAGCAGTCCATGACTAAGTTTTGTATTTAATCACTTCAAAAGCACACTAGACAAACTATATACATGTAATGAACACATTCATATACAGGTCTGCAGGGCAATTACAAGTAGTGAGTTACAAGAGCATATAGAATACATGTCAGTCACTGTTAGCTGTGCTAGGAGGCCAGAGAGAAGCATGTGGGGGGGGGGGGGGTTCTGGCCCTTGTTCTTAAGGGTTCTTTCCAGCACATCCAAAGCAATCTCACTCCATAAATGACGGCTCACCTGTTTTTTCTGGCTTGTCTCCCCTCTATGCCCTGGGGGGCTTCAGCCCCCTCCCCTCTGGGATATCAACTAAAACTCTTTAAAAATATTATGGGGAATAACTTTCTGTCAAAACATCATAGCATGCTGGTTCTGGTGTCAATGGGTTCCACATGTACTGGGCATGCTTTGAGTCCAAACACTGCTGTTGTATATGGTTTCTTGGCCAAGTTCTGCAGAACTCAGCCCCTACCCCCTCTAGGATGCCATGAGACATATGTATGTGGCCGTGAGGATTTTCAGATCCAAATGTGTAATTTGTATGATTATTGTGCATTGAACTCTCGACGGTCTGCCCTTAGACTTTGAAGCTGGCAGCTATAACTGTGGCTCGCCAGGATTGCGGTGGTGTTAACTATTATTAACTATGTAACTATGACCAGAGCAGGCCAACTAGAAAATAGGTAACAATTTCCAGACAGCTGGTATATTAGATGACATTTAACTAAGACCTATTAAAAATATAGGGCATATAACATAAGGGATATTGTTTTTTCCTCATATTCCTCACATTCGTGAATATAGCATATACCTGCTAGGTACAGTTATTAGTGTTTGATTTCAGTTAACTTCAAAATATGGTATAATCGGCCCCCTATTTTATTTTCTGTGTAATCAGATGCAGCTCCCTATATAAAAGCAATGTGCGTAGCTTTTACCATTTTAGAATGCACTCTGGGAGACAAGCATCAGTGCAGTTTGAGCCCATCAATCACACTACTGACATTGCACAGGGAGTCACTCATACTCATCACACACATCCCTTTGCTCCTGATAATTTGGTAATGTAAGTGCTCACAGCTGTGATAGTGTTTTCTTTGCCAGAAACAATGTGATGGTGGTCACTGTGCACTTGATGACACAATTAGGAAAAACACGTTGTTTCCATCTATTTGGAATTTTTTTTTACATGGTGCTGAATTATTCTCTACATGTTTTTTTTGCACAGAGAATGTTAAATCTCCCACTTAATCATTTCAGTAAGAAATCAAAGATTCAAAGAAAAATTCAATATGGCAGTCCAGCGCAGACATCGGAGAAAGTAAGCAAACATGTATGGCCTAGTAAAGAAGCATCAAATCTCTCAACCTGTGGTACATGTACCCCTGGGAGTATGCAAAGCAGGTTGAAGGAGTACAAAGTGATGTTTAGCATTACTTCAGTATTACTTATTTTTGTAAAATGTATAATTGGTCATCTTCTTGGAGGTACCCAGTTGTCGCTAGGGGATGCTGGGCGCAAAAAAAAGTTTGAGCAGCTTCTCTAGTCAACACACTGTTTACCTATATCTACAGATCAAAAGATACATGAGGAAAAAAATCCACCCGTATAGTAGCTACAACACATACACAGGCACTTACAAAGATAAGTGTTAAGAAATGCTAAAAAAGTAAATGTTCAAAAACAACCAAAAAATTTACTAAAAACTCAGAGAAGAGTGAGAGTAAAGGCACCGCATAATGGGAAGATGACTGATAAAATAGAGCAAGGACACTGTGAGGGACATGGAAACACTATACACAAGAGTGCAATAGAACTGGAGTGAGACCTACTGGTCGGGCAGACGGCTGCTGGGATTAGATACTATAACAATCTGGAATGTACTAAAAAACAATAAAAGAATGAAGGATGTCCCCCATATGGTATATATTATGGCAGGAAGGGACATTTTGAAAAACCTCTCTAATAGATTGAGCAACGGATTGATAACTTCTCTATACTTTTCAAAGATACTTAAAGGTGCTGACCACCGGCGGCGCATTTAATAAAGTGACAAAGCACAACATATGTCTACAGTCTTAAACCACTAGACAACCCCACCCCCCCCCCCCCCCGGAGATCTCCCGAAAGAAGTGAGGGAGGATAAGGGCAGAATTCCCAGGGAGAATGGCGCCCAGGGACTAATATGAGGAGTGAGGGTGGATGGGGAAATGGGAATAGGGTTTAACTGCACAGGATAACCTGGCAAAAACCATGAGGCAGTGGGGACCATTAGCCTAAACCGCCTACCCTGTTAGAGCAGGGACTGCGGTAGGAGCCTAGCTCCTCAGCACCATAGTGCTTCAATAGCCTACCTTCACCCGAACCTTATCAGCCGAGGCTGGGAGGCAGTAAATGGGACGGAAAGGTTGGGAATAGTCCTGCAGGGCCGCAGGCAATAAGCCCCACTCACCTGCGCCACAAGAGAGCTATCTTCTATCTTCTCAGCGCAGACTGCAGAAAAGAACTGGGGAATTTGTGGGAGGTCCCTGACTTATATGGGGCCGGGAGGAGCCACAAGCTGTTTTCTGCAGTCCAGCGCCATCTTGTGGATGTATTACACATGAGTAAGGAATATTCTGGAACAGGATGTGCTGTATACTTAGAATAAATATTTTTTTTCTCTCCTTACCTCCGATCCAATGCAGATCACTCTGTGTCCCATCACCAGCATGCTGTCACTGACGGCCGGAAGTGATCGGCGGAATCGGGTGAGGGAACAGAGGAGCCCTCTGACACAGCATTCAGTTTCGCTCTCGGCTTCTGACATTATTTTATTCGCCGTATAAAAGGCCTCCCCCTACGGTGGCCAGCAAGATGACTGAAGCTGCTGCGGGGGGGGGGGGGGGGGGGGGGCTGTATCTGATCGCTAGATCCACACGATAAAAACTTAGATGTTATGTGCTTGGTAGTAAACAATAGGAGAGCTTGGTGTTTAAAGGGTTAAAGAGGGACAACTCCGCTTCGTCCGCTTTAAGCCCAATGTCAATAAGTCACCAAGCAGGTCTCCCGATGCCTGTCCCATGTGCCTCCCCATTTCCTGCAGTGCCAGGTAGGAGCCATAGCAGGGCTCTTAAGTACCATCCTTTTAAAATTATTCTTCCAGGACTATGTAAAAATATGGTCTAACATCTGCTCGGCCCCCTGGAGCTCTACGCATACATGAGCTTGACCACAGCAGATCATGCGCATGACCGATAAAGCTGCATCATGGCACGCCCTTCCCAGCTCAGCCAAGACCAGGAAACTGAAGAAAGTGGCTTTGGTTACAATACATAAGAGGTTAGTATACATTGTATGGGGGGGGGGGGGGTTTCGGTAGGGTCACCACGGTTGGTCCCGTGAGTCCCCTATCGGAAAAAGCTGATACCTCTACACTTGACTCTGATATTGTAAGTATTTTATATATTTTTATTAGTGGTAATATGACTATACAAGGCTTTTGTTACAGTAGTACATGCGGTCCATGTGTTATTCAAAAGGATAGTCCTTTGCAGAAACTATTATTCCATAGTCTGCTGGTTAGGTACAAAGTCACAATAGTAGATGAAGTAATGAGGGGAGGGGCTAGGGTTACTTGCCCGGCCTCAATTTTTGTGGGGTTTCCTCCAGTTTGTAGCAAGGTTGGGTTGTAGCTCCTCAGTTTGTAGCCAGCTGGTAACCTCTACAGTTTGTAGCAAATACTTGTGGACTCCTTACAGACGCGTTTCGCTCGTTGCTTCCTCAGTGTAGGAGCCCGTGCTCTCAGCTGTTGAGGGTGCCCTGGTGCTTAGGGTAGTGTGTTGCGGGTATTGCTGGAAGTGGTCGCTGGTGCTACTTATTTCCTATGTGTTGGAGATCCGGTCCCTCCATGTCCCCTGTCAGGGGGTGAATATGCGGAGGGTAGCGCCGTTGGTGCGTGATCCGTGTTGGAAATTGTATTTGTTGTGCAGTCTCATGCGGTCTCCAAGGTATATGTCATCGTTACCTGCGCTGATGTCAGCCGGCGTGCTGTGAATAACACATGGACCGCATGTACTACTGTAACCAAAGCCTTGTATAGTCATATTACCACTAATAAAAATATATAAAATACTTACAATATCAGAGTCAAGTGTAGAGGCATCAGCTTTTTCCGATAGGGGACTCACGGGACCAACCGTGGTGACCCTACCGAAACCCCCCCCCCCCCTCATCTCATGTACTATTGTGGCCTGTACCAGGTCCAATAAAACCTCACCACTCTGATTAGGACACTCATCAACATAGACACAGGAACCCCGATTCCTCCCCCTAACCCTAGTATACATTGTTCCTAAGGAAGATAAGGTCAGAGGAAATAATGTGTGCCTGAATAGGGACTTTATATCTAATATTTTGAAACATTGTCCAGTACTATCCATTAGAACCAGGGTCATAGATGCTGAAACGTCTCCACTAGTAGTACAAGAGAACTTTATAGGATCTAACTGGGCACAAGATCTCCCTGTGGTATAAAGGATTTTGCAGAAATCCCATAGAATCATGAATATAATGATCTGGGACCATAAAGGTAATTTTCCTATTCAGAAACACTTTTTTCACTCTTCCCTAGCTGTTGTGTGTTTCTATCTACCTTTCTTTAGTTGTAAGACGTCATTGTAGTTAGAGCTGTTATTAATAGAAGTATTTCTGTTATAAATTGGTTTCAATCATTTTATGGCGTTGACCTGAATTGTTTTTGACTTGGGTTACTAGTTTGTATCAAGCTTTAAAAATACAGAGGACTGTTTTCTGCTAGCCCTCCACTAGATGGAAGCAACACAACTCACATGAGTTTAGCTTGTAACATAGAATAGGCGCTGTAATGTAAGATGTATTTAGCAGAGTGTCCACAAGAGGGCAGAATTGTATCGATATTGTTGAATCAGAAAACACTATGTATTTCAACTCATCTTTTTTTTTTTTATTGTGCGGGATTCCTACATAAAAATAAACAATGAAATTATCCACATCCAGCAAGAGTTTTATTTACCTTGATAAAGCATTTTTGAATGTGTAAAATAATATTTTGTACAACCCCTTATACTGATTTGTTAACATATCATAAAAAAACAATTAAGACTATACTACCCTTAGGTGAAATCACAGACCAATCAAATATATTCAAGATATTAAAAATGAAAAAAGGTAATGCAGGTTATTGACTGTTACTTGTTTTGGAGACTTCACTAAATAAAAATCCAGTGCAGATTTTTAGTAAAATGTCCCACAGTCTGTATAACTTTATCTTGTTTTTATAATAATAATGTACAAACATAGCTCAAAGCTCTAATGTTTATAGATGTACTGCAGATTATCATCTTCATGAACTATAATAAACAATGAACGGATTTTATCTGCATGCAAAATATGTCATTATCTAAGTTCCCATGAAAAACATGTCATAAATTGTTTGTAAAGCATGAACTTTATACCTTGACTGTATGTACATTTTAACATAGTATATAAACACTTGCAATCATACATCTGGTGTTGTCTGTGTTTTTTGCAATGTTTATGATACGGCCTACAGAAATAAAAAACTTATTTGACTCCCTAAAGGACCAACTATAAAAAAAGGCACTGACCAATAGTAATAGTAAAATTAAAATGAAATTGCTGGACTGCCCCACATATCAATAGAATAAATTAGAAGGCACTGGACCCCTTATAGACCAGTAGTATTAATAAGAAGTCACTGCCCCACTACAATCCAATAGTCAAAATAAGAAGTCACTGGACCCCTAATAGAATAGTATAAATCATAAGGAGTCACTGCACCCACTATAGACAAATAGTATAAATAGCAAGTCACTGCACCCACTATAGACAAATAGTATAAATAGCAAGTCACTGCACCCACTATAGACAAACAGTATAAATAGCAAGTCACTGCACCCACTATAGACAAACAGTATAAATAAGAGGTCACTGGACCCCTAATAGAATAGTATAAATCATAAGGAGTCCCTGCACCCACTATAGACAAATAGTATAAATAAGAGGTCACCGGACCCCTAATAGAATAGTATAAATCATAAGGAGTCCCTGCACCCACTATAGACAAATAGTATAAATAAGAGGTCACTGGACCCCTAATAGAATAGTATAAATCATAAGGAGTCCCTGCACCCACTATAGACAAATAGTATAAATAGCAAGTCACTGCACCCACTATAGACAAACAGTATAAATAGCAAGTCACTGCACCCACTATAGACAAACAGTATAAATAGCAAGTCACTGCACCCACTATAGACAAATAGTATAAATAGCAAGTCACTGCACCCACTATAGACAAACAGTATAAATAGCAAGTCACTGCACCCACTATAGACAAACAGTATAAATAGCAAGTCACTGCCACCACTATAGACAAACAGTATAAATAAGAAGTCACTGGACACCACAATAAGAAGTCAATGGGCCCACTATAGACCAGTAATAAAAAATAAGAAGTCACTGCAACACTTATAGACCAATAGTATAAATACAAAGTTACTGGATCCACTATACACTGAAAATAAATAAAAACAAAGTTACTGCACCCCTTATAGACCAATAGTATAAATACAAAGTAATTTGATCCACAATATACTGAAAATAAATAAATAAATATACAAATAAGAAGTTACTGCACTGCTTATAGACCAATAGTCACTGGATCCACTATATACTGAAAATAAGTCACTGCAACCCTTATAGGCCAATAGTATAAATCAGAAGTTACTGCACTCCTTATAGGCAAATAGTGTAAATTAGAAGTCACTGCACTCCTTATAGGCTAATAGTTTAATTACAAAGTCACTGGATCCACTATATACTGAAAATAAATACATAGGAAGCCACCGAACCCCTTACAGACTAATAGTATAAACAAGAAGTCACTGTATCCACTACATCCTGATAATAAATTACTAGTCACTGCACCCCTTATTAGACCAATTGAGTAGTATAAATAAGAAGTCACTGGATCCACTATAGACCAATAGTAAAAAACTAAGAACTCACTGGAGCCACTATGGACCAATAGTATATATAAACAAGTCAAAAGACTTACTTTAGACCAATAGTCAAAAAATAAGGTGTCATCACACCCCTTATAGACCAAAAGTATAAATAAAAAGTAATCGGATCCACTATATATTGATATCAAACAAAGAAATAAATAAATAAGTTACTGCACTCCTTACAGACGAATGGTATAAATACAAATCACTGGACCCACTATATACTGAAAATAAATAAATAAGAAGTCACTGCACCCCTTATAGACCAGCAGTATAAATAAGAAGTCACTGTACAACCTATAGACCAATAGTAAATAAAATAAGAAATCAATGAACCTCTTTCTGGCTGATGAGAAAAAAATTGCATTTGCTGGCACAGGAATATTTATAGTGTAGAATACCTGGAACAAATGAGTGTTAGAGAGAGCATAATATGTAACACATCTGCTATGTTTTTCATTCATACTGACAAACATATGCTCGTAGCAAGCTTCAGTTTGTAGCAGTAAAAGCGCAGTGACAGACTAAACCCCTGGTCAGTCTGGCACTACAGAGATCATCCGGAAAATCCGCAGATTGGCTGTCACATAATCTTCAGGAAGCTGTGCATTTCTGAATCACTTATCTGCTAGTTATACTGAGAAGTCAGATATAGCCATACATCATTGCAGATAGCTGAACAAACACAGCAATGGCACAAGTACAACAATAAAATAACTTACACATATACCAATACACATATCACTATTAGCAGTTACCAAAACAAATACAATGGGCATGTAAAATAGTTTTTCTTAGCAATGGCACAAGTACAACAATAAAATAACTAACAGTGAACAGTACACATATCACTATTAGCAGTTACCAATACAAATACAATGTGCGTGTAAAATAGTTTTTCCTTAGTAATGGCACAAGTACAACAATAAAATAACTAACAGTGAACAGTACACATATCACTATTAGCAGTTACCAAAACAAATACAATGGGCATGTAAAATAGTTTTTCTTAGCAATGGCACAAGTACAACAATAAAATAACTAACAGTGAACAGTACACATATCACTATTAGCACTATTTTTCCTTCGTTGTCCAACCAGGGACACTGGTCCATACGAATTGGGTATTCTAGCAGCCTATAGCTGAAAAGCTGTAAAACCTTCCTTAGCAGGATAAGAACCTGGCTTCCTGGTTATCTCCCAAGTCAAAAGCAGTCGAGAACGAGTGTCCGGGAGGAATCTAACCAATAATAACAAGGCTGGAGAACCTCAACAGCCAACAATAATAACTTGTCAAAGGCAACAGAAATGAGCACAGTGCCAAGAACTATGGGTGGTGAAGTCTCTGGATGAACAACTAAGGGAAAACCATTTAACATGGTAAGTACAAAAATGTTATTATCCCTGTCAAGTCCTCCATCCAGAGACACTGGTTCATAATCATTGGGACATTCAACAGTCCACAATGGGTGGGTGAATCCCATGATCCCATGCAATCCTGTGCAAAAAGTGCAATCTTCAGTTTAACCATAGAAGCGGACAAATCAGACTTCAGCCGGGACTAAGCACCTTTCTCCTGAACACCGCGTCTGCGGATGTACATACATCTGTCTTCTAGAAGGAAGTAAAAGTGTGGACAGGTGACCAGGTGGCAGCCTTACACACCTGGTCCACTGAGTCGTGGAGTCTGAGCTAGTTTTGGCTGGAGTTGGGAGTCAGAGAAAATACCGTTTTGTGAGCACTCACCTTTAAAACGGATATTATAAGTGTGACATACACTCCGCTTCAACTCTTCATGACATTTGGGTTATTCTCCAGTAAAGGGCGAACTTCTGCAGAGATGAATGCAAAAAAGGAGCTCCTCCCAGTCCATAAATACCTGGGACCTCCAATTCCCCAGTGTAAAATAGCAGTAAGGGGACCAGGAAGAACAAAATATAACAATACTAACAACCAAGAAACAAAGGTTCACCATATAAAGGATCCAAAATACCAAGAAGGTGGGGTGAAGCGGAGTGTATGTCACACTTATAATATCCGTTTTAAAGGTGAGTACTCACAAAACGGTATTATTCCAAGTGTGACATACACTCCGCTTCAACTCTTCATGACATTTGGGACATCCAATAGCAGTGTCCGTCATGGGAGGGAACCATAAACAGTAAAGAATGCACCAACTTAAACCACTGCAGCTTGCAGAACCTTGCGGCCAAAAACGCCATCCGCTGAAGCCCGCACATCAACCTTGTAAAACTTGGAAAAAGTATGAACGGAAGACCAAGTAGCAGCCTTACAAACTTGTTCAACAGAAGCCTGGTGCTGAAAAGCCCAGGACGCACCGACAGCACGAGTAGAATGCGCAGTGACCCTAAAAGGAGGAGTCCTCCCCTTAGCAGAACAGGCCCCAACAATGGCCTGACGAATCTATTTGCTAATGGTAGACTTGTCGGGCGCCAAACCTTTCCTGGGCCCGCAGGGCACCACGAAAAAGGCATCCGTCTTGCGGAAAGAAGAAGTAGTCACCAAATAGTACTTAACACAGCGAACCACATCCAAATTGTGCAAAACCCTCTCCTTGTCATTGCTAGGCTTAGAACACAAGGAAGGGAGAACAATATCCTGATTGAGATGGAAAGCAGAAACCACCTTAGGAAGGAAATCTGGCTTAAAGCGAAAGACCACCTTGTCCTGGTGTCTTTCAAAGTAAGGGGCCTGAATCGACAGAGCCGCCAACTCAGAGACACGCCGAACAAAGGTAATAGCCACCAAGAACCTTTTGAGTGAAAACAGAAAGAGCAATATCCTGTAACGGCTCAAAAGGAGGACCCTGGAGAGCAGAAAGAACCAAATTCAAATCCCAAAGAGGAACCATAGCCTTCCGAGGGGGTCCACATGAGTGAACCCCTGGAAAAAAGTCCAGCGGGTGTAAGGCAATAGATCTTTGGAAGAAAACAGACAGAGCAGAGACCTGCCCCTTCAAGGTACTAAGCTGGAACCCAAGATCCAGACCGTGCTGAAGAAAACTCTAAAATCCTAGGGATCGAAAACACCCTGCAAGGCAAGGCCCTAGCCTCACACCAGTCAATATAGGCCAAGTCCTATAGTAAACGCCAGAAGAGGACCGCATCCTAGCTCTAATCAAAGTCTAAACAACAGCCTCAGACAAACCTTCCTCCTTCAGAATGAAGGTTTCAGCAGCCAAGCCGTCAAAGCCAGCGTTGGTAAATTGGGATAAAGTAGTTGACCCTGAGATAACAGATCCGGAAACATGGGAAGCCGGTACTGATCTACCGCCAGCCTTACAACGTCTGCGTACCAAACCCTTCTTGGCCACCTTGGAGCCACCAGAATTGCTGGTGCCCCTTCCAGAGCCAGTTTGCAAACTACCTTGCCCAGCATGGAGAAGGGAGGAAACAGGTACAGAAACCCCAGATCCTTCCAAGCAAGGGACAAGGCATCCACTGCCAGAGCTAGAGGATCCTTAGATAGAGACACAAAGGCCGGGAGTTTGTGATTGTGCCGTGAGGCAAAGAGATCCACCTCCGGAGTCCCCCACTTGCGTCAAAGAAACTGAAAAACCCCAGGTTTGAGAGACCACTCTCCTTGGCGAGAGAACCCCCTGCTCAGGGAGTCCGCCTCCGTGTTCTCCACTCCCGGAATGTAGATTGCCGAAATGCAAGGAACATTGCTCTCCGCCCAATGCAGGATCAGAGAGACTTCCCTGAGGGCACTCCTGCTGCGAGTCCCTCCTTGGGGATTGATGTAGGCTACTGCCGTCCGATTGTCTGAACGAATCTGAACCGGAAGACCCTGTAAGTGCGACGTCAGCCGGGACAGGACAAGCCGGATGGCTCTGAGCTCTAAGACATTGATGGGGTTGTGAGCCTCGTGAGGACCCCACACCCCGCTGAACTGATGACTTTTCCAGAAACCTCCCCAGCCCGACAGACTGGCATCCGTGGTAACCGTCTCCCAGCAAGAAACCAGAAAGGATCTGCCCCTCAACAGGTTTCTCGACTCCAGCCACCACCGAAGGGACTGCCGAACCCTGGGAGACATCCTGAACGGTTGATCCAATGACAGCGGACACCTGTCCCAATGCGTCAATAGATGAAGTTGAAGAGATCTCATGTGAAACTGCGCAAACGGGACCGCCTCGAAGGAGGCCACCATCAATCCCACCAGTTTCATCCCCTGTCGGATAGAGGGCCAAGGATTGGTCAAAAGAAGGAGGATCAGATCCTGAATACCCTGCACCTTGGTCTGGGATAGAAACACTCTGGCCTGAATGGTATCCAGATTCATGCCCAGGAATGAAATCACCCGTGATGGCGAGAGAGAGGACTTGGGTCGGTTGACCCACCCGTACCTCTCCAGGGTCGACACCACCTGGTGGGTGTTCAGCTCCGCCTGACGGAGGGAAGAAGCTGAAATCAATAGGTTGTCCAGATATGGCACAATGCAAATTCCCTGAGCTCTGAATAAGGCCATTATGCCCACCAGAACCTTGGTGAAGACCCTCGGCGCCGAGGTCAACCCGAAGGGAAGGGCTACAAACTGAAAATGTTGATCGTCCACCTCGAACCGGAGGAATCTCTGATGCGCTGTAAAAATTGGAACATGCAAATCCGCATCCTTGATGTCTATGGAGGCCATGAAATCCCCTTGACGAAGGGAATTGATGGCCGAGTCTCCATGCGGAACTTCTTGGTTCTGATGAATCTGTTGAGGACCTTGAGGTCCAGAATGGGTCTTACAGAACCTTCTTTCTTGGGAACCGTGAAAAGATTGGAATAGAAACCCCTGCCTCTCTCCGACGGAGGCACCGGGCATACAACTCCCATGTCCTGAAAGTTTCTTACTGCTAACAGGAGCCTATGTGCAGCCTGAGGGTCCAAGGGCACCCGAGACCTTAAAAATCTTGGAGGAGGCCAGTACTCGAACTCCAGTTTGTACCCGGAGGAGACCACTTCCAAGATCCAATTGTCTGTGACCTCCCGGGCCCAGACCTGGAAGAAGAGCCACAGCCGCCACCCCACCTGTGCGGGTGAGGGCGCCCCTTCATTGCTGAGCTGGTTTATCCGCAGGCTTGGGCTTGGAACCCCAGGCAGAAGTGGGACGGGCCCGACCTCTGCCCCTGTTCCAGGAAGAGCCTCTGACCCCTGAGAAGGCCAAACCTCTACCAGCCCTGGCACCCCGAAAGGAAGGATTGAAAGAGCCTGCCCCCCGAAAGGGACGGCGCTGTTTCTTCCGCTGAGGTAACTTACCTCCCTTTGCCACAGCATCCAACTTATCTCCAAACAGCCGCGTAGAAGGGAAGCGCTGTGAGCGATTTCTTGGCCGCAAGTCCGTCGTCCCCTGACGGAGCCATACCGATCGGCGCATGGCCACCAATAAGGCTGAAGTCCTACTACACATAACAATAGTGTCTTCCATAGCAGCCAAGACAAAATCCATGAACAATTCAAACCTTTTCAGCGTAGTGAACTCAGCGCTGGCCGGATCAAGGTGAGCGCCAATTAACCAGTCCCTAATCAGAGACCTAGCACCCACCGACACTAGCGCAGATGCACAAACAGGCCGCAAGGCAGAGCCAACACAGGCAAAGGCATGGCATGCCATCTGATCAAGGCGCCTATCCTCACCATCCTTTAGGGAAGTGGCGTCTGGGGTGTGAAGCACGGAGGAGTTGGTCAACCCCAAAACAGGCGCATCAACCTCAGGAGGAGAAGCCCAGTGCTTAACCGCTTCCACCGGGAAAGGATACATCTTATCACATCCCTGAGGAACACCCGGAAGCCGACTAGGTTTCTCCCATTCCCTAAGGATCAATGCATCAAAATGACTCCAAACGGGGCTTGTGGGCCCCAAAAAATTCCCCCTTCTTGAGAGGGGGCGCCTCAGGCGGCGCAATATCCAAAACCTCCAAGAGATGTGACAAAACCGTGGCCGTGTCAACAGCATCCCCCAGCGCCTGCCCAACATCAGCCTTATCAAACCGTACATTGTCAGCCTCTGACTCCTCTGAATCATCATCAATATCCCAAGTCGCCTGGACTGATGACAAATGTCTCTTTAGCCTGGGCCTTCTTGCCCACCGCGCTAACCATAAATTTCGATGCTGGCCAACCTAGCACAAACATCGGAATGCGACTCCCCGCTGGCACCAATGTCACTTGGGGTATGGATAAGGCGGGGAGGGGAAGGCGATGAAGCGGGGGGCGCCGACCCAGAAGGCTGGGCACCCGACTGACGCAATATGGCCTTTTGTGCACATGGTATACAAATAAGCACATTCTCACCCGTAAGGGATGCCCCACAACCCACACATGGCCGGGATTGTCCCAGAGGGAGCCCGGTATCCTGCGGAGCCTCCATATGGTGATTCTTGTGGTCAGTTGCAAGACCGCAGGGAATTTAAGCAATAAGCAACCCGAGATGCCCCTTAAAAGTCCCAGTGGGAGGATTTGTAGTGATCTATTTTAAGACTAGGGACCCCAGGACTAGGAGGAGCACATATAAGATGCAATCTGTAACACACAATGAAGTCAACATAAGTCACAATCGCTAAAGAGGGGCCCCCGCATAAGCTAAGGAAGTGGCCAACAGGCCCTTACCGGCCAGAAACACGCAGGATCAGCCACAGCAGCACCAAGATGGCCCCCGGAGAAGAGCCTCATGGAAAAAGGAGGAAGAGGAGGGGGGCGGCCCAGCCCAGAACGCGCGCTCGCCAGGCCCCACCCCCCTCCCAGCAACGCGGATCCCAGCGCCAAACGAGGGGGCGGGCCCGCAGCGCCAAACGAGGGGGCGGGGATACCACGGGCGCGCCGAGAGCCCGGCCCCGACCCCTCCCCGAACAAAGCCTGAGGGGGAGAAGCTCCCCAGGCTGAACAAAAGAGGCCAGCACAGTTAAGGCCCCATGAACAAGCAAACACCTGTCGCAGTAAAGACACAAGTGAAAACACTCACACACACACAGTGTCACACACACATAAGACCAAAAAAACAACCGAGTATAAAGGGCAGCCAGCCCCCCCCCCCCCCCCCCCCCCCCAAGAGGGAAGTAAGGGACCCGGAAGGGGGGAATCCCAGCCAGAATCTGGTCATAGTAATGAAAGGGACAGGGCATCCCACACCGGGATCACCAAACTCGGGCAACCGCCTACCCCTTGTGATGGGGTCTCACCGTGGAGCGATGCTCCTTGCACACCCATAAGGTGCTACCTACCCTCACCAGGACCTGCAGCCAAGGCTGGGAGGCTCAAATAGGGATAATTTAGGAAAGGTCCTGGCAGCAATAGGGACAAAAATGGCCGGGCATGAGCCCGGCTTACCTGCAAGGAAGAGAAGTCTTCATCTTCTGTCTTGCTCGCCTTCCTGCAGAGAAGAAACTGGGGAATTGGTGGGAGGTCCCAGGTATTTATGGACTGGGAGGAGCTCCTTTTTTGCATTCATCTCTGCAGAAGTTCGCCCTCTACTGGAGAATAACCCAAATGTCATGAAGAGTTGAAGCGGAGTGTATGTCACACTTGGAATAATGTACTGATTCCAGCATATAAAAGAAAATATCTCCCTAAGATTTTATAATGAATGTAACTTTCAGAGGTAGTTTAAAATCATTAATATATTTTATGTTCTCTCAATCTAAGGCCCTTGTTTATTAT
This sequence comes from Gastrophryne carolinensis, assembly GCA_027917425.1. Lineage (NCBI taxonomy): Eukaryota > Metazoa > Chordata > Amphibia > Anura > Microhylidae > Gastrophryne > Gastrophryne carolinensis. The sequence continues at coordinate 134,260,622 of CM051235.1, read as the reverse complement.
AATCAGTGATAAGAAGCAGCAGGGTGACAGATAATGAGCTCTCCAATCTCCCCTGTCTCTTTTACTCGGGATCTTCATGCTGAATCAAGGCCCTTAGTTACAAAGCCTGAAATTTTTAAAGGAAGTTAAAGGTATTTAAAGGTATTGTCCAGGCAGAAACAAAAAAAGTCTATACTCATCTGCAGCTCCTCCATGCAGTGCCGGAATCTTCATACTTACCAATGGTGGGGAGCCAGCAATTCCAGCCATCTTCCAGCATCGGGCGGCTGCTCATGGAGGCGTCAATGGAGTCTTGAGTATAACCCCACATCTACCCACCAATTCAATTTATTGTAATGGAGGGGGAGTTCCAAAGTGGGCTCAGCACATCTGGGCTTGGCACGTCCCTACCATTGCAATAAATAAAGCAGGAGTGTTAGGGGATGTAAAGCTATATTGATGGAGCACCACCATGTCTGCCCAGTGATAGAGAATGGAATTGCTTGTTCTCCCTCATTGGTAAGTATGAAGATGCCGACGCTGCACGGAGAAGCTGTGGTAGAAAAGAAGCCAATATTGCCTGGACATAACATTTAGAGGGAGAATCCAGGCTCTTCTCTTGCAGGGAGTAGTTAGCGGAAAGGAGCAGTTCCGCAAGGTTTATCAGAGAATACAAAGTGCTGGTGAATGAAAGATGCCGCCCACCCCACCTCTTCCTGCCTCCACTCTGCTCATCTCACATCTTGCCAACCTCACCTCTGTTTACCTCACTTTTTCCCAATTCATCTTTGCCCACTTCTTGCCATCTCACCTCTGCCCACATCTACCTGCCTCTGCTTCACCCCTGCCCACTTCTTCACCACCTCATCTCTGCTCACCTCTTCTCACCCTACCTCTGTCCACATCCGAATATACATTAAAACTAAATTAAAACTACTACCATATACTTTGCGCTTTGATCTTAAAGATTGCTTGCGGTAAACCGATTTATCAGCTTACATTTTATTGCAGGAACAAGAAAATGCGGCCTTTAGACCCAAAAAGGTTGTGAACCCCTGCTAAAAGGTATTTGTTAAGAAACTGTACTCCAACAAATCTGCTTTATGTTCTAAGTAGCCCTATTGCTTGTATAATATGTATTGCTTGTATATTGCTTTTTGGAAAGGAGATACCCCTTTAGAGCTATAAACATTAAATATAAAATAAAATTAATATAAAAATTAAACACTTTTACATATTATACACATGTATAATATGTAAAAGTGTTTAATTTTTTATATTAATTTTCTTTTATATTTAATGTTTATAGCTCTAAAGGGGTATCTCGCTTCCAAAAAACATTCCTTGTATGTATCCTGTACTTACTTGGCGGTCAATAAAATATTCGTATAAAATACTCGTATATTCGTATAACGATGTGGAAAAACCCAATGTTACCATTTTACTACAGTAAATTCAGTACAAATTATTGGCCACTTATGAAGGAGTCAAAGTCTGTGCTGGAGTCGGAGTCAGGCCCTGATAAAGTTGAAGTCATTCTTTTACTCCACAGCCCAACAAAGAAGCCTGGTGCCAGAAGGCTCAGGACACGCCTACAGCTCTGGTAGAACGAGCTGTCACACGGAAAAATAGGTGTTCCTTACCCCTGGCAGAATAGGCCTGTGTGATCTAATGGTTAATAAGAGATTTTGACAGCCACCAACCCCTATTTAGGTTTAGCCGGAACCACACACAAGGCATCAGGCATGCTTAAAGACTCTGTGGCCGCCAGATAGTATTTCAAGGCATGAACCACATCCAGTAAATTAATAAGCTTCTTTGGACAATAGGATGGCAGAACAATGTATCCATTAAACGAAAAACAAAAACACCTTAACCCGGGCCTTCAGCATGATTTAATGAAAAGCTCAAACCCTTAAAAAAACTATTCTCCAGGATATAAAATTAATATATTTTAAGTTTTTAGTCACTTACTTATTATTCTTTCCCCTACTGGACTACAACTCTGTTCAGGACTCTAGGATACGGGCGCCGCCATCTTGACTGTGGCATCACACATACTGAGGAGAGGAGAGTGGGATAAAGTACATGGGGGCGGGGTTATAGCTGTGCTTTGCACAGACAGAGCAGAGCTGGGGTCAGGGAAAGGACAGAAATCCCAGAATGCAGAGCGACACAGTCAGAAGACACTTCCTGTTTGCAGGCTGCCTGTTGCTCCATGAGCCGCCATCTTGGATGTTTAAAGGCTCATAACATGCAGTAGATGCCGGATAAGATGATTTTTAATGTCGGCAATCTGTATGTACAGGGTGTGGGAAACATAAGAGAGGCTCTTATTCAGGGTGAAGGTCCGCTTTAAGCAAAAAATCCTCCTGCAAAAGCAGAACCACCCTGTCTTTATGAAAGGTCAAGAATGACGGCAAAGAAACACATGGGTCAGGTGTAAATGGCAGTCCTTGCAGTGCAGAGAAGACCTATTTGAGATCCCAAATCAAAACTGGAGTTTTCCACGGAGGACAGGCATGAACCCCATACAGACCAAGGAGTTTTTCCACCATTAGGCGTTGAAATAGAACAAACAAAGCTGAGTCTTAGCCCTTAGACCTGCTCAATTGCAACACATTATTCAAGCCCCTAGTAAAGATATGAGAAAATACAATTCTGTGATTACTCACCTGTAGAATTGGCATTATCCGTATATAGCACGTCCCGCTCCAGAGATAATTCCTTACGTTTGGGTTATACATCCACAAGGTGGTGCTGGACTGCAGAGACAGCAAAAAAGTGGCTCCTCCCGGCCCCTTATATTCCAGGGACCTCCCACAAAATCCCCAGTATTGACAAGCAGATAGCAAGAGGCCGGGAGAATAACACCCATAATCAAACTATTTTAACCATGATAACCACCATACAGAGGCACTAAGAATAATGAAAACAAGGGCGGGGTGGAGCAGGACGTGCTCTATACTTATAATACCAATTCTACAGGTGAGTAATCACAGAATTGTAATATTCTAAGTATACAGCACGTCCTGCTCCAGAGATAATTCCTTATGTTTGGGACATCCAATAGCATTGTCCGTAAGGTAGGGTGGGATCGCCAAAAGCAACAACATGCAGATTAAACCACTGCCGCCTGCAGAACTTTGCGGCCAAAAGCAGCATCAGCTGAGGCCCTAACATCAACCTTGTAAAACTTAGAAAAAGTATGAACAGAAGACCAAGTAGCGGCCTTGCAAACTTGTTTAACAGAAGCCGGGTGCTGAAAGGCCCAAGAGGCACCAATAGCACGAGTGGAATGAGCAGGCGGAAGGAAGGATCCTTCCCTTTAGCAGAATAGGCCTGAATCACAGCGGATCCACTTGCTGATGGTAGACTTAGCTGGAGCCAGACCCTTCTTAGGACCAGAAGGGACCACAAAAAGAGCATCAGTCTTCCTTAAGGACTCAGTAGCCACCAAATAGAACTTCAGGTTCCTAACCACATCCAAGGAATGTAGAGCCCTCTCCTTAGGGTTACTAGGATTAGGGCACAGAGAAGGGAGAACAATGTCCTGATTGAGATGAAAAGCAGACACAACTTTAGGTAGAAAGTCTGGTTTAAAGCGAAACACCATCTTGTCCTGGTGTCTCTCAAAGTAAGGGGGCTTGATGGAAAGCACCGCCAACTCAGAAACACGCCTAACAGAAGTGATAGCCACCAAAAAGACTACCTTAAGCGTAAGAATGGACAAAGCAACCTCATGCACAGGCTCAATAGGAGACCCCTGCAAAGCAGATAGGACCAAGTTCAAGTCCCAGACTGGTAACATAGGCTTACGTGGGGGGCGCACATGAGTAGCCCCCTGGAAAAAGGTCTTGACCAGAAGATGCTGAGCAAAAGATCTCTGAAAGAAAACAGCCAAGGCAGACACATGAATTTTCAGAGTGCTGAGCGGAAGCCCCAGATCCAAACCATGTTGGAGAAATTCCAGAATCCTAGGAATAGAAAACACACGACAGGGAAGAGATTCAGCCTCACCCCAGTCAATGTAGGTACGCCAAACCCTATAGTAGATGGAAGAAGAGGACTTTTTTTCTAGCCCTGATCATGGTGTTAACAACAGAGGCAGGAAGCCCCTTTTCCATTAAGATGGAGGTTTCAGCAGCCAGGCCGTTAAAGCCAGCGTTTGTAAATTGGGGTAGCATAGCCGCCCCTGAGTGAGCAGGTCTGGATCCTTGGGCAGGTCATACTGATCTACCGCCAGCTGCACGATGTCTGCGAACCACACTCTTCTTGGCCAATGGGGGGCCACCAGGATTGCTGGCACCCCATCCTAAGCTATCTTTTGCAGAACCCTGCCCAGCAGAGGAAACGGGGGAAAGACATACAGAAGCTGAAAGCCCTGCCAGGGCATTGTCAGAGCATCCATGGCTAAGGCCAGAGGGTCCTGGGACAGAGACACAAAGACTGGAAGCTTGTGACCATTCCCCCAGGCGAGAAGTCCCCCTGCTCAGAGAGTCTGCCTCCAGATTCTCCACCCCCGGAATGTACAGAGCTGAGATGCAGGGAACATTGTCCTCTGCCCAGGACAGGATCAGCGACACTTCCTTGAGGGCCCCCTTGCTCCGGGTCCCTCCCTGATGATTGATGTAGGCAACCGCCGTCTGGTTGTCCGAGCCTGAACAGCCCGACCCCGAAGGTGCGGGGTCAAGCGGGCAAGAAACAACCTGATCGCCCTCAGTTCCAGAACGTTGATAGGGGTGTGGGCCTCCTGAGGGCCCCACTGCCCCTGGAATGATAGGGATCTCCAGAAGCCCCCCCAACCTGTCAGGCTGGCATCCGTGGTGACTGTCTCCCAGCAAGGGGCCAGAAAGGATCTGCCCACTAACAGGTTCCTTGAGTCCAGCCACCATGAGAGGGACCACCTGGCTAGGGGGGACAGAACCAAAACCTGATCCAGGGACACAGGGTCCCTGTCCCATACAGACAAGAGGTGGAGTTGAAGGGGCCTCATGTGAAACTGAGCATAAGGAACCGCCTCGAAGCAGGACACCATCAGGCCCATCAGCTGCATTCCCTGCCTGATGGAAGGATGAGGGCAGGACAGAAGGAGCTGAGCTTGCAGACTGTCCACCTTCTGCTGAGGAAGAAATATCCTGGGCCGAGCTGTATCCAGGTTCATGCCCAGAAATGGCTTCACCAAAGAGGGAGACAGGGAGTGGTTTATCACCCAGCGAATGACTCCAGTGTGGTCACCACCCGCTGAGTATCCAGCTCTGCCTGTTGGAAGGACGGAGAAGTGATAAGAATGTCGTCCAAATAGGGAAGAATGCGAATGCCCTGAGCTCTCAGCAGAGCCATAATGCCCACCAGCAACTTGGTGAAAAACCCTGGGAGCCGAAGTAAGACCGAAGGGCAATGACACAAACTGGAAATTCTGATCCTCCAGAGCGAACCTGAGGAATCTCCGATGACCTGGAAAGACTGGAACATGGAGGTAAGCATCCTTGATGTCCACTGAGGTCATGAATTCCCCCGGGCGTAGTGAACTTACAGCTGAGAGCAGAGTCTCCGTGCGAAAACGCCTGGGTCTGACAAACTTGTTGAGAAGCTTTAAGTCCAGGATGGGTCTGACAGACCCATCTCTTTTGGGAACAGTGAAAAGGTTGGAATAATAGCCCTTGCCCCTTTCCCTCAAGGGCACCTGGCAGATGACCCCCAGCTCCAGTAGATTCTGCACAGCAAGCAACAGGCCCTGAGCTGACAGGGGGTCTTGAGGCATCCGGGATCTGATGAAACTTGGGGGCGGCCAGGCTGCCAACTCTATCTTGTAACCAGTGGACACTCCCTCCTGAGTCCACCGGTCTGAGACATGACGCCTCCAGACGTGAGCAAAGAGCTGAAGCCGACCCCCCACCTGGATGGGTGAGGGTGCCCCTTCATGCCTGAGGGGGCTTAGGGGAAGACTTAGACTTGGACCCCCAGGAGGGGCCAGTGCAGCCACGCCCTCTGCCCCTGCCCCAGAAATCTCCCCGGGCCCCTGCAAATGAAGCTCCCCTTCCCATTCTGGACCCACGGTAGGAGGGAAGAAAGGAGCCTGAACCCCGAAAGGGCCAAGACTGTCTCTTGCGCTGGGGCAACCTGCCCCCCTTAGCAAACAGGTCCAGGTGATCCCCAAATAGACGCAATGCTTTAAAGGGGAACCCAGTGAGAGCCTTCTTGGCAGCGTTGTCAGCTGCCCACTGGCGCAGCCAAACCGAGCGACGTATAGCCACCGCCAAGGCAGAAGCCCTGAAACACATTCTAATGGTATCATCAAAGGCAGAGAGGACATATGCAACAAATTCCTCACAACGCAGAAGGGCTCTACACTCTTCACTATCCGCATCATCAGGAGCCCCATCTAAAATACTCTTGAGCAGAGTCCTAATAGCCACAGCAGTAATGGCAGAGACACAAACAGCGCGGACCCCATACAGGCAAAGGCATGGGAAGCCAGCTGATCAATGCGCCGGTCCTCACCCTCCCTCAGCGTAGTAGAGTCAGGGGAATGCATGACCGAAGTGTTGGACAACCCCAGAATTGGTGCATCCACTTCGGGAGGGGACGACCAATGCTTAACCACAGCAGGAAAGGGGTACCTCTTATCCCAACTCTTAGGCACCCCAGGGAGCCTGCTGGGGCGCTCCCACTCTTTGAGCACGAGATTATTAAAGTGAGTTTGCTCAGGAAACTCCAAAACGTGGCTTAGCAGTGTGAAACTACTCCCCCTGCTGCCGAGGAGCCGCGGCAGGAGGATAGATGGAAAGTACTTCAAAAAATGTGAGCCAAAAGCCTGTCAGTATCATCTGGAGCCCATGGGTCAGAGCCAGAATCAGCATAACCCTTAGGCTGCTCATCAGAGGATTCTGAATCAGAAAACAACTCCCCCTCTTCCAGAGGGGTATAGCCGGCCAGGTCAAAGAATTCCTCAGCCTCTATAGGAAAAAGGTTAACGCCAGGCGCCAGATGCCGCCTCTTAGCAGAGGTCTTACGCACCGTAGAGCCAGCAATCAGCTTCTCAATGCTAGCCACCCTGGTAGACAAATCAGGCTGAGACTCCCCACTGGTATGCACCTCACTGGGAGTCAGATGTAAGCGTGGGGGAGTGGGCGAAGCCACACTGGGCGCAGGCCCAGCCACAGGCAACCCAGATTGCCGCAGATAAGGCCACCCGGGATGCCCCAATAGCCCGCTAGGGAAGTGGGAGGTAAAGGCAGAATAGGCCTCTAATAGCAACTAAATAGAGGGAATAGGCTGGGAGAAACCACAATTAAGTTTGACCCGCCTACAAGACATAAACAGAAAAGTCCCGTAAGCGGTATGCATACATAATAAAATAAAATAAGCCAGCCCGCAGGGGCACTTACGGACCGCGGTACGTAGACGCCAGCCACACAGCACGCGGAAGCAAAATGGTGCCCGCAGATACCTCGAGGGGCACGAAGGCGCCCACGTGACCAATGATGGCGCAGCAGCGCCTGAGGTAATGTCGCCGCCGACCGGGGAACGCCGTACAAGCGCGCGTGGCGGCGGCGCCAATTTAAAAAAAAGCAACCAGTGCAACCAACACACGCTGCAACACAAGCCAAGCATACCATGTAATACAATCCCAAGGAGTGAAGAATAAACATACATACACACACACCCCCCCCTCCCAAGAACTGACAGGGAGAGCAAGGGAGGGCAGCGGCCAACCTGACAGGAGCCCACCGATGGACAGGGGCGATAGCGTGGGAGGGGCATCCCATAAGGCTCATCATGGGCCTATACCGCCTACCCTTTGGTGGGGGATTGCGGTCGGAGCAGCGCGGTGCTGCCTACCATCACCCGACTAGTGCAGCCAAAGCTGGGAGGCAGAAAAAGAGGAACGGGTGGGAATAGTCCTACAGGGCCGCAGGCTAATAGCCTTGCTCACCTGCGAGTAGAGAGAGCCATCTTCTTGCCTTAGCAGCGCCGACTGCAGAGTAGAACTGGGGATTTTGTGGGAGGTCCCTGGAATATAAGGGGCCGGGAGGAGCCACTTTTTTGCTGTCTCTGCAGTCCAGCGCCATCTTGTGGATGTATAACCCAAACGTAAGGAATTATCTCTGGAGCAGGACGTGCTGTATACTTAGAATATGGAAAAGTGGCACAGAGAATGTCCTCTTTCCTGGATCCAGCACCTGGAATGTGGATCGCTGAGACGCAAGGCAATAATTCTGGCAGCCTCCAAAAGGCTATTTTGCTCCTAATGGTTCACATATGCCACAGTCATCACTTTGTTCGACTGGGTCAGGAGCAGACTGCTAGTCCAATGGGACAGACACAGGAAAATCTTTGTTCTAGACATTAATGGGAAACCAAGAGACATCTGCAGACCAGCACCCCATAATGTCAGATGGTTCCACACTCCTCCCCAACCAGTCAGGCTGGCATCTGTCATAATCAAAGTCCACTGAACTGGTAAAAAGGAGCGTGACTGAAGATGCCACTACAGTGATGAGCAAACTACTCCCAAAAAGGTGCCATCCAGACCCAGGGGTGGCTAATCCCAATGTGACAAAATGCCAAACTGCAGCCTGGAATTGCTCTGAGCATATGGAACTGCCTCGAAAGATGCCACCATCCAGCCCAGAGGTTGCATGTCTTGTTGTACACAGGGCTGAAACCTGGACTATAGGACTCATTACACAGTCCTGACGCTTGTCCGCTGGTAGGAGCACCTTGGCATGGATCTTAGCTTGGACAGTGTCAAGCTACATGTCCAGGAGACAACCCCAATTGCAAGGGTGGTATCTGGTATTTGGGGTAATTTTAGATGGTGGCTTTCAAACCCGAAGCATAGCTCCAGAGCTTTTGGAGTCTAGATGCCTTACTGAGCTGGCACATCCAAAGGTAAGTAAGGCAATGAGTCCAGATGGAATCCACCCCAGAGTTCTAAGAGAACTCAGATTTGTGATTGCAGCCCCTCTGACTGATTTACTAAACCATTTCCTTTCAACTGGTGAAGTTTCGGATAGATTTTCCAAGATAATTGGAAAATGGCCAATGTCGTACCAATCCATAAGAAGGAGAGTATAGAAGAAGCCAGTAATTACAGGCCAGTTAATTTAACAACTATAGTGGTCAAATTAATGCTAACGTTCTTGAAAAAACAGATAAATTCCTATCTAAAAATTAACATGTAGGACCCAAAACAGCACGGCTTTATTGAGGGACGATTTCTTTGACAATGTCAATAAAGTGTTAGATGAAGGTGGTGCTGTGGATATCGCCTATCTGGATTTTAGCAAAGCCTTTGACACTGTACCACATAAAGATCTCATAGATAAGTTATTGAAGCTATGACTTAATCCCTGGATAGTTCAGTGGATTTCCAGCCGGCTAAAGGATTGGTATCAGAGTGTTGTTGTTAATGGTGTGCAATCTAAACAAAGGCGAGTTAAAAGTGGTGTGCCGCAAGGCTCTGTCCTGGGCCCCATTCTTTTTAATATGTTTATAAGTGACATAGGAGAAAGCTTGGTAGAAAAAGTTTGCCTGTTTGCTGATGATACAAAGGTTAGTAATAGGGTGGATATTCCTGTAGGAGTCTGCAACATGGAAAAGGATTTAGCTTTACTGAATAAATGGTCAAAACTGTGGAAACTAGAGTTTAATGTCTTTAAATGTAAAATCATGCACTTGGCTAGAAGGAATCCCTGCTCCGAGTACCATATGGGCAGAATTGTGTTAGCTTTGGAGGAGAGAGATTTAGGGATACTGATTACTGAAAGCTTCAAGATGAGTGGACAGTGTAACCAGGCAGTAGAAAAAGCAAGCAGGATGCTCGACTGCATAGCTCGAGGCATCACCACTAGGAAGAGGGAGGTTGTGATGCCGCTGTATAGAGCCCTGGTGAGGCCACAGCTAGCTATAATGTGTGCAGTTCTGGAGACCTTACCTGCAAAAATACATTATTCAAATAGAACGGGTTCAAAGCTAGACAACAAAAATGGTAGAAGGACTTAAACTTAAAACTAATCAGGAGAGACTTAAAGAACTTAATTTGTACAGACTAGAAAGGAGGGACATAGGGGGCATGATTGAGACCTTTAAATTATGTGAAAGGATTGAATAGGGTTCAGGAGGGATGTGTTTTTTAAGAAAACAACATGAAGCTCGTCGGGGGGGAGGTCAGGAGCAATGCTAGAAAAATACAATTCTGTGATTACTCACCTGTAGAATTGGTATTATGAGTATACAGTACGTCCTGCTCCAAATCTAATACTTACGGTTGGGATATATGGCAGGAGCCAAACCCTTCCTAGGACCAGAAGGGACCACAAAAAGAGCATCAGTTTTCCTGAAAGGTGCAGTGTGCCACCAGATAGTACTTCAGACACCTAACCACATCCAAAGAGTACAAAACCCTCTCGTTAGCATTGCTAGGATTAGGGCACAAAGAAGGAAGAACAATATCCCGATTCAAATGAAAAGCAGACACTACCTTAGGCAGAAAGTCAGGTTTGAAACGAAACACCACCTTGTCCTGGTGTCTCTCATAGTAGGGGGGATGAATGGAAAGCGCCGCCAATTCAGATACACGCCTGACCGAAGTGATAGCCACCAGAAATACAACCTTGAGCGCAAGAATGGCCAAGGCAGCATCCTGCACAGGTTCAAAGGGAGCACCCTGCAAGGCTGACAGAACCAAGTTCAGATCCCAAACAGGCACCATAGGCTTACGTGGGGGGGGCGCACATGAGTGACCCCCTGGAAAAAAGTCCTGATCAGAGGGTGCTGAGCAAAGGACTTCTGGAAGAAAATAGCCAGGGCAGAAACCTGACCCTTCAGAGTACTGAGTTGGAGCCCCATCTCCAACCCATGCTGCAGGAACTCCAGAATCCTGGGAATAGAGAACACACGACAGGGGAGAGACTTAGACTCACACCAGTCAATGTAGGCACGCCAAACCCTGTAATAAATGGAAGAGGAAGACTTCTTCCTAGCTTTAATCAAAGTATCCACAACCGAGGAAGACAGCCCCTTCTCCATCAAGATGGAGGTTTCAGCAGCCAAGCTGTCAAAGCCAGAGTTTGTAAATTGGGATGGCGTAGTGAGCCCTGAGTGAGCAGATCTGGCACCAAGGGCAGAGCGTACTGATCTACCGCCAGCTGTACCACGTCTGCGAACCACACTCTTCTTGGCCACCTGGGGGCCACCAGAATTGCTGGCACCCTTTCCAGAGCAATCTTGCGCAGAACCCTGCCCAGCAGGGGGATTGGAGGGAAGACATACAGGAACTGAAAGTCCTGCCATGACATTGCTAGCGCATCCGAGGTCAAGGCCAGAGGATCCTGGGACAGAGAGACAAAGGCTGGGAGCTTGTGATTGTGGCGGGACGTAAACAGATCCACATCTGGTTGGCCCCAACGGAGACACGGAGATTGAAACACCCTGCTGCATAGGGATCATTCTCCCTGGCGAGAAGTCCCCCTGCTCAGAGAGTCCGCAAGGTGATTTTCCATCCCCGGGATGTACACAGCTGATATGCAGGGGACATTGGCCTCCGCCAAGTCAGGATCAGAGACACTTCCTGGAGGGCCCCCTTGCTCCGGGTCCCTCCCTGATGATTGATGTAGGCGACTGCCATCTGGTTGTCCGAGCGCACCTGAACAGGCAGGCCCCGAAGGTGAGTACTCAAGTGAGCCAGAACTAGCCTGATGGCCCGCAGTTCCAAGACATTGATAGGTGTGTGGGCCTCCTGAGGGCCCCACCTCCCCTGGAACCGCAGGGACTTCCAGAAACCTCCCCAACCTGACAGACTGGCATCCGTGGTGACCGTCTCCCAGGAAGGGGCAAGAAAGGATCTGCCCCCCAACAGGTTCCTTGAGTCAATCCACCACGAGAGGGACCTCCTGACCAGGGGAGAGAGCACACAGACCCTGTCCAGGGATGCTGGGTCCTTGTCCCATACTGACAATAAGAGAAGATGCAGGGGCCTCAAGTGGAACTGAGCATAAGGGACCGCTTCGAAGCATGCCACCATCAGGCCCACCAGCTGCATCCCCTGCCTGATGGAGGGATGGGGACAAGCTAGGAGGGACTGAGCCTGTGCAATCAGACTGTCCACCTTCTCTTGAGGAAGGAAGATCCTTGCCTGAACTGTATCCAGATTCAATCCTAGGAATGGAATTACCAAGGAAGGGGACAGTGAGGACTTAGTAGACACCACCAGCTGAGTATCCAACTCTGCCTGATGTAGAGACTGGGAAGTGATGAGAATGTCATCCAGATAGGGAAGCATACGGATGAGCAGAGACATCACGCCAGCCAGCACCTTGGTGAACACCCTGGGGGCTGAAGTGAGGCCGAAGGGCAAGGCCACAAATTGGTAGTGTTGATCCATCAGAGCGAACCTGAGGAACCTTTGATGACCTGGGAACACACGAACATGAAGATAAGCATCTTCGATGTCCACAGAAGTCATGAAATCCCCTTGGCGCAGGGAACTGATGGCAGAGCGCAGAGTTTCCATGCGAAAGCGCCTGCCCCTGACAAACATGTTGTGGATCTCCAAGTCCAGGATGGGCCTGACTGAACCATCTTTTTTGGGTACTGTGAATAGATTGGAATAAAAGCCCTTGCCTTTTTCTCTTAAGGAGACCTGGCAGATGACCCCCAGCTCCAGGAGGCCTTGCACTGCTTGCACTAGCGCCTGAGCTGACACAGGGTCCTGAGGAAACCGGGATCTGATGAATCTTGGGAGGGGGATTGGCAGCAAACTCTAACTTGTAACCGGAGGACACTGCCTCCTGAATCCACCGGTCTGAGACATGAATCCTCCAGACGTGACTTACGGACCGCGGTAGGTAGGGGTCCGTCGCACATGGGCCAAAAAGGGAGGATAAAGATGGCGTTGGTATACCTCGAGGGGCGGGCCAGTATCAGCGATGACGCGGAGCGCGCCAAAGACGGGCCCCGCCCCCCGAAGAGAGAGAAGCCACTAACGTGCAAGCAGCCAATGATGGCGCACCAGCGCCTGAGGTAATGCCGCCGCCAAGTCAGCGCGCGGCGGCGGCGGCAATTTTAAAAAAGACAGTAAAGACAAGCCAGCGCGGCGGCTGACACAAGACTAAACAGAATGGAAAAAAAAGGTGTAAAACACAGAAAGCATAGCATACATATTTACACCCCCCCCCACCTCTTTTCCCCAGAAGACTACAAGGAGGATGAGAGAGGACAGCGGCCACTTAAACAGGGCCCACCGATGGGCAGGGGCAAGGGGGCACTAGTGCAGGAGGGGCATCCATAGAGGCTCACCATAAGCCTGAACCGCCTTTGGTGGGGGATTGTGGTGGAGCAGCGCTCCTAAGCACCTAACAGCGGTGCTGCCTACCTTCACCCGACCAGCGCAGCCAAGGCTGGGAGGCATATTACTAGTGGAACAGGTGGGAATAGTCCTACAGGGCCGCAGGCTAATAGCCCCGCTCACCTGCAAGTAGAGAGCCATTTCTCGTCCTTCGCAGCCAGACTGCAGAGAAATTGTGGGGATTTGTGGGAGGTCCCCGGGTATTTGAGGGGCCGGGAGGAGCCTATTTTCGATGTCTCTGCAGTCCAGCGCCATCTGGCAGAGTATATCCCAACTGTAAGTATTAGATTTGGAGCAGGACGTACTGTATACTAAGAATATATTGTTTTACAGAGTAGTAGATGCTTCCAGCACTTCCAGCAGAGGTAGTTGAAATATCGACAACCTTCTATGTTTCTAATTGATCCCCTACCCAAACCTTTCCAGTATAGCTAGCACTGTCTGAACAACACTCTGGTGAAAGACATCTGGTGCCATAGTTAACAAGTCTGCCTAAGCCCTGACCAAAAGCTATGGCCCTTCTTCCTGAACACTCCCACACTCACGAGAGAAGAGGTCCCCACAGTTACATACATGCATCAGTTATAGCAACCCAATGCATCAGCCTCGTACAAGCTATGCGGTAACCTCTGTTTATTTTATCAATCTTAGTGTGTGCTCTGCTGGAACAAAACTTCCGACATCAATGGAATATCAACTTATCAAACACTTATCAACACGAATTCCTCACAGCATTCCCTGAATAACAGAGGAAGCAGAGGGCAGGTCGTCCAGTCATTCCAGAAATTAAAAAGAGAAAAACAGATTTTACAGTAAGTGATTAAATTCCCTTTTCCTCCCTAAGCAGTTGGGGGGTCCTTCGGAGATAAAGGCCAGGAGGCAGACACTTAAACATTAAAATAATAAACTCCTACCTTTAATAGCCCAAGCTAGAAGTGAATCATCCTCATTTGTTATAAGCAGTACAAAAAAGATGGAAACTGGAATTTGGCTAGTCTGTCATACCCAGATCATGCCATACACAGATGTACTCTAAGCCACCCAACCAAGCAAGATACAGGTGAGCAATGAAAGGCTGCCTACTCAAGCAGGGGGGATCAGATCCCTCCTGCTGCTAGGGGGAAAAGTGACTCATATTCTGATTTCCTCCCAGATCAGTGGGCAGGTTAAATATAATCCAGGTGAGTCAAAAACTAATTTCCCCAATTAGGGAGGGAAAAAGGAGGGGGCAAAAGAACAGGCATGTATAGCAACTGCTGTTTCCATCTTTCCTTTCCTGTGATGTAAGAGAGTATGATCCAGATGAGTCAAAAACTAATTTCCCCAATTAGGGAGGGAAAAAGGAGGGGGCAAAAGAACAGGCATGTATAGCAACTGCTGTTTCCATCTTTCCTTTCCTGTGATGTAAGAGAGTATGTCTTCCTAAAGGTTTTTATTTTTTTACGCAAAAATAATCCAGTAATTGTCTCAATGAAATCATTCTGGGTAAGAGGACAAAATAGCAGGTCCACTGTACACAGCAAGGTGAGCGCAAGGAGGAAAGTAACTCTGCTAGAGTTCTTATAGGCTCATATGCCATACCGTTGCTTGGGAGGCAGGCCTATAGTGGTTAGAGAGAATACATGATCCAAGATCCTGAACCGAAAATGGATGGCTGACAGGGTTACTGTCCTACTACGAGGGGTGTCAGCAATTGTGGCACATAAGTGAAGAATTAAAGTGGAACTATCACCTGCAAGGCTGGTCAGTTGTATGGACGATCTGGGGGGTTTCACACAGCTGGACAAGGACAAGGACCTATCACCAGGACAGTGAAAATAGGTCCACATTATGAGGGTGCTATCACCAGATATAAGTCAAATATCGCTCTATGTCCTGTTATAACCTGGGAATTAAAGTATCACTTCTAAATACCAGGCTTTATTCTGTACTGTGAATTTTTTTGGAACTTCCTCCCTAAACATCACACAGCCAGCTTGACTTAATCATGAGGATTTCTTAAAATATTTAAGTATATATTAATGGATATTAGGGATGCTTTTTCTAATATTGTATATTTATCTGTCCAGGTCTACAACATGAGTTATGTTTGTCTATTGGGAGTTTACTGCTGATAAGTACAAGACTCCCATATCACCTAGTGAATTTACACAATATACAGCAGAGAGTCTGCTTTTAAAATAAAGCTTTTTTAACTTTTTTTGTCTATTGGGGGTTGGAAGTGATTCTGCTGAAAATTTTACTTTCAGTAATGTGGAGTTTGCTTCCTTGCAACTGATCCATTTCCTAGAGGATAATTTTTAATTTATAATATTCGAATGCAGCTTTTAAGCAGTTATTAATCTATGTAATGGTGTTTCCAGAACACTGCACAATTTAAGCATGTATCCCAAGTTGACTAATGTCTTGTCCATGGATTACTGGTTATTCCATTGACAACCATACCACACCTAAACCTGAAAGCTGTCCAGTACTAAAAAAAAAACATAAAATATTTTAACAATTTTCCAATTGTGGAAAATCCTCTTCTAATCAGACCAAAATCTGCAGGGGGTGGAAGTATGCCACATATACATATATATGAATGGAGTAGGTGTGTTAAGGGGACATAAAGACATTTTGATGGGCGCGGGCCTGGAGATGGAGGATAGAATTGCTTGAGCTCCATCAACGGTAAGTATGAAGATGTAAGAGCTGCATAGGAACTGTGGGGGCCAAAAGGTGCATATGGACTTGTTAATGTTATTGCCTGGAGAGGAACATGAAGTTTTTTGTTCAGAAATGTTATTCTAATAAATATGCTTTATGTTCTATTTAAGTAGCCTGATCTATGGCTTATATAATTTCGAGAAAACACCATATGTTACCATCTTGCTACAGAAAATTTATTATGACTAATTATTGGCCATTTGAGAAGTCAGAGTAAGCGAATGATAAAACAAAGTTGGAGCTCTGGATTACGGACTCCACAAGCCGATCAGGAGGACCCTGTGGAGATACTGTATGATACTATAAGAAAGAAAAGAAAAGTCAGATTTAAAAAGGAATAAAAAATACATTTGCTATACAAGGTAAAGTAGTCATAAAAAGAAAGGGGCACATTGTAAAATGACTTTTGACCATGTGATGAAGCTGTTAGGACTGGGCCTCTATTCCAAAGTGTATATCAGCTCAACTGTACATTTAATGCAGGTACTCACTTGAGCAACATCCCTCCTTGACACAAGCCTGTTCGGAGAGCAGATGGTAGCACCTCCTGAAGGCGTGGGTTCTGTCCATGAAAACAAGGACTGCTTGTGCTGTATATAGAGGATGGGAAAATGATCGAGGGTGGGAAACCAGGAAGGGTGTGTGTGTGTGTGTGTGTGTGTGTGTGTGTGTGTGTGTGTGGGCTTTGTAGCATCTAAGTCTAAGTGAGAGGACATCATTAACAGATCCTCCACAAAGTGCAAAGAGATGAGTGCAAGAAGAAAAGTAACTTCACAAGAGGAGCAGCCTTCATTGGTATCTCTCCAAGGCCCACAAAACCAGCCTCAGATCCCACTAGGTATGATACATGTGTGTCTCCTGCCAAGCTCCTCTGTAGACCATCTAAGCAGTATTTCCTGGATCTGCAAACAGAAATGTGGTTAGCGCTAGTGATCACTGTGGAGGGACAAGTACATAGACAGCGCTGGGACAGAAACCCCTGCTTCATTATCTCATTTAAGCCCCTGTTCTGGAAAGACAGTGAGAACTACACTATACCATTGACTTGCCAACCATGGAAATCCCCCAGACAAGACTTGAGCTTGAGGTGTAGATTAACGGAGAGAAGAGACATCACATAGGTAATCTAGTGACAGCAGTGGCGCAACAGCAATCATGCATTCAGGTTTTGCCGAGGAAAAAAGACAACCGGTGGTAAAGGAAGCATAGAAGCCAAATGGCGTTAAAAAAGCTGTGGAGGGCCACAGATTCGAAGGAACACAACTCTTGAGAGAAACCCCTGGACATATAAACTAGGCAACTGAAAAGAAAAGTAGGTTGAAGAACAAGTGGATATATACCTAAAGTACACAGGCTAGCAAAGCAGAGTGGAGGCGTGACACAAATGACTTTTGCTTTTCCCTAGTCATCTCAGATGATTCCATGACGGGGGTGGGGGTTGGGTTTGCGTCATGCAGCTTGTCTGTTGCCTGTAAGACACTTAACAACTTACAGCACAAGGTACGAAGGTCTATTGTCTTTTATTTAGCAAATGTCTGTTTTATGGCTGTAGCCGCTTATAGAACAATGTGGTAGGAAATATATAATGGGGACTCCCTCCTGCTGCTCTAGGAGAAAGTCAAATCTTTTAGGCTCTTTCAGGCCTTTTGTGATGGTCTTTTGCTGCGCTTTGCTGTTTAGTCAAAATATGTGATGCTCTTCTGATGCCTACAACTTGCAGTGTGTTCTTGAAAAAAACTGCACGGTAAACAGTTTAGGTCTCTCTGTGTATAACGCAGTATACCATTTTGTACTTGCATTGCATTTCTATAGATTGCTGTTGGCTTGTGCATATGTACCTGCCTTGAAAAAGAGACCAATTGGTCTCGAAACACGTAGGCTTGCTCCGGGGGGGCGCTGCCAGCTCTCGGTTGATGCACATCCATATTGGTTAGTGATTTATGTGTTGTTTGTCTGTTCCTACCTTACTCAACTTCTGTTTGGGTCAAAAAAATCTTTTCACATGTTAGATTTGAAATGGATGCACTTTATTGAGCACTAGCACTTTTCTTGGAATGTTTTTTGATATTTGTATAGCAGGATAGGATTTATTTAATTTTTTGTATAAGGTATTAGTATATGCACTTATGAGAGACAGCTCCCCCTAGAGGTAAAAAACGCTTATGGCATGGATTCTGTTTTTAATGGGTTTTAATATGATGACAATAAAAATTACTGTTTTGATATCAAAAATTGAGTGAGTGCAATTGTTAGACCCTGTGGTCCCTGTTGTTGGGGTTTTGAGAGGTAACCCCTGAATTATTTTCACATATATATTTATGCAAAACTAGTTAATTGAAAATGATGAGCAGCATGATTGGTGGTCTATAGCAAAGGAATGCAGGGGGAGTGCCACTACACTTTGCCTTATTTAAAGTTCCACAAGCAGCTGCATTCTGACAGAAAGTGAGAGGGCATCCATGACCAGGTGAGCTATTGAATGACTGTTTATGCACATTGTCTACTGTGTTCCTTTAATAGTAAACATAACATATAGAACATACTCATTATTTTACATTCCCTGGATACAAATTGCTAAAGTGCAATGAAGTGAAAATGTATTCATGCTTGTCTGGTGTATGAAAAGAAGCACAGGTTGACTTCACATTGCTTTAGTAATGTAACCCGTCTCTCTTTAAAAGCAACATATTATTAAAATGTAAGCTGCAATTTGTAATGACTATAATTTATTGAATTCTCTTTTATGCTATACCACCTACTTCCAGAAAAATTAGAAAATTGTAGATCATAGGAAATGCCTGTTTACCTTTCATATGTTTGAAAAGGTGCCAATTTAACTGTGCACAAGAAACATTTGCCAAGTTTTATTTCATGTATTCAACACAAATCAACTGAAGGAATAACACGAAGAAAACATAAGCAACATGGTGTAACATTTTTTGCAATTGTGGCCATTAATTATAAGAGAAAAAGCAGCTTACAGGTGATCATTACAGACGGAACCTTGGCAAGTTATGATGGACCTCAAAACTGAAAATCCAGCTTCCTATCCCATAAAAAAAATGCTTTGGGGTTTGCGAAAAATCCTTGCAAATCTCAAAGCATGAAGCAAAGCTATGCCCAAATCTCAAATCATATACAAAGCTATGGCCACATCTCAAATCATGAAGCATGCTATGGCCAAATCTCAAATTATGAAGCAAGGCCATGGCCAAATCTCAAATCATGAACCAAAGCTATGGCCAAATCTCAAATCATGAAGCACGCTATGGTCAAATCTTAAAGCACGCTATGGACAAATTTTAAATCATGAAACACGTATGGCCAAATCTCAAATCATGAAGCACGGAATGGCCAAATCTCAGATCATGAGGCACGCTATGGCCAAATCTCAAATCATAAAGTGAAGCTATGACCAAATCTCAAATCATGAAGCATGCTATGGCCAAATATCAAATCATGAAGCAGAGCTATGAACAAATCTCAAATCATAATGCACGCTATAGCCAACTCAAACCATAAAAGCACATGTGGGCCAACTGGCAAAAAACAGGCAGGTTCTTGTGCAAACACAGGATTTTTATTCTCAGGAACAGTCACCAGTTCCAGTTCAGCTTGTATCAAAAGTCCATCAATCAAATAATGCTTTCTTCAGCAAAAAGAAGTCAAACACATAATTCCAGAGCTAACCCAGTAACAAGCTTTCAGACAGGCACTGGCTCTCTTCAGCTTCCAGCAGAGTAGCGGGGTTAGCTCCCTTCTGCTGCTCAGTTCACATCTCTTTTGTCTCTATGACATGCAGCAGCTTTTGCCTTAATATCAACTTAGGTGCCCACCTGAGTGTTCAGCCAGTAGTTTGTGAATCCTGGACTGGAGTACGGGAGTGGCTATGCCACCCAGACTATACAGCCACTCCTAAATCCTGGACCCAGGAGACCAATTTAAACTAACTACTTGACAACCTAGCTGTTGCCAGCCAGTAGCTTTACTAGGGACTTATGTCACTGAAAGCCTCAGCCTCAGCGGCACATATCTCCCATCCAGGACCAACCCTGCTGACACCCTTTGCTCAAATATCAAATCATAAGGCACACTAAAGACAAATCTCAAATCACAAGGCACGCTATGGCCAAATTCCAAATCATGAAGCAACGTTATGACCAAATCTCAAATCATGAAGCACGCTATGGCCTAATCTCAAATCATGAGGCACGCTATGGCCAAATCGCAAATCATGAGGCACACTATGGACAAATAAGCATGCTGTGGTCAAATCTCAAATCATGAAGCATGTTATGGCCAAATCTCAAATCATGGAGCACGCTATGACCCTTAATCATATACATACTAAGTATGCTTCATTTTTTGGGAGGATTTTTGGTGAACCCTGTGGTTTTACCTGGATACAATAAAGCAATCATTTAACAGGATTGGAAGCTGGATTTTCGTTTTTGATGCGGTAGGTAAGTGTTAAATATTTCAAATTGGACCATCCAGCTTTGAATGCCCAGCTGTGTGAAACCCCCTGGGACTACTATACTCACTTGCCATGAACCTATGGCTCTCGTCCAGCATTCTATGCTGCACATATGAATGAACAGCATAGAACACGGTTTGTACACAGAGCCCAGCATATAGTGCGGGGAGCGTGCGGCATCCCTTTGGCCATTACCCTCCTTCTGATGCATCAGCCATTCAGATATGACTGGCGCGAGCACAGATCAGCCAACGTGACCCGTGCATGAGCAATGAGATCGCTAGATATGTAAGGTATATCTTGTGAACCTGAGGATCTCACAAAGCAGGGACAACTAAATCGTGATTCCCGTAGTAGTCGGAATCAGCAGGCCCTAGGCTTTATTATTATTTAAGAAAAAACAGCAAGGCCAGTTGCCTTGATTTATTCATACATATACCATTACCTGAATAAGAACCTTCACAAATTATATAATAAAGGTTGATTTTTCTTATTATTGGAGAGCCTATAGATGTGAACTGATTCACTTGAATACATAAACCCACAAAAAATTGATGGGACATTTTTTACATAAATGACATACAAGTTGGGTAAAGTAAACGTATAGCTTTGCAATATTTACTCACTGCCAGATCTGTATCTCAATCACAGTTTTGGTGGCTAGAGGTGCATTGTGGGCTTCCTGGCTTATGGACTTAGATAAACATTGTCTTGATCCTATCTAGCTAACATCACCTAGAAAGCACGGTCCATATTTTATTTTGCAGGTAAAATTAAAAAAATGCCAATAGCACACCACCTTGGGCAGAGCATCCCCTTTCCTCTCTGTCATCCAAGTGAATTACAAACGCTATCAAACTTGGAAAGATTAACTGGGGAAGGCACTCAGGTGAGCATCAGCCCATCACTTTGAGCATGTGTATAATTACAGTAGAGGTTAAATCTGGAGGAAGAATTTCTATGTGTATGCAAGCATACAATGGCGATCGATGTTCCCAAAATCCTTTTTGCCTACATGTCATTTAACCCTTTAAGTGCCAGCCTACCTGGAGTTTTTGTCACACTCTGTTGCCAGACCATTTTGCACTATTTTGCGCTCCCCATGTTCAAATGTGATTTTTGAAGGGATTTCCCAGGAAAATATATTGTTTTTTTCAGCAGAGTCTGAGCTTTAACATGAAATGTCTTGTTTGTCATTTTTAGGTGCATTCACAATATTTTTTGACGAAATATGTGCAAAAAAATAAATATAAAAATTTTTTTTTACAATTTGTAGTTTTTTTTTGTAATAAAAAATGTAAGTTTGTCAATAAAATCTTATTGCGTGTGAAATCCCAATTTCTCCCGATCACAGCGGTACCACATATGTATTGGTAGACACCCTTTCCAGCCCAGGAGACTCCCCCAAACTGAAACAGAGCTTTAGGGGATTTTCAGAAAAAATACAACTGTGATATGCGCTATGCGCACCTTGCAGTTTTTCCAGAAAAACAACCCTTTACATTTGAAATACCCCCAACAAACTATATATTCTCTGGAAGTACACACCTCAGGCTTTCTATTTGTACCAGGCTTGTTGATGTGGCCACAGTTTTCTGGAAGTAATCCCTCAATGTATTCTTTGGTTGCAAAGAGTTTCCCTAAAAAAAGGATAAAAAAGCAGAATCAAAGCCACATTTTCCTAAAAAAACTATATACAAACAAGAAAAAACAAGTATAATCTGAAAAAGCAACATCCCCCGAACAGAACGATACCCAACATGCATAGGTTCTGTCAAGGGAAGAGTTGCCAAACACCCCAAAGTAATGAATGAGCATAACGGTAATTTTTCTTGAAAATTTCAGCTCTGCAGACAAAGTGCGCACCTTGCGATTTTTCAACCAAAACAACCCTTTACATTTGGATTATCCCCCATAAACCATATATTCCCTGAAAGTACACATGTTAAGCTTTCTAAGCATACCCAGCTTGTTGTAGTGGGCTCATCTTTCTGGAGTTGATCCCTGAAAGAATTCTTTGGTTGCGCAGGGTTTCCATAAAAAATGTATAAAAAAGCTGAATAAAAAACACCTTTTCCTAAACTATAAATATGCAAACAAGAAAAAACAAGTCTGAAAGCGCAAGGTCCCCCGAACAGAACAATACCCAACATGCAGAGGTACTATTAACCTTTTTAATTGCCAGCCTACTTGAGATTTTGTCAGCCTCTGTTGACAGGTCATTTTTCCCCATTTTGCGCCATGTTTTGCGATATTTTTGCTGGAATTTTCAGGAAAATTATATATATATTTTTTGCTTTAACATGAAATGTCTTGTTTGTAAATTTTATTTATTATTCATTTTATTTATTATTAAGTAAAAAAAAAAGAAATAATTTTTTTTTTTAGAAAATTGCCTCCTTTATTTTAAATAAAAAATGTATTTTATTAGGGAAAACCATATTGCATGTGAAAGCCCCATTTCTACCGATTAGAACGGTACCACATATTTATCGGTAGCCCCCTGTTCCTGCACAGGAGACCCCCTAACTGAAACAAGTAATTTTTAACATTTACAAATAAAATACAACTACCATCCACACTACAAAGGGTTAAATCGAGAAAAAAAAATTACATAGGGTCCCCCCCTCCCGGGGGGGGGGGGGGGCATTTTTTGGGGGGGATTTTTAAGGGTTAAAAACCCTTAAAAATCCCCCAAAAAATGACATGGGGCCCCCCTTACCCAAAGTAACCAGCCCGGGACCAGCTATGCAGGGCTTGTAGGAACAGGGCGCAGGGGCCAGCTTTTGTGGCCCTTGGCCCTGCAGGCTACAAGCCTGCATAGCCCGTGGGCCCGGGCTCTTCTGCCCCCCCCCCCCGGGCTTTGGGGAGGCAGGTAATGGGGGTTCCGGGGGTTAATGGCAAGTCACCCGCTAGTCGCAGGTGACTTGCCACCCCCCCAGCCTTGTGAACTGGTATAGGGGTCATGGACCCCTTACCAGTTCACAAGGGGTTAAATGTAAAAAAAAAAAACACAGACACACAAAGAGAAAAAAATATTTAATTATTTTTTTTTTTTTAATACTTACCTCCCATCCATCCTGGAGCACTTTGTCCCTCAGCGATCACTGGCTTCTGCTCACTTGCTGGAAGCCTTTTATAGCTGCTGGATGACAGAACACAAAAGGGTTAATTAAAAAAAAAAAAATGACATAGGGTCCCCCCTCCCAGGGAGGGGGGGACCCCATTTTTTTTGGAATTTTAAGGGTTAAAAACGTAGGGTCCCCCCTAACCAGCATTACCGACCCGGGCCAGCTATGGGGGCTTGTAGAACAGGGCGCAGGGGCCAGCGTTGGTGGCCCCTGGCCCTGCAGGCTACTAGCCCACATAGCCACTAAGTGGCCCGGGCCCTTCTGCTCCCCCCTGGCCGTTGGGGAGGCAGGTAATGGGGGGCTGGGGGTTAATGGCAAGTCACCCGCTAGCCGCAGGTGACTTGCCAGACCCAGAGCCTTGTGAGCTGGTATAAGGGGTCTCATGGACCCCTTACCAGCTCACAAAGGGTTAACTGTGAAAAAAAAAAAACACAACACAAGTAATAAAAGTATTTTATTTAAAAAAAACTGTACTTTACTGTACTTACCTCCGATTGTAAGCTCCTTTGTCCCTCGCCGCTCTGATGACAGATGCCGGTGATCGGCATCCAGAGAAGGGGGGGGCAGGAGATCAGAGGATCTCCTGCCACCTCCTTCCCCGGCACCGATCACCGGCATCTGACAGCTGAGAGAGCAGAAGCCGGAGATCGGGGCTGGGATGACGTCATTAGCCCCGCCCCAAGGGCAAGATGGCGGCCGCCATCGAGGAGGAGAGAGCCTCCCGGGCTCTCTCCTGAAGATCGGTAAGTCCTGGGGGGGGGGGATCGGAGCCCCCCCAGGTGAAGAGGAGGGACAGCGGGAGCCAGCGCACACGCAGGTAAGTGAATGTCATTTTTTTTTTTTTTTTTTTTACAGTTAGCAGCTGCTGCTGCTGCAGAAGCGTGGGGGGGCTATTCCGGGGGCTCTCCTTTAGCCATCCCACCCCCCACGGGGGGATCGGATGGCACCAAATTAAAGAGGAGACCCGGCCGGATCCAACGAGGGGTCAGGTGAGTATTTTTTTTTTTTTTCTGCCCGCTAGCAGGGGTAAATTCCAGGCACGTAAATTTTACGCGGCTGGCACTTAAGTGACGGAGAGGCAACCACGTAAATTTTACGTGGCTGGCATTTAAAGGGTTAAGGGTACTGATCCACTTTCCATTCAGGGGGTTAAAAACTATTCTGGCAATAGGAGAATCTTTAATGACCCAGTAAGTAAAATCAAACAGGGAAGAGAGAACTCAGATGCACAGCATCTGAGGGTTGAAGCACACACTTGCATCCAACTCCGCTCAGCCTTGTCAAGTGACCATAAATCTCCTGGTGGCGGGAAATAATCTTCCATGGAATGGGTATCACTGGAGTTGGGAATTTATATTAATTACTTTTTTATCTGCCATGTCTGTCAACGAAACCAAACCCAGGGCAGCTGATCCTGGATTCTAGGCTGGCCCAAATTAGGATTCCCTGGATCACTGCAATCAACTCACCATTTCCCAGTCCAAAGGCACATGCGCAGGCTCTCGACCAACCAGAGCCGTTTGCCATGCCTATGTTATTCTATTTTAACTATCCGTGGTTTTACTTCTTGCAGCTTTTCTAAAGCTGCGCTGTAGGAAACTCCCCATTTCGCCTGTAAAAACTCATCCAGGTCCAACGGTGCATGTGCAGGCTCTCATCCAACTAGAGCTGTTTGCTGTGAATATGTAATGTTTGGCACATCGTTCTATTCATGCCTCTGCAGCGTGCGTGCACAGCCAAAACATGCAAAGGATGCAAGGGAGCTCCAAAGAAGGAGAGTTTACCGGTTCCCTGGGGGATTTAACTCAGCTGGGCATGCCAATTCGGAATGCCCAGGGGAAGGCCCCAGTGGGTTTTGTTCCGCTTTAAAATGAAGAAAAATACAATTCTGTGAAACTCACCTGTAGAATTGTTTTTGAGTATATCCAGTCCAGGTCGTCCCAGTGATGACATGTGGGTATTCCACCCCCCAGGGGGCTCTCGACTGCAAGATCAAAAGATGTTGCTCCTCCCAGCCCCCTATATAAGCAGGTGTCCCTCTATGATTCTCCAGTGGTTAAAAAGCAGTAAAACAAAAAGAGGACAGGCAGGGAGGCCAAGAAACCATGTTACGTCACATAGCTTCAGCTTGTACTCTCTCTTAACAAGACTTAAAAATACAAGTCCAATGAATAAAAATGGTAATCACCATAACAGGCAAACAAGAGATAATGAACAAAGGGCAGGGTGGGACGACCTGGACTGGATATACTCAAAAACAATTCTGCATGTGAGTTTCACAGAATTGTATTTTTCCCTATATCCAGTCCAGGTCATCCCAATGATGACATGTGGGACAGTGTCCATGTGGGCGGGATCCCCAGTGCGGAACAGCATGTAGTTCATTTCACTACCGTCTGAAGCACCTTTCGACCAAAAACAGCGTCAGCTGAGGCCCTGACATCCACCTTGTAAAACTTTGTAAAAGTATGAACTGAAGACCAAGTTGCGGCCTTACAAACTTGTTCAACCGATGCCTGGTGCTGAAAAGCCCAAGAGGCACCAATAGCTCTGGTAGAATGAGCTGTGAACCGAAAAGGGTGTTCCTTCCCCTTGGCAGAGTATGCTTGCACCACCGCCTGTCTGATCCACCCACTGAGAGTGGACTTGGCTGGTGACAAACCTTTCCTAGAGCCTTCTGTTAGGACAAAGAGAGAATCCGATTTCCTGAAAGACTCAGTAGCAACCAGGTAATACTTAATGGCTCTGACCACATCCAAGGCATGGAGGGTCCTTTCCTTAGAAGTAGTCGGTGCTGGACACAAAGAAAGCAAAACAACCTCCTCATTAATGTAAAAGGGAGAAACGACCTTGGCAAAAAATCAGGTTTAAATCGAAAAACCACCTTATCCTTATGCCACTCAAAGTAGGGAGGCTTCATATAAAGCGCGGACAGTTCTGATACGCGACGCATCGAGGTGATCGCTACCAAAAAGACCACTTTGAGAGTCAATATAGGCAATGCAGCATCGCACAATGGTTCAAAGGGAGGACCCTGAAGAGCAGACAGTACTAAATTCAAGTCCCACACCGGTAAAACTGACTTACGCGGTGGCCGGACATGGGTAATTCCCTGGGGAAAAGTCTTGACCAATCTATGATTGGCAATGGATCTCTGGAAAAAGATGGCTAAAGCCGATACCTGACTCTTGAGGGTGCTCAGCTGGAGACCCAAGTCTAGGCAGTGTTGCAAAAACTCCAAAATCCTAGAAATAGAAAATGTGCGGCAAGAGAGACTCTTGGTCTCGCACCAATCAATATAAGCATGCCAAACTCTGTAGTATATCATGGAAGAAGACCTCTTCCGTGCCCGAATCATTGTCTGCACAACCGTGGGCGACAGCCCCTTGTCCATCAGGATTAAGGTTTCAATAGCTAGGCCGTCAAAGCCAGCGTCCGTAAATTGTGGTGCCGCTGCCACCCTTGTGTGAGAAGCCCTGGATCGTTGGGCAAGATGTAGCGATCTACTGACATCTGGACTATGTCCGCAAACCAACTTCTTCTCGGCCAGCGAGGAGCCACCAGGATAGTTGGTACCCCTTCCTGGGCTATCTTGCGCAGCACTCTGCCCAGGAGTGGAAACGGAGGAAATGCATAAAGGAACTTGAACTCCGTCCAGGGAATCGCCAGAGCATCTGTGGCAATGGCCAGATGATCTCGTGAGAGGGAGACGAACCTTGGGAGCTTGTGATTGTGTCTGGACGGAAACAGGTCCATGTCCGGCTGACTCCAGCGGAGACACAGAGCGTGAAACGTCTTGTTGCTGAGGGACCATTCCCCCATGTGTGAGGTGCTCCTCCTCAGGGAGTCTGCCTCCTGGTTCTCTACCCCTGGAATGTAGACCGCTGAGATGCAGGGAACATTCTCCTCTGCCCAAGTCAGAATCTGGGTCACCTCCTTGAGGGCTCTCTTGCTCCGAGTCCCGCCCTGGTGATTGATGTAGGCGACAGTCATCTGATTGTCCGAGCGAACCTGGATCGCACGACCCCTTAAATGGGGAGTCAAACGAAGAAGCACCAACCGGACCGCTCTCAGCTCCAAGAGATTTATGGTCAAGCGGTTCTCCTGCGGACCCCACTGACCCTGGATCTTCTGCGTCTGCCAAACGCCTCCCCAACCGGTCAGACTGGCATCCGTGGTAACTATCTCCCATTGAGGAGTCAGAAAAGACTTGCCTACCAACAGGTTCCTGGAGTCCAACCACCACGAGAGGGACTGCCTGGCCAGGGGGGACAGTAAAAGTTCCTGTTCCAGCCACTCCTGCATCCGGTCCCAGCTGGTCAACAGGTTCAATTGAAGAGGCCTCATGTGAAATTGAGCGAAGGGCACTGCCTCGAAGCATGATACCATTAGGCCCACCAATCTCATCCCCAGACGGATCGACGGCCGTTGGCAAGACAGCAAGGCCTGCACCTGCGTCAGGAGACCCAAAACCTTCTGCTGTGGCAGAAGGACCTTGACCTTAGCGGTGTCTATCGTCATGCCCAGGAAGGACCTCACTGTTGAAGGAGTGATAAAATACTTTGGGTAATTGACTACCTAGCCGAAGGCCTCTAGGGTTGATAACACCGTCCGGGTATCGTTCTCGGCCTGCTGAAGAGACTGGGCCGCAATCAACAAATCGTACAGATAAGGCAGCACACCAATGCTCCGGTTCCTCAGGATGGCCATGATGCCTGCCAGCACCTTGGTGAAGATGCGGGGCGCTGAGAAAATCCCGAATGGAAGAGCCACAAACTGGTAATACTGGTCCTCCAAAGCAAACCTCAGAAACTTCTGATGCCCCAGGAATAATCGGGATGTGCAGATAAGCATCCCTGATGTCCACCGTGGTCATGAAGTCGCCGGGCCGAAGCGAACTCACCGCCGACCGTAAGGTTTCCCTGCGGAAATGTCTGACTTTTAAAAACCTGTTGAGACCCTTCAGGTCCAGGATTAGTCTTAACGTTCCGTCCTTCTTGGGAACTGTGAACAGGTTGGAATAAAAACCTTGACCCTGTTCCTGACGAGGTACAGGGCAAATCACACCTAACCGTAGGAGGTGTTGCACGGCTGTTCTCAAACCCTGTGCCTTCACTGGCTCTTGGGAGATCCGAGACCAAAGAAATTTTGTGGGTGGCCTGACTGCCAGCTCTATCTTGTAACAGGAGGACACTACCTCCTGAATCCACCGATCCGAGACGTGCCGTTTCCAAATCTGAGCAAACAGTAGAAGCGCCCCCCCACCCGGTGAGGGCGCCTCCTCATGCCTGAGGGGACTTGGCAGGGGGCTTGGACTAGGCTCCCCAGGCGGGATTGGGTCAGCCGCGGGACCTAGCTCTACCCCAGGTATCTCTGCGGCCACCTGAGAATGAGAAGCCTCTTCCTCCTCGAAAGGAGCGAAAGGGCCGAGCAGGCTTCCGTCTCTAAGGGAGCCTACCATCCTTGACCAGGAGGTTCAGGCGCTCCCCAAACAGCCTGTACTCCACAAAGGGGATACTTGTAAGCGACTTCTTGGCCGCGGCATCATCCGACCATTGCCGCAACCAAAGCAAACGGTGGAGGGCAACAAGCAGGGCCGAAATCCTGGCACCAAGCCGGACTCCATCGTCCATGGCAGAGACAACAAAGGCAATGAATTCCACACAGGCCTTGAGATCTTTATACTCCTCCACCCATTTGCTAGCCTTAGCTCTATTCACAAGATGTCTCACCTTCTTTTTGATGGCCAGAGAGACAATAACCGCGGCACACACAGGACGAAACAAGGCACCAGCAAAGGTGAAGGCATGACAGACCAGCTGATCCATGCGCTTGTCAGCCGGGTCACGTAAGGAAGCGGTATCAGGTGATGGCATAATAGTAGTGTTGGACAACCCCGACACAGGGGAATCCACCTCGGAAGGACGAGATCACAACCGAACCAGCTCCTCAGGGAAAGGATACCGCCTATCCAGGCCCTTAGGCACCAACAGTAGCTTGTTAGGCCTTTCCCATTCCTTGAAAATTATATTAGAAAAATGGGCCTGCTCCAGAAAGACCCGCCTTTGTCTTTCGGGCCCAAATTAAACACCTTGCTTCCTCTTAACTGCTCTGGGAGGAACAATGTGTAATGCCTCAACTTCTCCGTATCATCAGGGAGCCACGCATCCTCACCCGAGGAAAAGCCAGACATACCGTCATCGCCAGCAGAATAATCCGCAGTGGACCAGGAATCATCTGGCAACTCACCTTCCTCCACAGAGCCCAGATCATCAAAAAGATTGTCATTACCTGAGTAAACGGGCCCGATGTGGCCTTCTTAGGAGCCGTCCGCGAGATCTGTCTCTTGAGATTGGCCACCCTATGCGCCAAATCAACCTGGGACCCCCTGCTGGCATCCCCCTCACTGAGGGCTGAGCGCAGCAGCGGAGGGTCCGGAGAGGCCACAGGCAGTGAAGGGCTAGGGGCAGGCACGCCTGCCCGGTCATGGTCCAAAATTATGCCCTGGCGCAAGTGGTACAAACAGTGCTGAATCCGCCCAAAGGATGTGAACTGCACAAGGGGCAGAGCTTCACCCGCCCAGATGGGGCCCCCAGCTCACTATCCCCAGATGCCTCCATTATGGTGATTAATAATTGTCAATTGAAAAGGTTACAAGGCACTAACGGCCCAAACTTATATGATCCCTCTTAATAAAAAAGAAGGGGGACCGGGAGGAACCACAACCCTCAACCACTAAGCCCACGACCTATGCAGATAAAAGAGAAAACAAAAGGGCCATCAGACTCCTAAACAGCGAAATGCATGTAAGCAATATATCATTAACCCTTTAAGTGCCAGCCTACCTGGAGTTTTTGTCACGCTTTGTTGCCAGACCATTTTGCACTATTTTGCGCTCCCCATGTTCAAATGTGATTTTTGAAGGGATTTCCAGGGATTTCCCAGGAAAATTATATATTGTTTTTTTCAGCAGAGTCTGGGCTTTAACATGAAATGTCTTGTTTGTCATTTTTTAGGTGTATTCTCAATATTTTTGGGTGAAATATGTGCAAAAAAAAAATATATATATTTTTTACAATTTGTAGTGTTTTTTGTAATAAAAAATGTAAGTTTGTCAATAAAATCTTATTGCGTGTGAAATCCCAATTTCTGTCGGTTACAGCGGTACCACATATGTATAGGTAGACACCCTTTCCTGCCCAGGAGACTCCCCCAAACTGAAACAGCGCTTTAGGGGATTTTCAGAAAAAATACAACTATGCTATGCAATATGCGCACCTTGCAGTTTTTCCAGAAAAACAACCCTTTACATTTGAATTACCCCCAACAAACTATATATTCTCTGGAAGTACACACCTCAAGCTTTCTAGGTGTACAAGGCTTGTTGATGTGGCCATAGCTTTCTGGAAGTAATCCCTCAATGGATTCTTTGGTTGCAAAGAGTTTCCCTAAAAAAAGGATAAAAAAGCAGAATCAAAGCCACATTTTCCTAAAAAAACTATATACAAACAAGAACAAACAAGTTTAATCTGAAAACGCAATATCCCCCGAACAGAACAACACCCAACATGCATTGCTACTGTCAAGGGAAGAGTTGCCAAACACCCCAAAGTAAAGCATGTGCGTAACGGTAATTTTACTTGAAAATTTCAGCTCTGCAGACAAAGTGCGCACCTTGCGATTTTTCAACCAAAACAACCCTTTACATTTGGAATATCCCCCATAAACCATATATTCCCTGAAAGTACACATGTTAAGCTTTCTAAGAGTACCCAGCTTGTTGTAGTGGACTCATCTTTCTGGAATTATTACCTCAAAGAATTCTTTGTTTGCGCAGGGTTTCCCTAAAAAATAAAAAAAAAGCTGAATAAAAAACACCTTTTCCTAAAATATAAATATGCAAACAAGAAAAAACAAGCTAAGTCTGAAAGCGCAAGGTCCCCCGAACAGAACAATACCCAACATGCATAGGTACTATTAACCCTTTTAATTGCCAGCCTACTTGAGATTTTGTCACCCTCTGTTGACAGGCCATTTTTCCCCATTTTGCTGGAACTTTCAGGAAAATTATATATATATTTTTTTGCAGCAGAGTTTAGGCTTTAACATGAAATATCTTGTTTGTAAATTTTTTTTTTTTTTTTTACAATATTATTAAGTAAAATAAATAAATAAATAATATTTTTTTTTAGAAAATTGACTCCTTTATTTTAAATAAAAAATGTATTTTATTAAGGAAAAGCATATTGCACGTGAAAGCCCCATTTCTACCGATTAGAACGGTACCACATATTTATCGGTAGCCCCCCGTTCCTGCCCAGGAGACCCCCCTAACTGAAACAAGTATTTTATAACATTCACAAAAAAAATACAACTACCATCCACACTACAAAGGGTTAAATCGAGAAAGAAAATGACATAGCGTCCCCCCTCCCAGGGGAGGGGGACCCCATTTTTTTTTATTTTTAAGGGTTAAAAACCCTTAAAAATCAAAAAAAAAATTGACGTGGGGTCCCCCTTACCCAAAGTAACCAGCCCGGGACCAGCTATGCAGGGCTTGTAGGAACAGGGCGCAGGGGCCAGCTTTTGTGGCCCCTGGCCCTGCAGGCTACAAGCCCGCATAGCCCGTGGGCCCGGGCTCTTCTGCCCCCCCCTGGCCTTTGGGGAGGCAGGTAATGGGGGTGCCGGGGGTTAATGGCAAGTCACCCGCTAGCGCAGGTGGCTTGCCATCCCCCCAGCCTTGTGAACTGGTATAGGGGTCATGGACCCCTTACCAGTTCACAAGGGGTTAAAAGTAAATAATCACACAGACACACTTTTTTTACACTGTACTCACCTCCCATCCATCCTGGAGCACTCTGTCCCTCGGCGATCACTGGCTTCTGCTCACTTGCTAGAAGCCTTTTATAGCTGCTGGATGACAGAACACAAAGGGTTAATCAAAAAAAAAAATGACATAGGGTCCCCCCTCCCAGGGGGGGCGGACCCCATTTTTATTTTTTATTTTTAAGGGTTAAAAACCCTTAAAAATAAAAAAAAAATTGACGTGGGGTCCCCCTTACCCACAGTAACCAGCCCGGGACCAGCTATGGGGGCTTGTAGGCACAGAGTGGGGGGGCCAGCTTTTGTGGCCCCCCCCCACCCTGCAGCCTACGAGCCCACATAGCTTATGTGGGCCCGGGCTCTTCTGCCCCCCCCTGGCCTTTGGGGAGGCAGGTAATGGGGGTGCCAGGGGTTAATGGCAAGCCACCCGCTAGCGCAGGTGGCTTGCCATCCCCCCAACCTTGTGAACTGGTATAGGGGTCATGGACCCCTTACCAGTTCACAAGGGGTTAAAAGTAAAAAATCACACTGACACAGAGAAAAAAAATCTTTATTTTTTTTTTTTTTTACTGTACTCACCTCCGATCCGGCGTCCCTCGCCGCTGTCCCGCGCTGCTGTCATGTTGCTGACAGATGCCGGTAGTGATCGGCGCAGGGCGGGTGACAGGCGAGGGGGCGCCGATCGGAGCCTCCTCGGCTGACATCCGCCCTGCTCCGATCACCACCGGCATCTGACAGATGCCGGAGCTCGGAAGGGGTATAGGAGGAGCGGGATGACGTCATCCCGCTCCTCCCACAATGGGCGGAGCTAAGCGGCGGCGGCCATCGCCGCCATTACAAGAGGTGAGGACCCTCCCTGGTGAAGAGGAGACTCGGACAGAAGGCTCGGGCGCGGAGGTGAGTAAATGACAGTTTTATTTTTTTTATTTTTTACAACGGCGAGTCAGCGCTGGAAACGGGGGGGGGGGGGGGGAGCGGCTGGTTTCGGGCCCCCCCCTGAAGACGGAGGACGACGGGGGGGCGATCGGATGCCCCCCCCAGGAAGAGGGGGCCCCAAGCTTCACAGGGATACCAGAGGTAAGTGTTTTTTTTTTCTATCTTTTAACTGTTTGGGGGAAATGCCAGGCACGTAGTTTCTACGTGCTTGGCACTTAACGGTAGGAGAAGCAACCACGTAGAAACTACGTGCTTGGCATTTAAAGGGTTAAAAAGAGGGACTCACGACACCGCCAGGTCTCAAAATGTGATGCAGGCAGCAGAGCAGCGGGACAACAGGGATAGGCACACACGCAGCCACAGCTTCTAGCTCGTTCCCCGAGGGGCGGGGCGAGTCGCGATGAGGTGGAACGCGCCATCGTACGTCTCCGCCCCCCGACGGCGCGACCATCATCACCAGCGCGGGCATTATCCGATCCAGGCCCTTCCACCTGAAGTCATGGCCGCCAGGCCCGGACACACCGCGGCTTCTGCAGCAGGAGCCGCGGCTGCACTTAAACACCGCGCAGCGCACGTAACCGCGCCGCCTGCATGTCATCGCCGCGCGAGCGGCGCCCCCGTCCTTGCCCCCCCCGTATGTGACGGAGTCAAGATGAGGGGGGGAAGAACCGCAAGGCCTGTGAGGAACCGCGAGGGAGGTAAGAAGAAGGCTCCAGGGCAGCAGAGCCAGCAAGG
Source organism: Gastrophryne carolinensis (assembly GCA_027917425.1). Taxonomy (NCBI): domain Eukaryota; kingdom Metazoa; phylum Chordata; class Amphibia; order Anura; family Microhylidae; genus Gastrophryne; species Gastrophryne carolinensis. The sequence continues at coordinate 134,226,478 of CM051235.1, read as the reverse complement.
AGCAGAGCAAGTCACTAAACACAGCACAATATAATAAAGCTTGTGGGCAGGGAGGGCACAGACAGGCAAACATATAGTCCTAGCAAGTGGTCCCCCCCCCCCATTAGGCTCACCATAAGCCTATGGCCGGCTACCCTTTAAACAGGGTCTGCAGCCCAGAGCCTAGCTCTGCCAAACTCCGGACACCGGCGTTCCCCCTACCATCACGTTCCCGAAGCAGCCAGCGGCTGGGAGGAAGAAGTGGGTCTGACGGGATCAGTGGAAATAGGGCCCGCAGCGGCCGACGGGCTAGGAGGCCCCGCTTTGCTGCCAATATCCGAGAGAGAGTATCCAACGATCTTCAGCAGTCAAGACTGCAAGATGAACACTGGAGAATCATAGAGGGACACCTGCTTATATAGGGAGCCGGGAGGAGCAACATCTTTTGATCTTGCAGTCGAGCGCCCCCTGGGGGTGGAATACCCACATGTCATCACTGGGACGACCTGGACTGGATATAGGGAAAAACACCACCATAAACACTGTAAAAAATGAGCAGAGTTACATGCAACATTGCTCTAGTAGGGCAAGCCAAGCTTTCACCACCATAGATAACATGCACTGCAATGGGAGTTGCTACTCCAGTGGGACACATTGAGCATCCTGCGCAGTGGATGGCATGCTCTGCGGATGCCAGTGCTACTCCAAAAGGACATGTCGAGCATACCACCTGCTTACTAATGAACAGAAATAGTCTACAGACCGCCTCTCTTCATCTCCACCACTGTGTTTCATGATCTCCAGATTTAAAAGTAATTGGAATACTTATTGAAATGCTGTGTCTATATCTATACATATATATACAATTTTATTATGTGACTATGCAGGTTTCATTGCACAATTCTACCGTCGGTCCTTTACAGAGGCTTAAAAAATGTTCTTTTTAAGGCAAACATATCAACAGGTAAGTAAATGTAATGGATACGTGTGAGAGTAAAAAACAGGCAATGTTAGAAGCCGTATGAGTTTTCCTGTCTCATTGGGCGTCAGTGTGTATCTGCAATACGCCTACCATCATTCTGCATTGTGAGCTTTCCACACTGCAGTCTGTTCTGTTCATAAAAAAAATATCCATGTGTATTGGGGGTGCCCAGGTTATTTGCACAGCAGTGCTGTTCAGCATCCAGTAATGGAAGGAGCACCATTTTAGAGAGGCAATACGGTGCTGGCATATAAATGTGTGGGCATCCCAGACACAAACCATTAAAAGATAAACAGCCTGCAGTGACAGGAGCAGAAATTACAGGCAGCTCAGGAGGGAAACCCAAATGTGAGAATGACGGTAGTAAGAAAAAAGATTCTCTATTCTCTGGAGGGGGGGGGGGGGGGGAGTTCTAGCATAGAGGCAGGGATTTACAATCTCAGCCTGCTGCTAGAAATCCCTTCACAGACATTTACCAAAAGGGAGGGAGCTGAAGAAGTGCTTTAGGAAGCCAAATTCAGTAAACAAGATTATGATGGCAGCTAAAGCAAAATGTTATATAGTAAAATAGTATATAGCAACACACAAAACACAATATTAGTGAAAAGGGGTACACACCAAGAAAAAGCAGGATGTAGTCTAGCACATCTGGCTTACTGAAAACAGAAACGTAAAAAAAGGACAACCCAACCACCCTAGCGACATAAGCAGTGACCTGAAATAGAGCCTTACTACCTTTAAAGTGGTCCTTCACCCTGAATAAGAGGATATCCTATATGTTTCCCACACCCTGTACATACAGATTGCTCACATTAAAAATCATTCTTCCTGCATCTACTGCATGTTATGAGCCTTTAAACATCCAAGATGGCGGCTCATGGAACATCAGGCAGCCTGCAAACAGGAAGTGCCTTCAACCTTGCTGCTCTGTATTCTGGGATTGCGGACCTTTGCTCAGAGAAGAGCTGGGGTCAGGAAAAGCACAGCTATAACCCACCCCCCTGTACATTATCTCACTCTCCTCTCCTCAGTAAATGTGATGCTTTTGAGTCAAGATGGCGGCGCCCGTATCCTAAAGTCCGGAACAGAGTTGCAGCCCAGTGGGGGAGTTGCAGCCCAGTAAGTGACTAAAAACTTAAAATATATTAACTTTAGATGCTGGGGAATCATTTTTTAAGGGTTTGGGCTTTTCAATAAATCATGTTGAAGGTCCGGTTTAAGGCCACCGATTGTAAAATAGGTAGCCACTGGGCTCTTTCTGTTGAAATAATGGAGAATCAATGCGTGTCTAGCTGGACTTACATTGCATCACTCGGGTGAGGTCAACTGTGTTTTATGCGGCCCACAAGGCAGTTTAAAAATTACCTGTAGCCAGATTCTGGGGCCCGGACAGCGATTGTACAAGTTTCCCTGGCGCTTTGGACCTCGAAGATCGACTGGACATCGACGGGAATGTCAATCACCCCTGATGGGCACAATTTACCAAAGCCTGTGTTATTGTACGATTGGGTTGTTCAAAGGAGTTCTCAGGTGTGTGAAACAGCACAAGTGAATCCCATGAGCCAAAGAGGCAACTGTGTAACAAAGCCTAACTTCAGTTTAAATGAACATACAAAAGAAAAACAAAGAACATACAAAAGAAAACAACTTACCTCACACGGGATCCAGCTCTGATCCTCCCTCCCCTGGTGCTGAGGCAGAGTTACAAAAGAAAACAACTTACCTCACACGGGATCCAGCTCTGATCATCAGGAGATTCTGGCACCAGATGCAGCCACCTTTTATCTGCAAGTCTATTCAAGTGAATGGGTGGGAAGGACCATGCATAGAGTAGGGAATCCACTCTGTGCAGGAGATCAAAAATGGCTGCTTCCAGCGCTGGAATCGCCCAAACAATCTGCACTGAATCCTAGTTGTTTTTCTTGTAACCCTGCTTTACCAATGAAATCAGGCCCCAGCCAGGAGCTAAACTGTTGGCTAAAGCACTTTTCTCTCGAACACTATGTCCGCGGATGCTCGCACATCCACATTGTGTAGACAGATAACCAGGTGACAGCCTTACACACCTGGTCCACCGAAGCTTGGGGCCATAAAGCCCAGAATGCATCTACAGCTCGGTTTATTCAACTTGGCAGAATAGACCTGAAAAACAGCCTGTCTGATACAAAAGCTAATGGTAGGTTTGTTAGTTGCCAACCCCTTTTTGGGTCCACCCAGAAGCACAAGCAGAGCATGGTACTTCCACATCCAGGGAGTGGCATATGCTGTTTGAGAGGGCTTAAAATCATACTATAGTCGAAAACGCTACACTTACCTTTTATCCCCTGCAGATATGTGCTGCTAGTCTGGTGCTTTAAAACTTACCTGATCGCCCCCAATCCATGTTCCGCATCAACAACATATTCAGCAGCTCACGACCATTCAATGACAAATGGACCACCCTGCGTAATTGTCACAGGAAATACGGCATGCCCCCTCCATTAACTGAGATGGAAAGGTCGTCCATACTGCCTGTGACAAATGGCATGAAGCGTGAACATTGAATGGACGTGAGCGGGTGGACAATGGCAACATGGTGAATTGGGGCATAGATCGGGTGATCAGGTAAGCATCAGAATTCCGACTAGCAGGGCTGGTCAGTGAAGGATAAAAGTCTAGCAGTTTCTTTTGACTAAAGAAGGTCTTTAATTCCATGCAGATTTTGTGGAATAGCTGTGCTCCTAGAGTTAAATGTAAGTGACCATCTCGGATCACGCCTATAGCCCTGCTTACACATGAGCCTGAGTGGGGGGCTGCCTTTGCTAGCACACAGACACACTGCAGTTAAGCTGGGAGCTTCCTTATGAGCAGCCCAACCAGCCAAAGAAAGATTTTATCCGTTTCCACACAGAATGTTAAAATGAGAAAACTTCTTTCTCTACCTGGCTGCATTGCTGTAAAGATCAGCAAGGCTACAGTGTACCTGTGTGATATTGTTTCTCCACATAGGGCAGGCTGTCTGGAGTATGGAGTTTTGATATAAGCAATGCACACCAAACAGAGAGGTTTGCCTTAAAAAAAGGGATCAGCATGTCTGTCATGTTACAGACACACTCACACACTGAATCAACAGCTACTAGAGGGGAAGAATGTAACAATGTATCAATATATTAGGCCTAACATGGATCTCGCCGCATGGCGGCTTGTGACTCTAAAATTTAAGTTGATGGCCTTGGCCACCACACAGTTGCTTACAATGTTGATAAAATGTTTTAAGAGCTCTCTGAGCAGTGCTGAGTTTTTGATGATGGTTCTTTACTTTGGGCTAGAAAAACATTATTTAAATGAGATTTAGTGTAATTCTGACTATAGTACTGGGTTTTTCAGAAGCAGGGCTGTCAAAATTGTGGCAAGATTGCTGCTCCCATGCAGTTCAGGACAAAAGAGTCTGCATGCTATTCCATTACATCTGAATAGCTTATGCCACTGGTTGCAAGGGGGGGGGGGGGGGGGCTGCGTTATTGGGCAATTATTCCATGGAGTCCTACACTGCATCCCTTTGGGCCCACCCTCTGACAGATTGTCTACAGCCCAAAAATTGCAGATTTGCTGCACCAATAGGGTTCGCAGGTTGGGCATGCTGGCACGCACACTGGAAATACAATTCTGCACCTTAGAAACATTTCCTCACATTTTCAGAGATTCTGGGGGGGGGGACAAAAATAGGTACTGTATGCCAGGCATTGTGAACAATGCTGTTTGGGGGTTAAGCGTGGCCCTCTTTCAGAGCAGAACTAGCCATCAGTTAACTAGGGACCCAAAAGCATAGGAGCCCTAAACCGGACCAACAGCCTGGCACAGTTGGAAAGAAAGGTAGTGGCCATTTTGGAGCTTCCTCTCCCAGCATCTCAGCCATGTTGCTACCTGGATTCAACTGACATAACTGACAATGCACAGTAACAGGAAGTCCAGCAGCACTCCCTGTTTGCAGGTGACCTGCAAATGCATGAGCCGCCATCTTGTTTCTTAAATTGACTACAGCAGGAGTTAGAAAAAGGTAAATGAATTTTTATGTGCAGCAATCTAAATTGCCCTGGGGAGGGATGTATAGGAACACTGTTTGCTGTGCTGTTCTGGTTTAAGTCATTTTTGACTGTTGGTCTTCTTTATTAAGCTTGGCTATATAGACTGTTAGCGCCCTCTTTCTCTTAATCACAAGAGTCCATTGAAGGCCGGACTTCCAGTTTAACGCAACATTTTAAGTGGAAAATGAGTAAGCCACCATGAATAGAGACCAGAGCTGCAACTATTGTCTTCGACTTACAAAGTTATATTAAGGGGGTATTTTACGAAACGATTCGCTGGCGTCCGCTGGGTTTACACATCTATCAAGTGAAATTTTGCATGTTCCACCGGTGATGTCCATATTTTTGGGTTTTACTTCTACTTCAGTTTGGATCTGAGAATGCTGGCTAACACTTTTGCAATCTCCACCTTTTAGTGGTGAACTCCATAGGAATCAGTGTTATTTAGGGAGAGATTTATTGTCATTTTAGGTTATTTTAGAAACTTTAACCATCTTTAACCTATTTTTTGAGTGAAAACATTAGAAAGTATGTGAAAAACAACTAATAATGTTTTTATATGACTTTTATATTTTCAAATAAACTTTTATTCTTAAGCTTTTCAAAAAACCCAGATACACCCAAGATACTCCACATATATTCTGAGACCCCTCCAATGCTAACATATGCTATAAAAGTGTGTATTCAGCAAGATTTTATGTTTTTTGCTAAAGCATTCTACCATAGCAGTTGGCATTCTCCGAACCTTTTACTTTGCAATATAAATACCCATGACTTTTGCAAGCAAGTTGTGGTGCAAACACAGCAAAATGCATTACGAAAGTCTGTGTTCACTGGTGTTTTCGCTGCAGTAAGTTTTGCTTACCCGCTGGTCTGTCACGTGTGCATCGCAAGTCCAGCGTACATACTTTTATGTCAAGTAGGGAACGGTAGTGAACATAGTAAATCACCACCTAAATGTCATGAAAATAAAACAGTGCAAGAAAATGCATATATGGCTCAAAGCAGAAAGCTGAGGTTCAATCTGACCCATCTAGATTCCCAATGCCTAAATGTAGGCATAAATTTAAAACAATCTAAATACTTGACCTGTAGGATTGATCATCGTAGCCCTGAAATCTGTATCCTGCCCATATTAGGGTCCACATAGGGTCCCTAGGAGGTATTTGGGCACACTCCTGCTCTTAGTCATAAGGGAGGGCTCATTGCTCCACCTCACATAAGTGGGACCACAGCAGCATCCCTTCAGCTGATGGAAACTCAAGGGCCAGGCCTATCCAAATAGCCAGCATGGGCACACCGAGCTGGAGGAAGCAGCTGTCGGGAGATGCCCCTGTAATACATACATTAAGAAGTTATAGTTAATGAAATATAAATATGCCCCTAAGTATTATAGATATAAAAATGAGTATATTGACCATATAAATTTTATGCATATATTCCAACTTCAAGCTACGTACACTTGAATACTTATTAGATTGAAGAATATCAGGGCACGAGTATTTGTGTAATAAGGGAGGGTGTGGAGGAGTGCAAGTCCCTAAATCAGGTAGTGAATAATTTTTAGATAGCTTGTTTTCCTCAGGAAATATATGGCGAAAAAAGGATTTTCTGAAAAGTTGAAAAATAAAATGTTTCTACTTGCCTGAACATCATGAATGCTCGCACATCCAACCTTGTTGAAGAAAGTGAATGTGTGGACAGCTGACCAGGTGGCAACCTCACACATCCGGTTCACAAACACTCTCATTCAGGTGAAAAGTCAAAACTACTTTCGGCAGGAAGCCTTCCCATTGATGCAGAACCACTTTATTCTTGAAGGACAAGGTCTCCAGCTCTGACACCCGCCGAACTGAAGTGATGGCTTTGAGGAACACCACCTTCAGAGTCAAGAGGAACATGGAAGTCTCAGATAAAGCAATAAGGGGCTTTATCTGAGACTGTATGCAGTATGGAAAGGACCAAGTTGAGGTCCCAAGATGACACTGGAGCCTTCCGGGGAGGACAGTCTGAGGCACGCCCTGCAAGACCATGTGGAGTAACTGGTTCTCTGCCACAGGACACTGAAACAGGATGGATAAGGCCAACACTTGACCCTTAAGTGTGCTCAATTGCAACCAATCGCCCAGGCCCTTCCTCAGAAAATCAAGATGCAGGAGATGGAAAATTGCCATGAAGAATGACAAAAAGCAACTGCACTGAAGAGGCCTTCTTGGCATGAATTAAAGTGGCCACTCTTGTCCCAAAGCAATTAGGATATATCAGTCCCTTGTGAGAGAATATCCGGCCTGTCTGAAAGTTGAAGGGGCTTCTCTATGAACCATGGCAGAAGCTCCCCAGACTCTCCTGTAGTTTCTGGAGCTTGTTCACCGGTAAAAATTTCTTGGCCTAAAACCCTTCCAACTGTATCCCCAGAAAACACCCTTGCTTGGAGAGCATTATATGGGTTATGCAGTAATTTACCACCCACCACAACACCATCTGGACATCTCTGCAAGACTCTGTCAGAAGGCCATCCATATATGGGCAATACATATACCCTGACAGTGGAGAATCGCCATCACAGCTGCCAACACCTTAGTGAATATGCTGAGTTCTGTGGATATGCCGAAAAGAAGCATCAGAAATTGGTAATGATACTGACCCAGAAAGTGGAGAAAGCGTTGATGGCTCTGAAAGATTAGAATATGCAGATACACATCTTTGATGTCAGTTAATGCTATGTAGATAAAGAGCTGACACCACTGCAATTATCCCATTTTGAACTTGGCTGTCCTCCCATACTGGTTCAAAATGGGGCCCACTTACCCTTCTTCTTAGGAACCAAAACAGGCTGGAGTAGAAGCCTAAGCCTCTTCCTCCAAGCGGCATAGGGATTGTCACCGCCTACAGACTCACGCTGATAGCCTATCTCAGGGCGGACATCTTCTCATGAGTGGGGAAGCCAAACTTGTACCCTGCCTCTTCTACCCTCCCTGGTAGGGTGGCATGCCCTCACCCGGCCAGGTGAGGGCATCCCTTCATGCCTGACTGGGCTTGGAGACTCAGGCTTGGGCTTGCCCGCTGGCTACTTTTTGAAGGCACTCTGTGACCCAGACTTCTCTGAGTTTGTAGTCCCAAACCAGCAAAAGGGACAAAACGTAGGATCATGAGAACTCTTTTGCCTTGACCTCTTCTGTTGAGGCAATCTGTTGCTCTTGCAGTCTGTAGCTCGAGCCGTTTGCCAAATAGGTAGTCATCCACAAAGGGTCGCTATGCTAGAGTCTTTTTAAAAGTGCTGTGTCATCCATGGCCACTTTGGAAAAACTTGACCAGGGTCACCAACTTGTGAGCACCTTGAGGATATCATTTTGGCACACAAACATAAACATGGATGGAAGGCTAATGTCTGGTATTGGAAAGAAGGTGGTTATATAAGTCAGTAATTTTCTGCAAAAATTTGAATCATTTGTAAAGCCAAAACCTCACTTTTTTAAGTAATCAGGTTTGAGGTGAATTAACATTTTGGAATGACTGAAAGCTTTGTAGTTTAATAAAAATTGAATCCTTAAAAGCACAGCTTGCTTTATAATTTAAAGTGCTGAGTGTAAGATAAAATAATAAGATAAGGAGATCACCTTCATGTGGCTATAAATCCTGGGTTTCCCCCAGCAAGCCATGCGTTCCACAGGTGTTTTCCCATGCGGGCGGCACATATTTGCTGGAACGTGGAAAATACATTTTTCATTTAATTTCATGGCAGTGCTCAAGAGTGCTCAACTGTGATTTCTTTCAAGCTCTAAAGGGGTTAATCAGCGGCTATAAAACAAGTACACATGCATATTATAGAAAGTGGAGTGGAAAAGTGTGAGGTGGTATCCTGTTGGGGGCTCCTCTCTGTGCGCCTCCCTCTTCCCATCATGTGCAAGGCTCTCCTGGGATGTCTGTTAGTGAATTAATAATGACAGTGTGCCTGGTTCTGGAGCTCTGTTACACTGCTCCCCCTCCCCCTGCAGAGAAAGCTGCAGCCGGAAAGGTTTCCTCATTATTTCCATGGGAACAGGCAGAAACGGAGACGCTAAGAGACAACTTGATGGGGACTGAATGAGGCCATCAAGGGCTTTTCTTAACCCATTGAAACCCTGCTAATCGAAAGACAGCAAAAGCTAAAGCTAATATACATACACCTAATCTAGTATAATAGTATATCACATAACCTGATGTTAGTGACTGATATTCATACACTCTTTTACAAGGAAGGTATGACAAAAATACTTATTAATTTAAACATTAAAGCCCTACCTGTCACATTACTCTTACAACAGATTCCATGATACTAACTGCACCATAGCTCATCAGACAATTTGGAGTGGGCCACACGCTTACATGACCCGCCAGTCTACACACAGCACATAGAAATGTCGGAAGCATCCGCATCACATGACCGTGACTCAGCTTGCAAGCAAGAAAGCTAAAAGTGGAATAAAGGAGGATCACTTTGTGGATAATGGAGCGACTACATAAAAAAGGATGAATAACATTTATGCTTTCCATTTCGACAAGCACCGTTCCACCTGTTTGACATTTTTATAAAAATGCCAGACTGTCCTGCTATAGTATTTGTGCTGCACTGAGATCATTCCGAGCCCTCCTGAGGAAAGAATGAAGCCATACATACACATAGGAAGACTGATGGCACCAGCCCACTCTATGGACTATAAGGACACTGCTCTGTAATCCTGCAATGATTATAAAGGGTCAGCGTAACTGATTGGTTTTTATTTACCTGCCCTCCTACTGTCTTGTTCCATTGTAGTCCAAAATGCTTCAGCGGTCCTGTTTCACTGGCAACAGATTCAGTGGCTGATGCCTGATCTCGAACTGCGTGGGAAGCAGGCCGCAGCATGAAAACAATCTGCCCCCCCCATGACCGGTAGCAGCAGAGGTGTTTTTGGCCTCCTTAGTGGAGAGGCAATCATCCAGCCTTGGAGTCCTTTAGACTCTGGGGCTGTCCAAAGACGTTTTGGTCCACTTTAACACTTCTGCACAAGTTAATTAACTACAATATGTGTTTATTTTCAGTTTTCATTATTATGTTTGAAGTAATTTATGTTGTTATAACAATTAGACTGTATTATATATTTGTCATATTTCTAGGTGAGCTCACTTCATTGCAAACTACTCCTTAGTACACTGGAATATACTGTAGTTCTACGTTCACGGCAAATTAGGGCTCACCCATCCTATACTTATCCCATATAGCATGTGTCATGCTATGTCTCTACCATAGCAGCAGGCCCCCTCTCAATGATGGAGCCCAATAGGGGGGGGGGTGAGGGGCCTCTTATGGCCTGCACCACTAACAGTGGCCCTGACTTACCTGCAGAAAACAGGATAGATAAAGCAGGATAAAGATGGACCAATGGCCTTGGTGCCCAGGGTAACCGCCCTACTTGCCTTCCCCTAGAAACCTCCCTGTCTAAAGTGACTTATTTTATAATTTTGTAAGAAAAGCCCTCTTACCTTTTCTTTGCTCCAGCTGCATCCCTCGCACTACTTTATACTTTTCATTGGCTGTGTGCTGCCAGTATCATACAGAGCAGCCGCCGGAGGGAAATACAAATGAGCACTTATGTTACATTTGAGCTCTATGCCATCCTAGTGTGTGGGCCTAAGAGCCCTTGTGTTATTAAAGGGCTCTCAAATCCCTTTTTGCCGTGGTCAATTCACACTGCCCCTGTCCCAGCCAATAGCCTGCTTACCCAATATCCCCAGTCCATTGGTCAGTACCACTATAAAACGGACCTCGAATCTTTTGCATTTCTTTGTTGGCTAGTGCTTCTGTCCATGACATGAATATAAGGGGCGCACGCCCCAGGGCCTCCACCACTTGCCCTGCCATGGGGACCTCCACCAACCTTTGGGTTATGGTCTTGTCCAGGAGGATTTCAGTCTTTGGTCTGACGGGTCTCAGGGCCGGCATAGAAGCTATCGGCAGCAGTGGGGCACCCCTCGTCTGGGCAAGCCTTTTTTTGTTTTTGCAAACCTGCAGGCAAAGCCACCACAGGGCAGGACGGAGAATCAGCAACACTACAGGAACGGGTGCAGAACTGTCAATCGGCGACCGCTCACTGCACACAAGCCACCAAGCACAGCCGCTGGAAGCTCAATGCGGGAAGCTGATTTCTGCTGGAACAGCTGGGAGACTACACTACCCCTCGCCCAGAATGGCAAAGCAGGAGAGCTGAGCAGCACATACCTGCACAAGGGTGGCAGAACGGACTCGATCTGACGTTCCAGGAGATAGGCGGGTGCCAGACAACCACCAATCAGTTACTTGTCTGGACTATTATTTTAAAAGGAAAAAATATACTGTATCTGGGGCCTCCACCAGATTTTGTGCCCAGGGGCCTTGCTTCTGTTTGTTAACCTGTGCATGACCGTGACCTCCTGCTGATCTCGCCTTTGTTACTCTCATGGTACCTTGTCTAGTGATTTCTGTGCATAAACCCTGGCTTTGACCTCAGACTTTCTTCTTCCCTGTACTGTCTGGGTGAAGGAGCACATCTCAGCTACAATGTGGCCAGCGAGCACGGTGTAGGAGCACCCAAAAAGGTGAGAGGTTTTGCTTACGATTAAGCGGTTTCACACAGTGGGGATTGAAATGGACGTCCTTGGAGTCTTTTAGACTTCACGGTTGTCCAGCACCGTGCCTGGTCCACTTTAAGTCTCATCCTCCATACAGCCATCAACCTCCAGTCTTGTGCTGATGAGTGCTTGAGACAGCATCAAGAGGCATGCAGATTGTGTCACTTCTACAAGATTTTAATGGCACCATTCATTTAAATCAGGTCTGGCAGGCCACAGTTCTGCACTATTTCATCCTATGCATTATAATCAAGTATAAAGAGCAGCGTGTCTCACACATTATACTTTAGTGAGCTGTGACAGGGCCAACAGAGCCACATTAGCAGAGAAGCCAGAGGGAAATGATCCATGGCGGATGCAGAAAGTCTAGAAGACAAGGATTATACATTCCCCATCCATCTCCACAAGTGTGTTGAGAAGAGAGTTGTGGCTGAAATAAATGTGTCATGTTGATTAAAACTCTGCTAAAGTGCAGTCTTACTCCAATAGGCAGGGCTTGCTTTAGGCTGAGTGACACCCTGTTCAAGATATAAGAATGCCTCACTTCAAATACACTTATACTCTCATTGCAACAAAAAATAAAAAGCAATACAAATTAACCATAAGCTAGAACCACAAATCATATCTGCCATAAACATAGGTTTAAGTGGTACAAGGATGAGAAGGGCCACACAATATGCAAAGTATCACGGAACACGATGAGTCCTTGCAAATTGACCAGCGCGCTGCTAAATTATTAACCTCAAAGATCCTCAAATTCAGACACAAAATACTTGTAATTAGCACACAAAGTCTTTCACAGTTGCTGGCACCACACACACAAATACCACAATAACACATAAATACCTGCTACTGGCACTGATCACTCCGGACATCACTATACAGGTGATAATATGATACTGATGCTAATGCACACATAATCAGATAACTGCCCAATGTGATTATCGAACTACAATGCAACAATCTTTCTAGGAGTTGTGAATTCCTGGCTTAGTACACAATTTAGTACAGACTTTAAGTATATGATACTTAGTAAAGTCAACAACAATGTCAGAAACATTGATACAGGATACAGGACATGTGATGGGCAGCCAGGCCTCAGTTTGGTCAGGAAGGGGTGAAACATAGCCCTCCAGGATGTAGGCAGTTCCCTGCCCTTTGCCCTTGATCCATGCAGCCACCAAGGGGCCATCGACCATTTCCTGGGCACAGAACATCCTGTGCACCAGACGAGTAAAGCATCTCCTGAAGGTCCTATTCCTGTAAATGAGGATTGAGCCACATTAGGAGGATTAAGGCAGTGTTTTCTGTGCAGGGTTCTAGCAAAAATGATCCACTACATGGTAGGAGGGAAAGCAAAGAAGCTTATGGATACCCTCTCATTCACACGCAGGAAGAGATGGAAGAAGCACCAGTAAATGAGAAAGATAACACTGCGGGATGCTGCTTATAGGGTATCAACATTTTCATTTTTCCTGGAACCAGAGAAACAGTCCCAGGTCTAATATGCCATTTCGCCATTCAAGACATGGGCCCTGCCATAGCCCAGTGCAAGATCTTGGAGCCAAAAGGGACAACTGACAGAAACAGGCAAAACGCCCCAGGTGACCCTACTGTAATTCCAGGTGAACAAAACATATGCCCAGCAATGTAGGAAGAGAAACTCCTATTGATTGTGTATAATTGAGACTGTCAAAAATGGTGATCACCTCTGGGAGAATGAATGCGGACGAACAATTAAAAGAATGACTCTTTTAACATTCTCCCCTGGGGGTATCCTAGTTTGGGAGGCCTAAACTTAGCATGAAGTCCTTTATGATGCGGGCAGGAAGTAGCTGTGCCCATCAGTGTATCATTGTACCTATTGGTTCAGCTGAAGATGCCGCACATGTGTAGATGTTAACTCTCTACCAACAGACACAGCTCTGCTAGTTAAAAATCAGTATCTGGGTAATGTAACAATTATTGATGGTGAGAGGGGGTAAGTTTGGTTCGTTTACTGTTCCTGTGAACCAGGAACCACCCTGACACCCTGGTTGTCGGGGAGAGTGTAGGTCCACTAGAAAATCTAATCCTGCACTTACCAGGGATTTTGCGATAGTTGAGGCTGCTCGGATGGGGGGAGGGTTGGGGAAATGTTCTCCAGTTGAAGGCCAAACAGCTGACTATTGCTAATGCAGAGCAGGTCACACAAAATATGGGCATATCTGTGTGTGCTCCACAGGAGTGGAAGAGACATTAATCCCTGATCTAGGCATGGGGCACCCCAGCCTGTCTGATGGATAGTAAGAGCTAATCCTCCAAGATTATGTGCAGTCTGGGCAAAAAAAAATGCCAGAGCAGAAGGTTGTCCCATGGCATAAAGATCACTGGATAGCTGTTCCAAACATGCTATGGCATCAGCAGGAGGAAGAACTAAGAGACTCTGCTGGCCTGCGAAATGAGCCATTACAAACTGCCTGGTTGGACCAAAGCACAGCAATTGATAGCAAGTGAAAGGCTAGAGCACCTATTTGAACCATTTAACTTGCTGCCTATCTAGAAATGTTGTCATTCTCGGTTGCAAGACAATTTTGAAGCATTTTACACTAAATATTTTTACTGTGATTTTTCAGGAAAATTATGTTTTTTTCAGCAGAGTTTGGGCTTTAAAATGAAATGCCATGTTTGTATTTTTTTCAGTGTTGTACATAAGCATTTGGCACATTGCATTTCCAGTATTTTCGTTTGTGGAAAAAAATACTGTTATTGCTGGGGGGTTTATTAACAGAAAATTGATTTATACTCATAAGCATAGGTGAAGTTTGTTCACAAATTATTAAAATCCGAGAAAATAGCATTTGCATAATCATTTGAAACATGGTGTAGTTACAACTTTTCTAGTGTAAATACACAAATTACACACACACACGCACACATGTATCAAGGCATTTATAGAAGGTGAAGCTTCCCAAAACCTGCGTACTGTGGCTTCTGCTGCATATGGAGAAACCAAACTGATGTACATAACTGAAGGTTAGAGGTGTTATATCTGTTTTAATAGCTCTGGTTTACTAAATGTTGCTCCTTGATTTATTAAACAAACATTACAGAGGCATTACAGAGGTAAGACCAATAACATATTAAAAACTCATCTTGCTCTTACATTCACATACCTATGCATATGCATGTACTGTCTCAGAATCAGAACGTTCTACTAATTCCAGGGTATGCGCTAATCCCCACACAAGAACAGATGCGGAATAGTATGCATCTATGCAGGTGCTCCCATCTCTGAGCACGCATTGAAGTTTGTGTGCGCAAGTGCACATGCATGAATGCACCAATTAGTGCGCGCTTTGATGTTTAAAAGATGCGATTATTAGCCATGTAATTGCTGCTTGATCTTCAGACATCCTGGTTCCCAGCCATTTTCCCGCATTCTCAAGAATCGCCTGCTGTGACTCAGCTTCCTTAACTACCCTTTGAATCTGTCTTTTGGATTAATTACCTACCTGCTATGACTCAGACTGTCTGGCAAAACTTGCCCTCTTGGACTGACTACATGGCTCAACCCTTGCTCTTGAACCTGCACTGATTGTACCAACCCTTGGCCTGTTAAACCTGCCCTTACCTGTAACCTGCTGATCTCATCTTGTTTACAGTTACAGCCGATCGGGGACTGTGTTAGCTCTACCTAGCATTCTGGCATTTCTTTCCCTCATAGCCCAACTTGCCCTAATAATTTTGCTCCCATAAAGCCCCCCTTAAACCTATGCAGATGTGGTTCAATAGCTGCACTCAAAGAATTGTATGGAGCGCTAATCTTGGATTACACCCGAGAGCCCTGCTTACACATAATCATGAATGGGGGTTTACACTACAGATTGTGTAAATTATTCCAACAGCACTAATTTCATATGTGTCATATTTTGCTTACTGTGGATCTATAAAGGGCAGAATAGGGAGTTTCACATCCTCTTAACATAAAGATTTTTTGCTGTTAAAGTTAGTAACCCAGGATTCCCCATCCTATCAGTAGTGGGTGGGAACAGTACACTGCAGATGAGTCAGGAGCTGCCTTAGGATTAGCCTAACCAGCCAGAGTGAGATTTTATCCACACAGAACTTCTCTAGCTGGCTGCAGTGTACCTGTGTGATATTGTTTCTGGAGTTTGGGATTTTGCTATAAGCAGCCCACACACCAAACTGAGATTTATCTTAGAAAAGGGATCAGCATGTCTATCATGTTACACACACACACACACACACACACACACACACACACACACACACACTCACCAGCTGCTGGAGGGGATGAGTGTAACTATGAATCAATGTAAGTCAATTGCCTCGGCTACCAGAGTAGTTTACAATGTTGATACAATGTTTCAAGAGCTTTCCGAGCAGTGATGAGTCATTACAGCTGATGGATTTTTACTTCTGGCTAGAAAAAAATACCATTTTGTGAATACTCACCTGTAAAATGGGTATTCTAAGTATGTCACACACCCCGCTTCAAGACATTCATTACACTTGGGTATACTGACCTGTAGATGGCGATCTTGCAGAGATGATAACAAAAAAAGGTCAGACCCTTCCGGCCCATAAATACCTGGGACCTCCCACTCATTCCCCAGTATAAAGATAGCAGTAAGATCAAGGGACCAGGAAGGCCAATTAAAACTAACAAATGTTCACCATATAAAGGATCCAGAATACAAAAAAGCAGGGTGAAGCGGGGTGTGTGACATACTTATAATACCCATTTTACAGGTGAGTATTCACAAAATGGTATTATTCTAAGTATGTCACACACCCCGCTTCAAGACATTCATTACACTTGGGACATCCAATAGCAGTGTCCATAAAGGGCGGGGATCCAAAAAACAAGGCACAAACTAAAACCACTGCAGCTTGCAGAACTTTGCGGCCAAAAACAGCATCCGCTGAGGCCCTAACATCAACCTTGTAAAACTTGGAAAAAGTGTGAACCGAAGACCAAGTAGCAGCCTTACAAACCTGCTCAACAGAAGCCTTGTGCTGGAAGGCCCAGGACGCCCCAACAGCACAAGTAGAATGAGCAGTAACACGAAAAGGGGGAACCTTCCCCTTGGCAGAATAGGCCCCAAAAATGGCCTGGCGAATCCATTTACTAATGGAAGACTTGGCAGGAGCCAAACCCTTCCTAGGCTCAGAGGGCACCACAAAAAGGGCGTCAGTCCTACAAAAAGGAGAAGTAGCCACCAAATAGTACTTCACACAGCGAACCACATCCAAAGAATGCAAAACCCTCTCCTTGTCATTGCTGGGCTTAGGACACAAGGAGGGAAGAACAATATCCTGATTCAAATGAAAAGCAGAGACCACCTTAGGAAGGAAATCTGGTTTGAAGCGGAAAACAACCTTGTCCTGATGCCTCTCAAAGTAAGGAGCCTTAATAGACAAGGCTGCCAACTCCGAAACACGTCGAACAGAGGTGATGGCAACCAGAAAAACAACCTTCTGAGTAAGCGTAGAAAGTGCAATATCCTGCAAAGGTTCAAAAGGAGGACCCTGCAAAGCAGACAAAACCAAATTCAAATCCCAAACTGGGAGCAAAGGCTTCCTAAGAGGCCGCACATGCGCAACCCCCTGGAAAAAGGTCTTAACCAAAGGATGAAGGGCAAAGGACTTTTGAAAGAAAACCGCCAGGGCAGAAACCTGCCCCTTCAGCGTACTAAGCTGCAAACCTTGGTCAAGACCATGTTGCAGAAATTCCAAAACCCTAGGGATAGAGAACGCCCTGCAAGGCAAGGCCATGACCTCACACCAATCGATATAAGACCTCCAAGTCCTATAATAGATGGCAGAGGAAGACTGCTTCCTAACCCTAACCAGAGTATGAATGACAGCATCAGAAAGACCTTCCTCCCTCAAGATGAGGTTTCAGCAACCACGCCGTCAAAGCCAGTGTTGGTAAATTGGGGTAGAACAGTGGCCCCTGAGTGAGCAGATCCGGCAGAAGGGGCAGGTCTAACTGATCCTCCGCCAACCTTACCATGTCTGCGAACCACACCTGTCTTGGCCACCTTGGAGCCACCAGGATTGCTGACGCCCCCTCTAGGGCCAGCTTGCGCACCACTCTGCCCACCATGGGAAACGGAGGGAACAGGTACAGAAACCCCAGATTCCTCCAGTTCAGAGACATGGCATCCACTGCCAGAGCCAGTGGATCCCACGAGAGAGACACAAATGCCGGAAGCTTGTGATTGTGACGAGAGGCAAAGAGGTCCACCTCCAGAGACCCCCACCGTTGGCAAAGCGACCGAAACACCTTGGGGCAGAGCGACCATTCCCCCCCGGCGAGATGACCCCCTGCTCAGGGAGTCCGCCTCCGTGTTCTCCACTCTTGGAATGTACACCGTCGAGATGCATGGGACATTGCTCTCTGCCCAGGCAAGGATCAAGGATACTTCCCTGAGGGCACGCCTGCTGCGAGTCCCTCCCTGGTGATTGATGTAGGCGACCGCCGTCCGATTGTCCGACCGAACTTGGACCGGTAGGCCCCGCAACTGAAGAGTCAAGTGAGCCAGAACCAGCCTGATGGCTCTCAACTCCAGAACATTGATGGGATCATGAGCCTCCAGAGGCCCCCACAGTCCCTGAAACTGAAGATCCTTCAAAATCCCCCCCCAACCTGACAGGCTGGCATCCGTGGTGACCGTCTCCCAACAAGGGGTCAGAAAGGACCTGCCCCTCGTTAGATTGCTTGGTTTCAGCCACCACCGAAGGGAACGCCGCACCCGGGGGGACATCAGAAAGGACTGCTCCAATGACAGCGGGGACCCGTCCCAGGCCGCCAAGAGATGGAGCTGGAGCATCCTTGTGTGAAACTGGGCAAAGGGAACCGCCTCGAACAACGCCACCATGAATCCCATGAGTCGCATCCCTAGCCGGATGGACGGACGGGGAATGGATAGAAGACGCTGAGTCAATTCCTGAATCAGAAGAACCTTGGCCCGGGGGAGAAACACCCTGGCCTGAGAAGTATCCAGCAACATTCCCAGGAACTCCACCACCCTGGAGGGAGAGAGGCAGGACTTGGGATAGTTGATCACCCAACCGTAACTCTCCAGAGTGGACACCACATTCCTGGTATCCAGCTGCGCCTGACTGAGGGAAGACGCCATGATGAGAAGATCGTCCAGATAGGGCACGATGCGGATACCCCTGGCTCTGAGGATGGCCATCACTCCTGCCAACACCTTGGTAAAAACCCTTGGAGCCGAGGTAAGGCCAAACGGAAGAGCCACAAACTGAAAATGTCGGTTGTCCACGAATATGCAGGTAAGCATCCTTGATGTCTATGGACGTCATGAAGTCCCCCTGACGCATTGAGTGGATGGCTGAGCGCAGTTTCCATACGGAACTTCCGGGGACGAACAAACCTGTTGAGCAACTTCAGATCCAGAATGGGACGAACGGATCCGTCCTTCTTGGGCACCGTGAACAAATTGGAATAGAAGCCCAGGCCCAGGTCTGAGTGGGGCACCGGGCAGATGACAGCCATGTCCAAGAGACTTGCTACTGCCACCCGAAGTCCCTGGGCGGCCAGAGGATCTGACGGCACCCGAGAACTGAAGAATCTGGGAGGGGGCCGGAACTCGAACTCCAGTTTGTAACCGGAAGACTTCCTGAATCCACCTGTCCGAGACCTCTTGAACCCAAACCTGGGAGAAGAGTAGCAGCCGTCCCCCCACCCACAAGGGTGAGGGCGCCCCCTTATTGCTGAGCCGGCTTGGCAGTGACTCTAGGCTTGGAGCCCCAACTGTGTCCTGGACGGGCCCGACCCCTGCCCCTGGTCCAGGAATCACTTCTGGACGAGGGGAAAGCCGAACCCCTGCCGACTCTTCCCCCCCCCCGAAAGGGGCGACGCTGCTTCTTACGCTGAGGTAACTTACCTCCCTTTGCCACCGAATCCAATTTTTCTCCAAAGAGCCGAACCCCACAAAGGGAAGGGCCGTGAGCGACTTTTTGGACACAAAATCAGCCGCCCACTGGCGTAACCAAACCGACCGGCGGATAGCCACAAGCAGAGCCGTAGCTCTGCTACACATCACCAAGGTGTCCTCCAGGGCGGACAGTACAAAGGATAAGAATAACTCACAGCGCAGGTCGGCAAACTCCTCACTAGCCGGGTCAAGCCCGGACGAGGTCAACAATCCTCTAACAACCGACCTGGCAGCAACCAGTACAAGCGCAGAAGCACAAGCCGGCCGCAAGGCCGATCCAACACTGGCAAAACCATAACAAGCCATCTGGTCAATGCGTTTATCCTCACCATTCTTGAGAGTAGTGCACTCTGGAGAATGGAGGACTGAGGAGCTGGACAACCCCAAAACAGGAGCATCCACCTCGGGGGGAGACGACCAGTGCTTCACTGCGTCCGCCGGAAAGGGATATTTCTTGTCCCAACCCGGTGGGACACCCGGAAGCCACGTCGGTCTCTCCCATTCCTTGCGAATGATACCACCTTTTCATAAGGAAATTCCAAGTGGGGCTTCGTCTCTTCAAAGAACTCCCCCTTCAGCGGAGGAGCCGCCTCGGGGGGAGAAATAGCCAGGACCTCGAACACCTGAGCCAGGACCCTGGAAGTATCCGAGGAATCCCCCTGGCCCTGCTCGGCATCAGCGCCCACAAACTACTGATCGTCGGAGTCCTCAGACCCCTCATACAGCTCCCCTTCCTCACGCGGGGAGCAATCAGACCAATCCAGGGAGTCAAAGTCCTCCCTATCAAAGGCCTGCGCAGCCAAATACAAATGTTTTCTCTTTGCTGTGGCCTTTTTGGCGACGGCACTAGAAAACAATTTTTCAAGATTGGCCAATCTAGCACACACCTCAGATTGCGACTACCCGCTAATGACCATCACACGCACGTGTCAGGCGAGGGGGAGACGCGGAGGAGACCGGCGGAGCAGAATCAGACGCCTGAGATCCGGTTTGCCGCATAATAGTCCGCTGCGCACAGGGTACACATAAAAATACATCATCCCCCAAAAGGGATACCCCACACCCCAAACACAGCCTGGATAGCCCCGAGGGGGGCACAAGCCCAGTATCCGGGGAAGCCTCCATATGGTGATTTTTTAGTACTATATATGGTATATACAATAAATGTGTACAATGCGCTTTAAATTGTTTGGGAATTACGCAATTATGCCACCCGGGATGCCCCTTTAAGTCCCGAGTGGGAGGATTTTAGGCCAGCTAAATTTTAACCAGGGACCTGGACCGGGAGAACCCCCCTTTAATATGCTCAATGGTCCACCTGGAACACAAGCACACACTCAGAACCATGCAAATGTAAGGAAGCCAGTAACAATTGACAGTGACGGCCATCAGGCCCCTCACCCGACCATCGGTACCGCAGGAAACGCACGCAGTGTGCAGTAGGAGGAGGGAGGGGGGGTCGTGCGGTACGCGCGTCGCGCCCTCCCCCGTCTGTCCCGGCCAGAAGCCGGGACATGAAAACCGCGCTCTCAGCCCGGGGGCGGGCCGTAGGCGCGCGCGAGTGCCCGGCCCCGCCCCCCCATCGGAGAATTAGAAGCCCTCATGGGCTCGCCGCCGCCATTGCGGCCAGCACTCTTAGCGCGCCGGAGGCCGGCGCCATGAAAATGAAGTAAAAAGCACACACATGTAAACGCACACACACATGAATACAGGAATCCATAAGGGACCCGCCCCCCCCTTCTAAGGGTACCTGGGAGAGGGGGAATCCATGCCAGGGAAGGGCCAAGGGACGGGGCATCCCAAACCGGGATCACCAACCCGGATAGCCGCCTACCCCTTGTTATGGGGTCTCACCGCTCCTAAGCACCAGGGGTGCCAACTACCTTTGCCCGGACCAGCAGCCTAGGCTGGGAGGCAGGGAATATAAAACAAGGGGATCCGGGCAGAAATAGAAGAATAAAAGTGGCCGGGAGTCATCCCGGCTACCTGCTCGCCTCGTCTTCTGACTTGCTCGCCTCTGCAGATATGGAAAACTGGGGAATGAGTGGGAGGTCCCTGGTATTTATGGGCCGGGAGGGTCTGACCTTTTTTTGTTATCATCTCTGCAAGATCGCCATCTACAGGTCAGTATACCCAAGTGTAATGAATGTCTTGAAGCGGGGTGTGTGACATACTTAGAATAAACATTATTGCACAGATTCTGAGTCATTTTAACCGTAGCAGTTTTTCAGAAGGAGGGCTGTTAAAATTGTGGTAAGATGGCTGGCCCCATGAAGTTCATTAGCATAGAATCTTCCTGCTATTCCACAATTTCCTATCTGCATGGAGATAAGCCCGATCAAATAGCTTACATCACTGATAGCGAGAGAGAGGTTTATGAGAGCAATTTACTTTGAATTTTTGACTAGAGGTCCGCTTTAAGAAAAGGGGGAGGCTTAGTTTCTGGGCTTCCAGGTTAAAAGTCCTGTAGAATCTGCCCCATTATCAGGTATTAGGATCACACAACCGTTCATACCCTGGTTAACCAAAGCCCTTGCTAAACTGTAAAGGGGTCAATACCCACCACGCTTATCAACCTGACAATTACACATTAAAAATGGAGATTTTTTTAAATAAACATTTGCAAGGATATTTTGTGGCCTTTTATAGACCATTTTCTGCCATTTTTTTTCTCCTGATGTCACAAAATCACTTGTAACCTCTCCCGTCTTGGCATTCAGACTCACTATGTGCATAAGACTCCTAGTCACAGGACTCTCATTGACATGAAAGGCCGACTAGTGGACAACAAGACAGTAGGGAGGTTTTTAAACTGGTAGTGAACGCAAACCTCCTGTGAAAAAAAGGAGAGCTTAGCATAAAGCACAAAAAGCAACACAAAAGCTGCAGGCTGCACAACTCTGCCCCCCGGCTCACCCTGCAGTGCTGTGCTGCAGTGGAAAATGGGTGGAGCTGTTTAGTGTAAGTCCAAGCAAACAGGTCTTCACCAACACAAATATTAGGTTACTTGTTTAATTACAAATATATTCCATTCCATGATAAGCGATTTTTGCGCAAAAGGATGTCAATGATTTCACTAAGGTTACAGACGTTGACTGCATCTATTGCTGCCAGTTACGGTTACCACCTGGTTGGTATTTTTTTTTACTTTACTGGCCACTGGACTGGGGATGCTGGTATTTGTTTTTTTTACTGGTAATTGAGGATGGGAAAAGTCTACCTGCAATTACCAGTAAAAAAATAAAAAAAACAAATTAGTCAGTTAGTTTGCGTTCACATTCACCTAATAGTTTATTCAACAAAGTATTGAAGCTAAAAAAGAGAAATAGAAAAATACAATTCTGTGAAGTACTCACCTGTAGAATTGGTATTATACATATACAGTACGTCCTGCTCCAGATATAATACTTACACTTGGGTTATCCTCCGCCAGATGGCGCTGTGCACTGCAGACATGCAAAAAACAGGCTCCTCCCAGCCCTTCATATACCCGGGGACCTCCCACAAATCCCCAGCATTGAAAAGCAGTGAACAAGAAGCCGGGAGAATTTAACCACTGAAACTGGTAACAACAACAATGGTAACAATCACCATACAGGGGATCCAGAATAATGCAAAAAAAAAACAGGATGGGGTGGAGCAGGACGTACTGTATACGTATAATACCAATTCTACAGGTGAGTACTTCACAGAATAAGAAGTAAGGCGAAAAGAAGATTCTTCCCCTTAGAGGAACAGGCCTGAGAAACAGCCTGACAAGTCCAAATGCTAACAGTAGCCCTGGCAGAAGCCGAAACCTTTCCTAGGACTATAAGAGACCATCCCATCCAATTAAAGGCCAGGCCCAAAGCCGCTCAACCCCTGGAGATTAGTCACATACAGGAGATGGCCATAAACCCAAAGGGGCAGCAGTTCCCCTAAGGGGCAAGTTACAATCCAGGAAACACTTCCAACACCAGTTGAAGGAATGTAGACCCCTTTCCTCAGCATCGCTAGGAATAAGGCACAGAAGGAGGAAGAAATATTTTGAATCAATGAACATAAGACACCACCTTAGGCAGAAGGTCCGGCGTAAAGCGAAGCACCTCCTTATCCTGGTGCATATCAAGGAACGAGGGCTAGCTAAACAGAGCCGCCCGCTCAGACACACGTCTGACTGAAGTAACAGTCCCAGAAGGACAACTTTGAAGGTAAAAGACAGCATCCTGAATCGGTCCAAAAGGAACACCCCGCAAGGCAAACAGAATAAAATTCAAATCCCAACAGGGACCATAGAATTACGTGGGGGACGCAATGAGCAACCCCCGAAAGAATGCTTAGCCAAGGAAAATAAGCAAACGACTTCTACAGGAAGGCGGACAGGGCAGAACCTGACCCTTCAGAGTACTGAGTTGGAGAGCCAACTCCAAGCCATGCTGTAATAACTCTAGAACCCTGGGAACAGAGAACGCCCAACAGGGAAGAGACCTAGACTCACACCAATCCATATGGGTACGCCATACCTCATAAGAATGGAAGAAGAAGAAGAAGAAGCTTGCTCTTAGACTTCCAATAGTCACAAACACAGAGAAGAGAAGCCTATCTCCATAAAGATGGAAGATTCAGCAGTCAGGCCGCCTAGGCGAGAGTCTGTAGATTGGGGTGACGTAAAGGGGCCCCTGAGTGAACAGAGCGGCACCCCTAGCAGAACGTACAGATCTACTACCCTTGGTACCACGTCTGCGAATCCACACTCCACTAGGCCATCCGGGGCCACCAGTATCAATGGTCCCCCTTCCAGAGCAATTCTGCGCAGAACCCCGCCTAGCAGGGGGAATGGAGATAAGACATACAGACCAGAATGTCCTGCCATAACATAACTAAAGCATCATGACCACGGCCAGAGGATCCTGGGACAGGGAAACGAGGATCGAGAGCTTGAAATAGTGACGGGGCACCAAACAGATCTACACTGGTTGAACCTCATAGTGACACAAGAATTAGCACATCCTGTCGCAGAGGGACCTCCACCGGAGCGAATACCACTGATATGCAGGAAACATTATCCTCCACCCAGATCAGGAACATATACCTTCCTGGGGGACCATCCTGCTGCAGGTCCCACACAGATGATTAAGGTAGGCCACAGTCATCAGACAGACCGAGCACCACCAAACAGGCAGGCCGAGAAGTCAAGCGAGATAGCGCCAACCTGAAAACTCACTGTTTCAATATTGATAGGTGCATGGACCTCCTAAAGGCCCCACCTCCCCAGGACCCGCATGGGGTTACAGAAGAAACCCCCCCCATCAACCTGATAGGTTGGCATCCATGGTGACCGTCTCTAGGAAGGGCAAGAAGGGAACTGCCCCCAGACAGGTTCCTAGAGTACATCCACTCCAAGAGGGACTCCTAACCAGGGGGGGGAAGGCACACATGACCCTGCTCCAGGGATGCTGGGTCCCTGTCCAGTATTAACAATAGAATTTGCAGAAGGGCCCCAGGTAGAAGAGTATAAGGGACCTCTTCTAAGCAAGTCACCAACGGGCCCACCATCTGCATTCCTGCCTGGTGAAGGGACGGGGACAGCAAAGAGGGGCTGAGCCCACGCAACCAGATTGTCCACCGTATTGCTGAGGAAGGAAGATTCTCGCCTGAACCGAATCTAGATTCATCCCTAGGAATGGAGTTACCAATTAAGGGGACAATGAGGAATGAACACCCATCCAAATGACTCCCAATGGACACCACCAGCCGAGTAACCAACTCAACCTGACGTAGAGATTGGGAAGCAAAAAAGGACGACTGGGTAGGTCTCACGTGGACGCCCCTTGGTCTCATCAGAGACATAGCCCCCGTCAGCACCTTGGTGAGCACTCTGGAAGCAGAAGAGAGGCCAGATAACAAGGCCACAAATTAGCAGTGTTGGACTTTCAACACCTGAAGAGCCTTGGTGTCTAGAAGGCACAGGGATGTGAGCATAAGCATCTTTGATCTCCCCAGACGGCAAGGGGCCCACTGGGCGCAAGGCGCTCATGGCCCATCTCAGATTTTCCATGCAGAAACTGTCTTTAATAGTATAATTGCCGAAAACCTGTGAATCCAGAATGGGCAGACTGACTCATCCTTTTGGGGAAAAGTGAAGAGGTTGGTGTAGCGGCCCCTGCCTCTGCCTGTTAAGGGCAAACTGCAAGTGACCCCCAGACCCCGCAGGCCGTACATGGCCTGCACTAGCACCTGAACAGAGGCAGGGACCAGGAGTACCCTGACCATCTTGGGGGAGGCCACGCAGCAAACTTTATCCTGTATCCGGAGGAAACTACCTCCTGTATCCACCAGAATGAGGCAAGATGCCTCCTGAGCAAGGTGCTGCAGCCATCCCCTCACCCAGGCGGGCGAGGGCGCCCCATCATGCTTGAGGGGGTTTGGTGGAAGATTTAGGCTTAGCCCCGCCGGAGGGGTCAGAGCATTGTCTGCTGCTCGTGGGGCAGGAGTCTGCACGAAGAATCTGGAAGGACACCCCTGGTTCTTGTTTAACACTATGGTATGGAGGGGGAGGGGTGTCCCTGCCCCGAGGGGGCCGAGACGGTGATTTGCCCTTTTTACCAAACAGGTCCAGACGGGCCCCAAACAGGCGTTGCCCTCTAAAGGGAAGCCCAGTCAGAGTCCTTTTAGCAGCATCGTCAGCACCCCACTGTCGCAGCCAGACCAAGCTACGTATAGCCACCACAAGGGCAGAAGTCCTCGCACACATTCTAATGGTGTCATCCAGCGCTAAAGGGGTAAATTTTACAAATACATCACAACTGGAGAGTGCATTAAACACCTCCCAGGGAAGATCCTCAGGGTGATGCTCAAGCATCTTTCTGATGAGGGTTCTGGCGGCCACTGCAGTGATGGCCGCGGCACAGACCGGGCGAAGCGCCGTTCCTGCACAAGAAAAGGCGTGGGAAGCCAGCTTATCGATGTGCCGGTTCTTGGTATCCCAAAGGGTACTATAAACAGGAGCTGCAATAAAGGGGGGTTAGGAACCCCAATGATCGGTGCGTCCACCACAGGGGGCGATGACCAACAATTAACCACTTCAGGGGGAAAAGGGTATTTCCAATCCCAGTCCCCTGGGACCCCTGGAAGTTTACTAGGGTGTTCCCATTCCTCGAGTACAAGAGCATGGAAGTGAGCCTGCTCTAGAAATTCCAAGCGCGGTGTCGCTGTATGGAAATACGGGGGAAACGAGGGAGGATGGCGACCCTTTACACAGAGTCCACCGCTACACGGGCATGGGCAATAATGCGGGAGGGGCATCCACTAGAGGCTCACCATCAGCCTAAACAGCCTAACCTTTGGTGGGGGACTGCGGTGGAGCATGGCTCCATAAGCACGCATGGTGCTGCCTACCTTCACCCGACCAGCGCAGCCCAGGCTGGGAGGCACGTCACGAAAAGGATGGGTGGGAATAGTCCAACAGGACCGCAGGCTGTAATAGCCCCGCTCACCTGCGAGAGAGTGAAACTTCATGTCTTCGCAGTCGGCACTGCAGAGAAATCTGGGGATTTGTGGGAGGTCCCCGGGTATATGGAGGGCCGGGGGGAGCCTGTTTTTTGCATGTCTGCAGTGCACAGCGCCATCTGGCGGAGGATAACCCAAGTGTAAGTATTATATCTGGAGCAGGACGTACTGTATACTTAGAAAAAAATTTCTAAATGGACAAAAATCCACCCACGGCCGCCCTGGAATCTGCTGGCTTTCCCCTGCTATGTGAAACCCCCAAAGGTGCTAGTAATCACTTTTACTGGTCCAAAAGGCACATGCGCAGGCTCTCATCCAATAAAAGCTGTCTGCTGCAACTATGTCATTCGACAAAAGTCTCCCATTGCTTTCAATAGGGCACAAGCTACCGCATCCCCTGCATCCTCGGGCTGTGCATGCTCCCGTCCCAACCTTTCAGATAGGAATAACGGATGCACCAGCTTGCAATCCCTATTGAAGTCAATGAGAGCGGTGTGCCGAATGACATAGTCAGGACAGACGCCTCTCATTGGACAAGAGCTTGTGCATGCGCCATTGGACTGGGGAAAGGTGATCAGCTTTTGTCTAGCACACACACACCACTGCCCAGACCTGCTGGTGTAAAACTTACTGGGAGCTGACTCCTGTCACCCTGTCAGTTTTCTACGGTCCAAGATGGCACCCAAGGTCTAGTTTCCACCCTGCAGCACGTCCACTCAATTTATTGCAACTGAGGGGGTTTGTCTGAGGAGGACCCACATAGCACACAGATCCTAAAGTAGTTCTTTCTTTGTTATCATTGTCTGAAATATACATTGCTAATTGTTGCCAAACCCTCCCATTCACTGCGGTGATGTGCCCAGGCCTGTCATGCCCACTCTATTGCAGTGAATAGAGAGCACGTTTATGTGTATATATTTGTGTGTATATATATATATATATATATATATATATATCTTGTACAGCGCCCTGATTGCACTTTATAAATAAACAATAATATATTTTTATCTAACATCTATGGCATAGAAGTCTTAGGAGTCCAGAGTGTGACTGTAGTCAGGGAAAGACACACATAAAACGTAATGTGAAGCAGCATTTATTTGCCCACTGAGACAAATAAAGAAATACCATTTTGGAAGTGATATAGTTGAATCACCTCTGCAGCTTTGATGCACGTAATTCTTGATGGCTAGTAGATAGCAGTTGTAAAATTAACATTCAGGTAATATTTTCAAAACTTAAAGCGGACCTTCACCCTGAATAAGAGCCTGTCTTATATGTTTCCCACACCCTGTGCATACAGATTGCTCACATTAAAAATCAACCTACCTGCATCTACTGCATTTTATGAGCCTTTAAACATCCAAGATGGCGGTTCATGGAGCATCAGGCATCCTGCAAACATGAAGTGTCTTCTGACTGTGTCGCTCTGCATTCTGGGATTGCTGACCTTTCCCTGACCCCATCTCTGCTCTGTCTGGGCAAAGCACAACTATAACCCGCCCCCTGTACTTCATCCCGCTCTCCTCAAGTCAAGATGGTGGCGCCCGTATCCTAGAGTCCTGAACAGAGTTGCAGCCCAGTGGGGGAAAGAATAATAAGTGACTAAAAACTTCAAATATATTAATTTTAGATGCTGGGGAATAGTTTTTTAAGGGTTTGGGCATTTCATTAAATCATGCTGAAGGTCCGGTTTAAGAAAAAAAGAAGCTGTATCCCAAGAAGAAGTATGTATCCCACAATTCTCCCAGGTGCAGCCTTTTACCTCACGCCTGGATGCCGGCCTCTCACAGGGAGCGGCCGGCTTTTCTCCTTATGTGTGGAGCCGGTGATGTCGGCAAAATAACTTAAATGGTGGGGGGCCTCCTTGAATGTAGCTGTGAAATGCTGGCTGTGATCCATAGCTTTATACTGGTTCGTGTAGCCATGAACCGGTAGGCGGCTGCAGCAGCACAGCCAATAGTAATTGACTGTGCGCTGCGGGCCGGGAACATCCGAACCTGTGCCCGAAAGGCGAGTCACCTGGGATTTTTTTTTTTGGCTATTGGTTCCACTTTTAAATTGCTTTTCTATATTACCTGTATATTATTGTATCTGCGGGTGTGAGGAGGGGGGCTATTGAGTGGGGGTTACCCTTTTGGTTTTAAGTGTCTAGCACTTGTTGTTATTATGTTGTGTATGTATGTAATTAATATATTTATACTATCTATTTTTATATAATTTTTTCAGTGGTACAAGTGTGCACCCTTTGACAAAGGGGATTCTGAATTGTGTTGTTTTTTGCCTCATACTTGCCTGCATACAGTATGCATTAGAGTGACGCTACTTGTTTTTTTGTTTTTTCAAAAGGTTCTTTCTCCAAATATGAGTCTCGATTCAAAAACACATTCGTCCGGACTTCCGTAGCTGTCTGTGAAAGTTTGGGTGGGTGTTAGTCTTTTTTTTGCTTTTTTTCGTTCATTTTTCATTCGTACGAACGTTCGGGAAAATGTGTATATGCGCTTTCTATGAACGGAAGCAAATCGGAACATTTCCGATTCGTATCATTTTCCAAACAAAATCGGCAATTTTTCGTTCGTTCAGATAACTTACGTTGTTGGGATGGGTTTCCGTTTGATTCAGAGAGCTGATTTCCGACGGATCACCACCCTATAAATCCGTTTCATTTTCGATCCACTTACGGGACCTTTGAGGGCTCGGATTGCTATTGTTGAACATGTTTTGCGGCTATGTGGAGGAGTCTGCGCGCCTTTAGCACCAAGGCATTGCATGTATCAGCATGGCCGAGGCCATAAATTGTATAGCAATGCATACCTGAATCAATACATTTCATGTATGCCTTCTAGATGCATTTTAATGCTCACCTTAATTAGTCCTTAGCATGTAAACATTTATTTTCCCACACATCCATATAATTGCTATATTTTTTTAGACTTATGTCCTTTGTGAATTATATTTGGATTGTTGAACTTGAATTTGTTGTAGGAGTTATTGTTTTAGTCGGTTACCTTTGCTTTGTGTAATTATTTTATATTTGGTTGCAGGAACCGCAAGATGTGCCACTCACACAACATACAAGCAGTGTTTGGTCCAGCTATGCGATTCCTCAGTGTTCTTGCAGGGCATCCAGGGTCGTCCCATGATGCTTATATATTGCAGAGCTCCGGCTTATTTCGTCAGTTTGAGTCAGGAGAATTATCTGGTAGATGGCTCCTGGGTAAGTTTGCTCACATTCCATCAATCCATTTTCACTGTATGGCAATGAATAAAGTTGATGACTCATGACTTAACCTATGTCTGTTTTTAGCCCTTGATGACATGTTAAACAATATTGTAGCTTAGAATGCGCATTTTATGTTATTATTTTTAAATTCTTTCAGGGGATTCTGGATATCCACTCCTGCCCTTGCTCGTGATGCCCATTCTTTGCCTGCAGAATGCGGGCCAGGGGTTCTCTAAACGGGCACTATACAAAACCCGGCTCCGTAGTGGCGAGGGCCCTCTGGCTTTTGAAGTCCAGATTTAGGACCATACGGGGGGGGGGGGGCACTGCAGTATGACCCCAACAAGGTTATACCAATATTTTAATTTACGTTTTTTAACAGGGACCACACGTGCCAGAGTGGCACAACTGAGTGTCAGGGTCCTTCAGTTGGTGGGCGAGATGCAGGAGCTGCGCAACTCGTTGGGGACCACAGATGAAGAATAATGTTCTGTGGCCTGCTATTGCTATGTATTTTGTTTTTTATAGTTGTAAAAATTAGACATTTTCTAATTTTTTAAAAATGTTATATTTTATAATGGAATCCAAAAAAAAATGTTACAGTGTCATTTCATTTACAAAATACATTAACACAAAACTAATGGGCCCAGAAATATTTAAAGATGAATATTCACATGACCGAGAAGTGGTTTGGGTGAGCTTTAAGGGTCCAAAAGGGAAGATGGAGGAGAGTGCTAAGTGGTTTGGGTGAGCTTTAAGGGTCCAAAGGGAAGATGGAGGATAGTGCTAAGTGATTTAGCTAAACATTGTAGTAGAAGTGGCGGCAAACATGTAGGCGAGCACTCTAATGAGTTAAGTTTGTAGTGCGCAGGCGCTAGATCGTAAGGATTTCCGTCTGGACGAATATTTATTGAAAAAGGGAAACAGAATCGAACGGGAAACGTAAAGGATTCGTTGGAGGATACCATGGGAAAAGGGCAAAAAGGAAAGCCTACGTTGTAACATGTGAAAATGAAACGGAAAAGTCACGCTGGAAATTGACATCCTCGTATTCGTAATCTGCCGTACGAACAGACGGAAACTTTACAGAAGGTTTTCAATGCATGCATAGAATCGCTCGTACACTCATACGAGAACGGAAACATTTCACAAAAAAAACAGATCGGCACTAAAACTGAAGTTTTTATTGTCTCTCTGAATCGAGCCTATGGTGCTAAATTGTACTAAAGAAAAAAATCATGCGAAAAAGTATTTTCTCTCAAAAAAAGTGAGTAAAAAATACAGTGCTAAATCAACTCTATAATCTCAAGAATGTATTTTATTATCTTAAATAAGAAACAAAATACCAAAATCCTATTGTGTGTTGTCCCATAATAGGACAAGATTGTCTTACAAGGATGCACACACTGGCCTATCATAGTTTTTTTTATAACACCTTATGTAATATCTACCCCAAACCAAAAAAAAATAAATAAAAATAAACATGCAGTACAAAAGCGCAGTTTCAAGGCTATGTAGGAAAAAAAACAGCTTTTAAGAACATAATGGTACAATGGGGCATCGGAGCTACAGAGGGCATCATTGAACTGGACCTAGGATTAACACAGTAGTCATAAAACCTTATCACACGTCTGTTAGCCACTAGTTTCGGATACTGATAAATCTGCAAACTCAATATTCCTTGTAAAAATTTCGAGAAGTGCCCCTGTGAGGTTGCAGCAGCCGCAGCTTAGACGTATATTGCCATGCAGTGTTGGCAACGCTACAGACTCAATGTTATTGTGACACTGCCTCCAATCCTATTCATTCAGCCATATCTCTTGCTCAGCATGTGTTTTACAGTCTATCAGTGCACCCAAAAGCTGATCACCAGGTATAACAGCATGGCGGTGCCTGTATGCTACAGCTGGATGACTGCAATCAGACTTTTCCAGCCAAAAGAATGTCTTAGAAACACATGTAATATCTAGCAAATGATGAGGTTACAATTGTACATTATAAAATAAGATTTATTCACTGAAGGCTTGCTTTGCAAAAATTCAATCCCCCTCTCTCGCAATCAGTGATGTAAGTTAATGCAGATGTTGGGGAATAGCAGGCAGATTCTATGCTAAGGAACTGCATGGGGATGGCCATCTTGCCACAATTTTGACAGCCTTGCTTCTGATAAAAGTAAATATTACCCTGAATATCTTTGAAATGATGCTTTATTTCTAGGATGAAGTAAAAAGCCATCAGCTGTAATGACTCAGCACTGCCCAGAAAGATCTTCAAACATTTTATCAACTTTGTAAACAATTCTACAGCAGCCAAGGCCATTGACTTACATTGATACACAGTTACACTCATCCCTTCCAGCAACTGGTGATGCAGTGTGCGTAACATAACAGGCATGCTGATCCCTTTCTGTGGTAAATATTTCTCTCAGTTTGGTGTGAGCTGATTATAGCAAAATTCCAAACTCCAGACAGCCTCTCCTATGTGGAGAAACAAAATCACCCAGGTACTCTGCAGCCATACTGCATTAATGTAGCCAGCTAAAGAAGTTTGGTGTGGAAACTGATCTCTCCGGCTGGTTGGGCCCTAAAGAAGCTCCCAGCTCACCTGCAGTGTGTCTGGGTGCTAGCAAAGGTTCTCCCCAACCCCTCATTCATGCTTATGTTCAAGCAGGGCTCTTAAGTGTAATCCAAGATGGCCGCTCCCATGTAATTCTAGGAGCGCAGCTATTCCACAACATCTGTATGGCTTCAAGCCCTTTCAAACAGCATACACCCCTGGTGGGGCTGTGGGGAAACAAATTGCTAAACTTTATTTTCTTGATTCCATTCATTGGCACAGAAAAAGCAATTCTGAGTACTCACCTGTAGAATTGTTTTTGTTCTTGCATGGCACGGCCCGCTTCAATATTCATAACAGTTGGGTTAGCGTAGACAAGCAGTGAGACAAGAAGCCGGGAGAGAATAAAGTAAAAAAATTGAAAAAGGTAAAAAACCCCAATTAACTTGGAACAATCACCATAAAGGAGGCAACCAAGAATAATGATAACAAGGGTGGGACGAAGCGGGCCGTACCATGCAAGAACAAAAACAATTCTACAGGTGAGTACTCACAGAATTGCTTTTTTCTTATTGCATGGCACGGCCTGCTTCGGTATTCATAACAGTTGGGACATCCAAAAGCAGTGTCCAGAGTAGGGTGGGATCCCGAAAGAAATTTGTTGAGGCCCTTCAGATCCAGAATGGGCCTCAGAGAACCATCCTTTTTGGGGACCGTGAAAAGATTGGAATAGTACCCCTGACCTCTTTCTTGATGAGGCACCAAACAAATGACTCCGGACTCTAACAGGCAATGAACCGCCAGAAGCAACCCTTGAGCGGACAGGGTGTTTAAAGACATCCGGGATCTAATGAATCCTGGGGGGGGGGTGGCAGGCTGCAAACTCTATCACACAGCTGCACAGAATCATCCATAGCAGTAAGGATAAAGGCCACAAAAGAGCAAAGTAAGAGAGTCCTATATTCCTTCCCCACACTACCAGCTGTTGAGCCATCAATGAGACGCTTGAGCAGCTTCTTAAGGGAAATAGCAGTAATGGCAGCATCATCCATAGCAGTAAGGATAAAGGCCACAAAATCAGAGCAAAGTAAGAGAGTCCTATATTCCTCCCCCACACTACCAGCTGTTGCGCCATCAATGAGACGCTTGAGCAGCTTCTTAAGGGCAATAGCAGTAATGGCGGCAGCACATACGGGGTGCAAGCCAGCCCCCACACAGGTAAAAGCATGGCAGGCCACTTGATCCATGTGCCGGTACTCACCGTTCCTCAGAGTGGTAGTGTCAGGGGAAGGCATGACCGAAGTATTGGACAAGCCTAGCACGGGAGCGTCCACTTCAGGGGGAAATGACCACCTCTTAACAAGATCAACAGGAAAGGGATACCTTTTATCCAAACCCTTGGGCACAGCAGGCAACTTGTTAGGACGTTCCCATTCTTTAAGCACCAAGGTGGTAAAATGTTCCTGCTCAGGGAACTCTAGACGCTGTTTACCAGGGCGAAAAAGCTCCCCCTGCTTTCTTTTAGCTACCACAGAGGCAGCAATGTGCAAAATTACAAAAATATGTGACAGCAGATTATCAGTGTCCTCAGGGTACCATAATTCCTCTCCGGACGCAGACCCAGGGTCACTATCGCAACCCTCCTGCTGGTTCCCAGAGTAGTCAGAATCCTGGGAGAGCTCCCCCATCTCAAGGGGGTGACAGCCACCAAGATCATCAATCCCCACATACATCTCAGTAAGGGGAGCGGGCCTGGGGTCCAGGTGTCTCTTCTTGCCAGAGGCCCTCCTAGGAACAGTCCTGGCAAGCTGCTTTTCAATGTTAGCCACCCGCAGTGCCCAATCAGAATGTGACTCCCTGCCTGCATTCCCCTCACTGGGGCCCAATTGCAGGAGCGGGGGAGTAGGTGAAGCCGAGTGAGGTGCAGAGCTGGGAAGCGAAGCAGGCAAACCAGCTTGAAGCGCAATGACACTTTCAGCGCACGGCACACACACCATGACACTGTTACTCACATGGAACACAGCCGGGCTTGCCCCGAAGGGCCCCTAGCACGCTATCCCCAGAAGCCTCCATATGGTGATTAACACAGGCGCAATAGGCCAGCAGTTGGTACAGGCTTAAGACAGAAGCCAACCGGGATGCCCCCAGAAGTCAATAAAGGGGGAATGAGGGGGAGGAAGGAGTGGAGCCGGGAGAAACCACAACCCAATGGTATCCCACCTGAAAGACATAAGTAAAAACACACATGAGCATCCCGCAGCAAATATACCACAAATCAATAAAAAAACCCCAAGGGGGACTCACGAACCAAAGACACCACGGGGACACACAGGCACAGACCGCTGGATAAGGCGTCCCGCCGGAGGAAGCAGTGCTGCAGCCAGGAAGGGAGAAAATCCAGACGCGCAGCTTGTCCAAAATGGCACCGGCAGAGGTACCTCGAGGGGTGGGGCCGCAGGGTGAACAACGCGATACGCGTCATCACCCGGCCCCGCCCCCCCCCCCCCGAAGCTCACGTGACCCGGCCGGTGCCATGACAAAGCAAAAAACACCTCAGGTTATAGCGCCCACAGCCGCGGAACGCATTACAAAGCGGCGGCAACTAAGAATACTAGAAAATACACCAAAAACGTCAAAACACCACAGATATCACCACTCGCTGCTACCCCCCCCAACTAAGTCAGAGGGGGGGGGAAGAGAGAGAGACGAAAAGGCAGCGGCGAGCAGCCATGGCCAGGGAGGGGGGGACCCAAAAGGAAAATAAGGGGACACAGTCCCCAAACTACTTACCCCCTCAGAAGCCATGCTCCAGGAGCACTTGACCCTAGTGCTCTTCTACCTTCATCATATCTGTCAGCCGAGGCTAGGAGGCAGTGAGGGTCCAGAAACGGATGGAAATAGACATGCAGGGCCGCCCCGCTCACCTGCGCAAGAGGGAGAGCCATCTTCTAACTTCACAGTTCCACTGCAGAGGAAACACTGGGGAACTCTATGGTTAAGCCCGTTTTTATAGGGAACCGGGACAAGCCACAGCTTTCTGCAGTACCACTGCGCCACCTTGTGGCGGAATAACCCAACTGTTATGAATACCGAAGCGGGCCGTGCCATGCAATAAGAAAAAAAGGACAACTCGCTGCAAATTAACAGGAACAATGAAGAAAAAACATGTAATGTAAAAGAAAAAGTTCTCTGCTTCCATACTGGTGACCAATGGGGTTCGGCTGGTCATGCATGCGAGGCACCATGCAGGATGTATGCGCAGCCACACCACCTGGTAAACCTGATTAGATATGGGAGAGGGGACGTGCAGTATGCGGCTGCCAAAGCTCAAAAACAGGGAAGGGTTTTCTACTGCTCTTTAAAGTGGACCAAAACCCACGGCGATCGGCCCGGGAATCTACAATTCCCAATCCGGTCGATTCTTCCCCCCGAGCCATCCCAAATCAGCATGCCCCGCTAAGTGAAACTCCCAGGCCGGCCATACACTTACCTTCTTTCCCGGTGCAACACTGCATGCGCGAATACGTGCCAGGCATTTGTGAATGGCGGGGGACGTAGTTGCCAGCACGTTCAGAGCCATTCGCCTTAGCGCGCTGATTGGACAAGCGTCCATGCGTGCGCCGTAGGACAGGGAAGAGGTGAGTCGGTTTCAGCAACCTGGGGGTTTCACACAGTGGGGCATCCCCGATCGGGGTGCCCCTGGGGCAAGGACCAAGACCCAAGAGTTTTGGTCCACTTTAGGGGCATACTAAAACAGTGGTGGGGGGGTAAAAAGGACCTGAAGTTATTTTCGACTGCAAAGCTGCCTTTTTCACAGAATTTGCCATGGAGAAAAGCAGCAACCTTTTTTTTAAAGTAGAAAAGTAAAGGCACACCATTTTCCTTGCCTGATAGGCTACACAGAAATCCTTGACAAGACATATAAGTCCTTGTCAAAATAACTATTTAAACATGCATCAACTGTTAAGGGAGTTAACATGCCAGTAGATTCCTTTGATTTTGAGATAGTTCAATTTCTTTTTCTTAATTCCACATATGCTTTGTATTTTTATGATGCATTTGTTTATTTGTTGTTGGTTGTGACAGCTCTTTGGCACAGGTGATGTGTTGCTGTCTAATAATTTATTTCCTGCTGCTGCAGGATACATTCATCAGATGTTTCCAAATCAACATTCACTGATAAACCATATGCTCACACCTAAAGAATAAAAAGAAATGCAGATTTACATAACTATATTTATTTATAAAATGTGTGTGTGTTTCTCAACAAGATATCGGGGGAATTCCCATTCATTAAAGCACAGAGAACACAGAATGAGATTACCAGTTAGGATGTTCTAGTAAATGTTATGGTACGCAGAGCAAACCAACGTAGACCTAAAAGCCTTATACATTTCTTAGTTTATAGGGTGCAGTAGTAATCCCTTGAGCGCCAAAAAAACAGAAGCAGTGACTGACTGGACAGCCATTGTGGTGGAAAAAATACAATTCTGTGATTACTCACCTGTAGAATTGTTTTTACGGCGTACAGCGCGGCTTGCTTCATTTCAAATCTTTACATGTGGATAATCCGCCACAGGTGGCGCAATCGACTGCAGGAAGACTTGTGGCCCCTCCCGGCCCATAAAAGGGCCAGAATTACCCAGGAGACCCCAGTGTTTGAAAGCAGTAATGCAAGAAGCCGGGAGGCAAGGACCATGTTAGTAAAACACAGCCCACTAAAAGGAAACGCTCTCAACAAAAATCACCATAACAAGGCAAAAGAGAACAACGATAACAAGGGTGGGATGAAGCCAGCCATGCTGTACACCGTAAAAACAATTCTACAGGTGAGTAATCGTCTGATTGTCTGAGCGGACCTGGACTGCACAACCCCGAAGGTGGGGAGTCAACTGGAAGAGAATCAACCTGATCGCTCTCAACCCCAAGAGATTGATAGGCGCGTGGGCCTCTTGAAGGCCCCACTGGCTCTGGAACTTCAGCGATTGCCAAACCCCTCCCCAACCGGTCAGACTGGCGTCTGTGGTGACAATCTCCTAGCACGGAGGCAAAAAGGACCTGCCCACTAGAAGATTCCTCGAGTCCAGCCACCATGAGAGGGACTGTCTGGCCAGAGGGGATAGAGCGAATTCCTGCTCCAAGGACTCCTGACTCCGATCCCAGACGGTCAAGAGATTCAACTGAACGGGTCTGATGTGGAACTGAGCGAAAGGCACAGCCTCGAAGCAAGACCCCATGAGACCCACCAACTGCATCCCCAGATGGATGGAGGGATGAGGGCAAGCTAACAAGGCCCACACCTGCATCTGAATTCCCTCCACCTTCTGCTGAGGAAGAAACACCTTGACCTGAGAAGTATCCAGCGTCATTCCCAGGAAGGATCTTACCGATGAAGGAGAGAGAGAAGACTTGGGATAATTGATCACCCAACCGAAAGACTTGAGGGTGGACACTACCATCCGAGTATCCCTCTCGGCCTGATGCAAAGATGGAGCTGCAATCAAAAGGTTGTCCAAGTAAGGAAGAACGCGAATGCCCTGGCTCCTCAGAAGGGCCATGACACCCGTCAGCACCTTGGTGAACACCCGGGGGGCCGAGGTGATGCCGAACGGCAAGGCCACAAACTGGTAGTGTTGATCCCCCTGAGCGAACCTCAGGAACCTCTGGTGTCCCAGGAAGACAGGAACGTGCAGATAGGCATCCTTGATGTCCACAGTGGTCATGAAATCGCCTGGCCGAAGAGAGCTCACCTGAAAAATCTGTTGAGACCCTTTAGATCCAGGATGGGTCTCAGGGAACTGTCGTTCTTGGGCACCGTGAACAGGTTGGAGTAGAAACCCGCATCCGTTCTTGAAGAGGCACATGGCAAACCACTCCTGATGACAGGAGATGAAAGAAGAAGCCTCAGGCCCTGTGCTGCCACAGGATTTTGGGAGATCCGGGACCGAATGAATCTTGAGGGCGGCCAAGCTGCCAGCTCTATCTTGTAGCCGGAGGACACCACCTCCTGAATCCACCGGTCCGAGACGTGTTGCCTCCAGACGTGAGCAAAGAGCCGAAGCCGTCCCCCCACCCAGCTGGGTGAGGGCGTCCCCTCATGCCTGAGGGGCTTTGGAAGGTGGCTTAGGCTTGGATCCCAGGCAAGGCCGGGACGACCTCGGGCTCTACCTCGCCCCCATGAGTCTCTGCGGCCACCAGAAAAGGAAGATCCTCGTCTTCCCCAAGAGGGACGAAAGGAAGAAGAGCCCCGAAAAGGCCATACCTGCTTCCGACGTTGAGGAAGTCTCCCGTCCTTATCCAGGAGGTCCAACCGCTCCCCGAACAGCCGAAGTCCCAGGAAGGGAATACCTGTGAGAGCTTTGGCGGCAGCATCCGCTGGCCACTGTCGTAACCAGATAGAGCAACGCAGCGCGACCATCGCAGCCGAAGCCCTACCACCAAAACGGACGGCGTCATCCATGGCCGATATAACCAAGGCAAGGAAGTCCATACAAGCCAAAAGCTCCCCATACTCCTCCACTCGCTTGTGAGATTTGGCAATATCTGCAAGACGCCTTACCTTCTTCTTAATGGCCATGGAAACAATGGCCGCAGCACAGACAGGGCGCAGACAGGTTCCCACAGAAGTGAAGGCGTGACAGGCTAGCTGATCCATGCACCTGTCAACATGATCACACAAGGAGGAGGAAGTCTCAGGAAACGGCATAACGGAGGTATTGGAGAGCCCCAGAACAGGAGCATCCACTTCCGGAGGATGGGACCACAGGCGAACCAAATCCTCTGAAAAGGGATACCGTCTGTCCAAACCCCTGGGCACTGATGGCAACCTATTAGGCTTCTCCCATTCCTTAAAAAACATCTTAGAGAAGTGGCCTTGTTCAGGAAAGACAAGGCGCTGTCTCTCCGGCCGAAAAAGGTCCCCCTGTTTCTTCTTGGCCGCCTTAGGAGGAACAATGTGCAGAGTATCAAGTACCGCCGACAACAGCTGCTCAGTATCATCCTGGGGCTACTCGTCCTCGTCAGATGAAGACTCGTGGCGACTGTCAAGGTCCCCCCGACTACCCCCGGAGGAGTCGGACCCCTGGAATCTCGGCCACCGAAGGCCTCATAATCCTCATCGTCATCGGCAAAAATGGCGCGAGCCGGCTCCAAATGCCGCTTCTTAGTCTTGGCCTGCCCAAGCAGCACCTCAAGGGGCGGGAGCCAGTTGAAGAGCCTGGGAAGAGCCTGTGCAGCCTGTCAGCAGACAGTGACGGCGTGAGGTAAAAACGGGAACTTTACCTCAGGAAACTCTGTGAGGAGAGAGGCGCCAGCCTGCCCAAGCAGCACCTCAAGGGGCGAGAGCCTGGGAAGAGCCTGTGCAGCCTGTCAGCAAACCAAGGAGCGACAGCGTGAGGTAAAAACTGGAACTTTACCTCAGGAAACTGTGAGGAGAGTGGCGCCTCAAGGGGCGGCACCTCAAGGGGCGCCCCCCCCCCCCCCCGACGCCATAACGTAGAGGAGGTAAAAAAACACACACAGCAAACAAGAATAAAGCATGTGGGACACATAATGAAAAGGGGAAAAAAAAGGGTGGTTCCTCCCCTCCCCCCGCCTATAGGCTCACCATAGCCTATGGCCTGCTTACTCTGAGGAAGAGTCTGCGGCCCAGAGCGT
Organism: Gastrophryne carolinensis; assembly: GCA_027917425.1. NCBI lineage: Eukaryota > Metazoa > Chordata > Amphibia > Anura > Microhylidae > Gastrophryne > Gastrophryne carolinensis. Next base: position 134,185,930 of record CM051235.1, on the reverse strand, counting down.
AGCTCTGCCGAACGCCTGACCCTCGGCGTTCCCCTACGTGCACCTGATCCGCAGCCATGGCTGGGAGGCAAGAAGGGTCTCGGAAGCAGGTGGGAATAGGGCTTGCAGCGGCCGACGGGCTAGTAATGCCCTGCTTATCTGCGAAGTCCATGGAGAGAGCGAAAGAGACCATCTTCGCAGTCAGACTGCAGGAGAAGACTGGGGTCTTCTGGGTAATTCTGGCCCTTTTATGGGCGGGAGGGGCCACAAGTCTTCCTGCAGTCGATTGCGCCACCTGTGGCAGATTACCCACATGTAAAGAATTAAAATGAAGCAAGCTGTGCTGTACACCTGGAAAAAGTCATCGGTGGAGCCTTGTAGGAGCTGCCATCTGATATCCCAGCCTGTAGCACATCACCTATGGTGCCCACGGCTTCTTTAACTTCCTGGAATGGTAGCCTAAGTGACACAAACTGTTCCACTACCGAAATGCACCCGCCGAGGAGATGAGGTTTGGCAAGGAGCATCTGACCTAAACCGGCTGGGAGAATTTGCCCTGGAGCAGGTTATCAAAGCTGCAGCAAACCAGAGAAACTAACTCAGAAAAACTCTGCCCTTGAAAAATGTCCCTTACGTCTATTATTTGATTTTTGGTTTGATATGATTTGATGGCCTCAAGTTTGGAAACCTCTGGCATTTCTCTCAGCTGGCATGTGTCACTGAAACCCACTAAAGCCATTCCCTAACACTTAAACTACTTCTCCCCACCGAGCGGGTACACCTAAACCCGACCCCCAACCCATAAACTTCAAAGTAACTCTCTGCTAAGCATGATCCATTACCCCTAAACCTGTGCCAACCTAACCACTCCACCCCCACGGCTTATAACTTTCTAATTGACTCACAAAACCTAAAACCTGTACCCCTAAACTAAACTTTATCCCCCCCCCCCCACAGTTGACCAGACTCAGCCTGAGTGCTTACTGCTAAGCATAGCAACGACTTATGTGGACCCTAACTACACATTCCCCAATCACATGGAGCTGGCACACAGAACCAGTTTCAACCCTTCAGCAATTCAGGCCAGGCAGTCCCATCATTCTGACAAACTATAATGCCCTATAATGTTAGTCCGACCTTGCAACATAAATCCAATTGGGATGAATTGGGATATCCAATAAAAATCATAGTCATTGGTTCAAAAGTCAAATATGACATTTGGTCTTAACTTTTAGATTATAATAATACATTTTCATAAATAGTACGTTTTAATGCGACACATGCCTCTATATTGCTTGATTTAAAGTTGACCTAAACCAGGATTTTCACTCTCACTCTCAGGTTTTGTCCAATGTGCCTGGGGTATCTTGATCATGCTGTATGAAACCTTCTGAATCACCCTAAAAAAAAAGCAATTCTGTGAGTACTCACCTGTAGAATTGTTTTTGTTCTTGCATGGCACGGACTGCTTCGGTATTCATAACAGTTGGGTTATTCCGCCACAAGGTGGCGCAGTGGTACTGCAGAAAGCTGTGGCATCGCCCGGTCCCTGATAAAAACAAGATTAACCATAGAGTTCCCAGCGTAGACAAGCAGTGAGACAAGAAGCCGGGAGAGAATAAAGGTAAAAAATGTAAAAAAAAGATAAAAAACACTAATTAACTTGGAACAATCACCATAAAGAGGCAACCAAGAATAACGATAACAATGGTGGGTCGAAGCAGGCCGTGCCATGCAAGAACAAAAACAATTCTACAGGTAAGTACTCACAGAATTGCTTTTTTCTTTATTGCATGGCACGGCTTGCTTCGGTATTCATAACAGTTGGGACATCCAAAAGCAGTGTCCAAAAGTAGGGTGGGATCCCCAATGAGTAACAGCCGGCAGTTCAAGTCACTACCACCTGAAGCACCTTGCGGCCAAAAGCAGAATCCGCTGAGGCCTTAAAATCAACCTTGTAAAACTTGGAAAAAGTATGAACAGAAGACCAAGTAGCGGCCTTGCAAACTTGCTCAACAGAAGCTTGGTGCTGAAAAGCCCAAGAAGCACCGATAGCATGAGTGGAATAAGCAGTAATTCTAAAGGGAGGTTCCTTCCCCTTAGTAGAATAGGCTTGAACCACCGCCCGACGGATCCACTTGCTGATAGTGGATTTAGCCGGAGGCAAACCCTTCCTAGGTCCAGAAGTGAGAACAAAAAGAGCATCAGATTTCCTGAAAGGCTCAGTAGCAACCAAATAAAACTTCAGAGCCCTGACCACATCCAGAGAGATCCGCTCCTTGGAATTAGAAGGATTAGACACAATGAAGGCAAGACAATGTCCTGATTGAGATGAAAGGCAGACACCACCTTATCCTGATGCCTCTCAAAATAAGGAGGTTTGATGGAAAGCGCCGCCAGCTCAGAAACTCGCCTTACAGAAGTGATAGCCACCAAAAAGGCTACCTTAAGAGTCAGAATGGGCAAAGCAGCCCCATGGATAGGCTCAAAGGGAGGACCCTGCAGAGCAGACAACACCAGATTCAAGTCCCAGACTGGTAGCATAGGATTACGAGGTGGACGCACATGAGTAACACCCTGGAAAAAAGAATCTTTGGAGAAAAATTGCCAGAGCTGAAACATGGCCTTTGAGGGTACTTAGTTGAAGGCCAGAATCCAAACCATGTTGCAAAAATTCCAGAATCCTGGGAATGGAAAAAACCTGACAGGGAAGAGACTTGGACTCACACCAGGCAATGTAAGCATGCCAGACCCTGTAATAGATAAAGGACGAGGACTTCTTCCTAGCCCAAATCATGGTATCCACAACAGAGGCAGGCAACCCCTTCTCTGTCAAGATGTAGGTTTCAGCAGCCAAGCCGTTAAAGCCAGCGTTTGTAAATTGGGATGGCGTAGTTGTCCCTGAGTGAGAAGATCTGGATCCCTGGGCAAGACTGGTCTACTGTCAACTGCACGACATCTGCGAACCACAACCTTTTTGGCCAACAGGGGGCCACCAGGATGGCTGACACCAACTCCTGGGCAATCTTGCGCATGACCCTGCCCAGTAGAGGGAACGGAGGGAACACATAGGGAAGCCGAAACTCTGTCCAAGGCATTGCCAGTGCATCCGTGGCGAAGGCCAGAGGATCCTGTGACAGGGAGACAAACCTGGGAAGTTTGTGATTTTGAAGGGATGCAAAAAGGTCCACATGCGGCTGACCCCAGTGGTGACACAGGGAGAGAAACACCTGGTAGTTGAGGGACCATTCACCCAGATGAGACGTCCCCCTGCTCAGGGAGTCCGCCACCTGGTTCTCCACCCCCGGAATGTATACCGCTGAGATTCAGGGGACATTCAGTTCCGCCCAAGACAATATCAGAGACACTTCCTTGAAAGCTCCCTCCCTGATGGTTGATGTAGGTAACCGCCGTCTGGTTGTCTGAGCGGATCTTAACAGTCCGACCCTGAAGGTGAGTGGTTAGGCGAGAAAGAACCAACTTGATCGCCCTCAGTTCCAGGACGTTGATAGAAGCATGGGCCTCCTGTGGGCCCCACCGACCCTGGAACTTCAGGGATTTCCAGAAGCCACCCCAACCGGTCAGACTGGCATCTGTGGTGACCGTCTCCCAGCACGGGGGCAGGAAGGTCCTGCCTCCCAGAAGGTTCCTTGAGTCCAGCCACGAGAGGGACTGTCCAGCCAGAGGAGAAAGAGCAAATTCCTGATCTAGGGCCACAGGGTCCCGACCCCAAACTGACAAGAAGTGCAACTGAAGAGGTCTCATGAAACTGAGCAAAGGGGACTGCCTCGAAGCAGGACACCATCAGGCCCACCAACTGCGTCCCCTGACGGATGGAAGGATGAGGACACAATAGCAGAGCCCGAGCCTGCATCTGAAGACCCCCCACCTTCTGCTGAGGAAGGAACACCTTGACCTGAGAGGTATCCAGAGTCATGCTCAGAAAGGACCTCACAAAAAGGACGGGGACAGAGAAGACTTGGGATAGTTGATCATCCAGCCGAAAGATTCCAGAGTGGATGTCACCATCTGAGTGTCCTGCTCGGCCTGAGGAAAGGACTTGGCCACAATCAGGACGTCGTCCAGGTAAGGAATGATGCGTATGCCGTGGTTCCTTAGCAGAGCCATCACCCCCGCCAGTACCTTGGTGAACACCCGAGGCGCCGAGGTGATACCGAAGGGTAGAACTGGTAATGCTGATCCTGCAGCTCAAACCTTAGAAATCTCTGATGACTTGGGAAGATAGGCACATGAAGATACGCATCCTTGATGTCCACAGTGGTCATGAAGTCGCCCGGGCGAAGGGTACTGACAGCAGAGCGTAGCGTCTCCATACGAAAATGCTTGAATCTGACAAATTTGTTGAGGCCCTTCAGGTCCAGAATGGGCCTCAGAGAGCCGTCCTTTTTGGGGACCGTGAAAAGATTGGAATAGTACCCCTGACCCCGTTCTTGATGGGGCACCTGACAAATGACTCCTGACTCTAACAGGCATTGAACCGCCAGAAGCAACCCTTGAGCAGAAAGGGGGTTTAAAGACATCCGGGTTCTGATGAATCTTGGGGGCGAACAGGCTGCAAAATCTATCTTGCAACCGGAGGACACTATTTCCTGAATCCACCGGTCTGAGACGTGAAGCCTCCAGAAGTGAGCAAAGAGCCGAAGCCGTCCCCCCACCCAGATGGGTGAGGGCGCCCCTTCATGCCTGAGGGGGCTTGGGAGAGGGTTTGGGCTTGGAACTCCAGGAGAGACCGGGACGACCACGGAATCTGCCACGGCCCCAAGAATAACTGCGGCCACTAGAGAGGAGGGAGCCACGGCCTCCTCTGTGAGCACGAAAGGAAGGGAGGGGGACGGAGGACCCCCGAAAGGGCCGAGACTGCCTCCTACGCTGAGGTAGCCTGCCATCCTTGGCTAGAACATCAAGACGCTCCCCAAATAGCCGCAGCCCTGCGAAGGGGAGTCCAGTGAGAGCTTTCTTAGCAGCGGCATCAGCTGCCCACTGACATAACCAAACAGAGCGGCGCATAGCTACTAAGAGTGCAGAGGCCCTACCGCTCAGCCGCAGAGCATCATCCATAGCAGTAAGGATAAAGGCTACAAGATCAGAGCAAACCAAGAGAGTCCTATACTCCTCCCCCCCCCCCCGTTACGATCCATAGCGCCATCAAGGAGACGCTTGAGCAGTTTCTTAAGGGCAACAGCTGTAATGGCAGCCGCACAGGCCGGGCGCAATCCAGCCCCCATACAGGTAAAGGCATGGCAGGCCAACTGATCCATGCGCCGGTCCTCACTGTCCCTCAGAGTGGTAGTGTCAGGTGAAGGCATTACCGAAGTATTGGACAAGCCTAGCACGGGAGCATCCACTTCAGGGGGAAATGACCACCTCTTAACAAGATCAACAGGAAAGGGATACCTCTTATCCAAACCCTTGGGCACAGCAGGCAGCCTGTTAGGATGTTCCCATTCTTTAAGCACCATAGTGGTGAAATGTCCCTGCTCAGGTAACTCCAGACGCTGTTTACTAGGACAAAACAGCTCACCCTGTTTCCTTTTAGCCGCCACAGGGGCAGCAATGTGTAAAATTTCAAATATGTGAGACAGCAAATTATCCTCAGGATACCATGAATCCTCCCCAGATTCAGGGTCACTATCACAACCCTCCTGCTGGTCCCCAGAGGAGTCAGAGTCCTGGAGCAGTTCCCCTTCCTCTAGGGAATAACGTCCAGTAGTGACAACAAATTCCTCATACTCCTCTGTAGAGCGTGAGGGAGTGGAAATCAGGTGCCGCTTCTTGCCAGAGGCCTTCCTAGGAATAGGCCTGACAAGCTGCTTCTCAGTGTTGGCCACACGAAGTGCCAGATCAGACTGTGACATCCCCCTCACTGGGAGCTAATTGCAGCAGTGGGGGGGGGGGGGGGCGTGTAGGTGAAGGTAAAGGCTAATCCAAAATGGCCGCGATACATGTCATCCCCGGCCCCGCCCCCCCGAAGAACGCGAAAACGGCGCCCACGTGACCCCCCCGGCGCTATGACAAAGCAAAAACGCCACAGGTTATAGCGCCCACAGCCGCAGAGCGCAGTACAAAACAGCGTGGCAGCCAAAAAACACACTGTAAATGGCCAAAACACCACAACTAATACCACTCGAGAGAGAGACGAGAAGGCAGCGGCGAGTATCCAGGCCAGAAGGGGGGGGGGGGACACAGTCCCCAAAACACTTTCCCCCTCAGAAGCCAGGACAGGAACTCCGCATCCCTAGTAGGCTCACCATAAAGCCTATGGCCGGCTACCCTTTGTGGAACAGGGTGTGCGGCTTGGAGCAGCGCTCCAGGAGCACTTGACCCTAGTGCTCTTCTACCCTCACTTGATCTGTCAGCCAAGGCTGAAAGGCAGTGAGGGTCCAGAAACGGGTAGAAATAGACTTGCAGGGCCGCAGGCTTGGTTGCCTCGCTCACCTGCGCAAGAGAGAGAGACATCTTCTAACTTTGCAGTTCCACTGCAGAGGAAACACTGGGAACTCTATGGTTAATCCCGTTTTTATAGGGGCCTGGGAGATGCCACAGCTTTCTGCAGTACCACTGCGCCACCTTGTGGTGGAATAACCCAACTGTTATGAATACCGAAGCAGGCCATGCAATAAACAAAATGTACCTTTCTGCTTGATCCACGGTGCTTAGCTGGCTTTTGTTCAATCAGTGATGTATGCATGGCATTAAGCTCCGTTTGGAACGTAGCACGACAGAGAAATGGGAGTGGTTGCATCCCCAGGCTCTCTGCTATCTGCTGCGTGCTCCAGATCCAAATTGCGGGAGTCTCAGCTCCACGGAGGCTAGGGATACGACCGGCAGCCCAGTGATTGCACATGGGAGCGCAAGTACAGTGTTTGCGGCGGAGGGGCTGTCATAGAGAGGGGCATCCCAAATCGGATGGAATTTGATTGGCCGGCCAAATTGGTGGTTGTTCCTCTATAAATTCCTGATACGTGCGTACTCATCTTGGGCTTAAAATACTCCTAAAAAACATTGTTAGGAGTATTTTTACCCTACCATGTAAAAATAACAGCTGCAGCTGGAGGTTACATTCTTTATAAAATGTTTTCTGGTTAATAGCTCCTTTTATTCACCTAAAGGAACATAAATATCATCTATATTGATTTCAAACATTATCACAAACTCTCTAAACTCACACAGGTCGGAGATATACATAGAAATACACACACACACATATATATATACTCCCTTTAGTTCAACTGCAGAAAAAATATAAGATCATAGATAAAGAGTAAAGCAGTATTATTTATTTTCTTTGTTCTTCCTGACCTTCACATTAGCTAAAATAATATCTTACGTAATCTAGCATCAGGTTCCCCAAGCTGGAACAAGGTATCTATTATTAGTGCAGCCAGCCAAGATCTGACAATATTATTATGGTGTGATGTTCAATCACTACCAAAATCTTAAAACAGAATATAAGGAGTAGGTAATATAGATTTAAAGGGACTCTCTAGGTAAAGTGCATAAACTGTCATTTAACAGCTCACCACGTCATGGCTGCCCCCACACTTCCTGTCAGAATGCAGCTGCTTCTGAAAGTAGAGACAAAGCAAGGAGTAGTGGAACGTCACCTGAATTGCTTTGCCATAGACCACCAATAATAGGGCTAAGCTGGTGGTCTAAAGCTCCACCTCATCAGACTGAGAGAGAGGGATAACAGCCAGGGTGATGAGAATATCTGTCTTACAGACCCTGCCCATTATGCTTATTATGCAGCATCACAGAGCCAAGGGTCACATCCAAATATTTCAAAAGATAAATCATAAGGTAAAACTCCACATCTTGGCCATTTCTTCTTTAATTTAAAACACAAGTGTTTAGGAGAGTGCCAATTGTAGCATGACACTATGGTCTAACACTTGCCTTTGCCAATTGTATCCCTTAGTAGTAGCGAACATATAAAATATACTTACCTGCTCCACGGCAACGATACTCTTTCTGATCACATTTATGCTCCATTTTATCATGACCATGGATCCAGAAGCTGCAGAGACCATGAATTATGCAAGGCAGCAGTCAGAGCAGAACATTCCTGCTCGACTGCTGATTTTTAAGGTGTCCACGCTGATAATCATATTAGTGGTCAGGGGTTCAAAGAGAATGTTTTGTCTGATGATTTTCTGCTTTCCAGTGCACCTCTAGCTGATTAGCATTCAATCTGGGAAGCTGAGGGTTGGGGCCACCAAGGCCAAATGCACCAGGCACCAGAGCTGACTGAAACTGAATCAAGTCTGTGAGCTTCCAGGTAAGTACTATTTGGTTTTTATTATCAGTCTGAACAGGGGCTTTAAAGTGGACCAACACCGAGAGGTGATCGGCCCGGAAATCTATAAGATTCCCGGGCCGATCACCTCCCACCCCGCGGGACATCCGAGATCGGGATGTCCCGCGGGGTGAAACCCCCCAAAAAAACCCCAAACACCTTACCTGATCTTCGGCGGCGGCCGGCCGCCGCCGCCTCCCTCGCGCCCCTGTAGGCGTGCTCGCGCCCGCGCCGGCCGTCTGCGAATGGCCGGCGGGGGCGCGCGCGCGCCGAAAGTGACGCGAGGGAGGCGGCGGCGGCGGCAGCCGCTTGGACGTTCCTGATCCCCGCCTGGACGTTGGCGGGGATTGGACCGTCCAGTCACGTGGGAGCGGGGACAGGTAAGATTTTGGGGCTTTCTGGGGGGTTTCACACAGCGGGGCACCCCCGATCGGGGTGCCCCGCCGAAGTGGACCAAAACCCAGGATAGTCAAAATCCTGGGTGTTGGTCCACTTTAAAGTCCCTATCTAGGTATAAATCAAAAAAGCCTATGCTTATCTGTTGTCTCCCCCACAGGTGTTATACTTAATAATGTCATGTACAGGTGTTAATAACAAACAATTTAGTGACTCAATTAATTAGCTTTTTAACCCTTTAAACGCCAGCCACGTAAATTTTACGTGGCTGCCTCTCCAACAGTTAAACGCCAGCCACGTAAAATTTACGTGCCTGACTTTCCCCAGTAAAAAAAAAAAAAGTAAAAATAAAAGACACTTACCTGACCCCTCGTTCGATCCGGTCGGGTCTCCTCTTCAGCCAGAGGGGCTCCGATCGCCCATCGGGGCTCCTCCGGCTGCAGGGGAGGGCCCGGAACAGGGTGCCCCCCCCCCCCGTTTCAGCAGCCGCCCGGATTACTGTAAAAAAAAAAACAAAAAAAAAAAAACAGTCACCTACCTTTGTCCCCGCCGGCTCCCGCAGGCTCTCCTCTTCACGGGGGGGGGCTCCGATCCCCCCCCCCCGCTCTTCTGTCTTCTGGAGGGGGCATAACAGCCCTCCTCCCTTGCTTCCTTCCGATGGCGGCCGCCATCTTGATGACGTCACGGGGCGGGGCCAGATGACGTCACCGCCGGGTGTCATCGGGGCACCCGGCAGTTCGTCTCTCAGATGCCGGTGACGGCTGGGCGGGGAAGGAGGGAGGTAGGCGATCCTCCGATCGCCTGCCTCCCCCCTTCTCTGCCCAGCCGTCACTGACAGCAGATCGCCGCGGGACACAGAAGATGAAGATCGGAGGTGAGTAAAGTAAAAGTTTTTTTTTTTTTTTAATAAACTTTTTTAAAAAACGTGTCTAGTCTTTTATTTTTTACCATTTAACCCTTTGTGAACTGGTAAGGGGTCCATGTGACCCCTTATACCAGTTCACAAGGCTGGGGAGATGGCAAGCCACCTGCGCTAGCGGGTGGCTTGCCATTAACCCCTGGCACCCCCATTACCTGCCTCCCCAAAGGCCAGGGGGGGGCAGAAGAGCCCGGGCCCACATGGGCTATGTGGGCTCGTAGGCTGCAGGGTGGGGGGGCCACATAAGCTGGCCCCCCCACTCTGTGCCTACAAGCCCCCATAGCTGGTCCCGGGCTGGTTACTGTGGGTAAGGGGGACCCCACGTCAATTTTTTTTTTGATTTTTAAGGGTTTTTAACCCTTAAAAATCAAAAAAAAAATGGGGTCCACCCCCCCCTGGGAGGGGGGACCCTATGTCATTTTTTTTTTTGATTAACCCTTTGTGTTCTGTCATCCAGCAGCTATAAAAGGCTTCTAGCAAGTGAGCAGAAGCCAGTGATCGCCGAGGGACAGAGTGCTCCAGGATGGATGGGAGGTGAGTACAGTGTAAAAAAAAAAAAAAAAAAATTAATAAAATATTTTTTCTCTTTTGTGTGTCTGTGTCATTTTTTACTTTTAACCTCTTGTGAACTGGTAAGGGGTCCATGACCCCTATACCAGTTCACAAGGCTGGGGGGATGGCAAGCCACCTGCGCTAGCGGGTGGCTTGCCATTAACCCCCGGCACCCCCATTACCTGCCTCCCCAAAGGCCAGGGGGGGGCAGAAGAGCCCGGGCCCACATGGGCTATGTGGGCTCGTAGGCTGCAGGGTGGGGGGGCCACAAAAGCTGGCCCCCCCACTCTGTGCCTACAAGCCCCCATAGCTGGTCCCGGGCTGGTTACTGTGGGTAAGGGGGACCCCACGTCATTTTTTTTTTTGATTTTTAAGGGTTTTTAACCCTTAAAAATCAAAAAAAAAATGGGGTCTCCCTCCCCTGGGAGGGGGGACCCTATGTCATTTTTTTTCTCGATTTAACCCTTTGTAGTGTGGATGGTTTTTGTGTTTTTTTTTGTGAATGTTATAAAATACTTGTTTCAGTTAGGGGGGGTCTCCTGGGCAGGAACGGGGGGCTACCGATAAATATGTGGTACCGTTCTAATCGGTAGAAATGGGGCTTTCACATGCAATATGATTTTCCTTAATAAAATACATTTTTTATTTAAAATAAAGGAGTCAATTTTCTAAAAAAAAAAATTTTATTTATTTATTTTTTTTTTCACTTAATAATATTGTAAAAAAAAAAAATAAAATTACAAACAAGACATTTCATGTTAAAGTCTAAACTCTGCTGCAAAAAAAAAAATATATAATTTTTCTGAAAGTTCCAGCAAAAATGGCGCAAAACATGACGCAAAATGGGGAAAATGACCTGTCAACAGAGGGTGACAAAATCTCAAGTAGGCTGGCAATTAAAAGGGTTAATAGTACCTATGCATGTTGGGTATTGTTCTGTTCGGGGGACCTTGCGCTTTCAGACTTAGCTTGTTTTTTCTGGTTTGCATATTTATATTTTAGGAAAAGGTGTTTTTTATTCAGCTTTTTTATAAATTTTTTAGGGAAACCCTGCGCAACCAAAGAATTCTTTGAGGAATTAATTCCAGAAAGATGAGCCCACTACAGCAAGCTGGGTACCCTTAGAAAGCTTAACGTGTGTACTTTCAGGGAATATATGGTTTATGGGGGATATTCCAAATGTAAAAGGTTGTTTTGGTTGAAAAATCGCAAGGTGCGCACTTTGTCTGCAGAGCTGAAATTTTCAAGTAAAATTACCGTTACGCACATGCTTTACTTTGGGGTGTTTGGCAACTCTTCCCTTGACAGAACCTATGCATGTTGGGTATCGTTCTGTTCGGGAGATGTTGCTTTTTCAGATTAAACTTGATTTTTCTTGTTTGTATATAGTTTTTTTAGGAAAATGTGGCTTTGATTCTGCTTTTTTATCCTTTTTTTAGGGAAACTCTTTGCAACCAAAGATTACGTTGAGGGATTACTTCCAGAAAACTATGGCCACATCCACAAGCCTGGTACGCCTAGAAAGCCTGAGGTGTGTACTTCCAGAGAATATATAGTTTGTTGGGGGTATTTTAAATGTAAAGGGTTGTTTTTCTGGAAAAACCGCAAGGTGCGCATATTGCATAGCATAGTTGTATTTTATCTGAAAATCTCCTAAAGCGCTGTTTCAGTTTGGGGGAGTCTCCTGGGCAGGAAAGGGTGTCTACCTATACATATGTGGTACCGCTGTAACCGGGAGAAATTGGGATTTCACACGCAATAAGATTTTATTGACAAACTTACATTTTTTATTCCAAAAAAAACTACAATATGTAAACATTTTTTTTTTTTTTTGCACATATTTCACCCAAAAATATTAAGAATACACCTAACAAATGACAAACAAGACATTTCATGTTAAAGCCCAGACTATGCTGAAAAAAACAATATATCATTTTCCTGGGAAATCCCTGGAAATCCCCTCAAAAATCACAGTTGAACAAGGGGAGCGCAAAATAGTGCAAAATGGTCTGGCAACAAAGGGTGACAAAATCTCAAGGTAGGCTGGCGGTTAAAGGGTTAATAGACAGTCTCTCATCTGAAGTGAATGCTTAGGTGTTATTTAGCAGTTTAAGAATTTTAAAATATTTGTATTTTTTATTGTATTAAATCATACAGTATTTGACCTTATGCCGGCAGGCGCTTGCATGAGGTGATGTGTACAATTAAACCAGAACAATTTACAAAATAGGTGATGTTCTCGAGTTGTGCAGGGGGCATCCCAATTGCCGAAATCTATGGCGGACCCTGGGACACAAATGGACCTGGCAACCCCCCACCCAGACGAGTCTGAAGCCGCAGGGGAACTGGACACAGAACCCGCCAGCTGAGTAAGGCAGCACAGGACAGCAGTGCATCCAGCGCACAGGGGTCCTTCGCCCAACGTCAGGAGTGCTTGGCACACGGGACATGCGGCACCACTCTCCATTAAAATAGGAAACCGGTACCTCTGATGTCTCCAACATGGTAAAATGGCTGCTCTAACTGCTAAGCAATACAGCTGGAGCGCTGGTCCCCACACCCTCCTGCCTGCCTGCACTATAGGAAAAGCAACCTCCCTGCAGCTGAGATCAACCCATCGGCCAAGGATGCAGCAGCTTCCAGATCCCCACTCTGCAACAACAAGAACAAAGTCAGATTCCTAAAGAAATCAGTACAAGTCAAAAGGCTTTGCCCCCAGAGGGAGCCCTACCCGGACAGGATAATTGTGGGGATCCAATACTCAGCCCAGGAGAACAGGGAGGCAGTACAGGAGCGGCCAAGCGAAAATCTGGGGATGCAGCAGGCACCTCGTGCTGTTAGTGAGAAGGAGGACGGAGCCGCGGACCTCACAAATGCAGCCATCCCCTTCCTCAACCTCCACTGTAAGGCCCGGGTGGGCCGAAGGCTCGCCCCCCACCGGCATCGCAGGTGTGCCCAATCCGCCCCCTTCCAGAGTTAGCCAATAGGCAGGATTCATGGCTGGTGGCCACGCCCCAGTCACTACAAGGCTGCCTCCCCCTCCAAACACTGGCAGCCGAGCTCTGAATGAGCTCTGACCAGCATGACAGCAGTAGTAATCACACTAACAGGAGGGAGCCTGGTCACCTAGCTCAGGCCCCACCGAGCCGCCATGGGGAAGGCAGACTGCGTCTCTCGTAGGGTGTCAGAGTCATGGGGTAGAGAACTCAGTGGGAGACACACAACAGGACAACCATGCAAGGTCCAGAGATCATTTACCCTGCTGCAGCTCTCGGGGCTCAGACCCAGTTGGACAACCCTCGTTGCTCTTACCTGGGTCCATTCGTGCTGACGTCTCTGCATGATCACACGCTATCGGCTTAGGAACTGACTTCAGGCATCTAATGGGGGTCCCTAGGAACGCTGCAGCTGGTGAGGGTCTGGGACACAAATGGGAGTCGAATCCCCCGATGCCGGTCAGAACTGTAACTAAAAAAAAGAAATCCAGATAGTCCCTTGAGACTGCAAGAAAAGAACTGAGGGGATCCTGCCACATCCTGCCTTATATAGGCCAGAAAGAGCTAGTTTTTTTCTATCTTGCAGTCTCCACCTATGGCTGAGATTAACCCACGTGTTACTACTGGTGGTGCCAAGTTAGGAAACTTCTGCTTGGGGTGGGGGGCAGGAGGGACATAGTATATAGACTAAATCTACTGTAATTCTGAGCTGATGAGTTTTCTATAATGTTTTTTTTTTCACTTTTATTAGCAAAACTGCACTCTTGTAAAATTATTACAAAAGCTGAGCTAAAAAGTTGCCACCAAGCGGTTATTCTTACCTACATTCACTAGGATCACCTCCTCCATGGTACATCAAACGGTCTCCATTGCCTGAGATCTGACCACAGAACAGAGTTTATGTGATCTCTGGGTGGCATGACATGAGAAGAGGGCCAGGACATACAATCCTGTGTTGAGGTAGCTGTAGGTTTTCAAGTTTGACGGCCAAGCAGTTACTACAATTTTGATTTGACATCAGATAATTTTGGATTGAATTTGCATAGTTTACCCCACTTGTCTGGTGTTGTCTGCAATTAATTTGGGGCTTTAAAAGCATATATCCATGCACTAAACCATGAGAGGTATTTTTAAACAGGCTGAGTAATTCAGGTTTCCATCTTGCTTGTTTTGAGGAGAAGGTACAGCCTGTCTTTTGAATCCTAGCGCGCGCGCGCGCACACACACACACACACACACACACACACACACTTCAATTACCTTAACAACACTACATGCAAACGGGGAAATCCTGAGAAAACAGATGTCTGTGGGAATCCCTGTGCCATACCTGGTTAATCCATATCACACTAAACGGTTTTAGCTGCCTTCATTCAGCTTTTAACACAACTATCAGCTTCAATGAGCTCTGCTGCTACAAATGTTCCCTCACCATTTTCTGAAGAGCATCCAACAGGTCATGTTTTGTGGATCTCCACATGGCCATCTCCATAGCTCCACTTATGAATCTGTGTGGAGATCTTTGGGGGTTGGGTTGGGAAACACTGCTACACATGGTGGAATAATAAAAATCCATAATTGTCACGGTGCACTTACTCCAGCCCGGTCCTGTGGCATCCTCGGGAGGTTGGTCGGGACTCCTTCCGCCCAGGCGAAAGAAGTCCCTGCCAGCCATCAGAGGACGCTGCGGGACCAGGCTGGAGGTAAGTGCACCAAGACAAAAATATTGCTAGGTAGCAAGAAAAAGTTACTTGTACTCTGAGGTCATTAATAGCAGCAGCACTATAGGCAGCTATGTCCACAAAAATGTTGGTGGCTCTTGAAGAGAGGGTTGGGGAACACTGCCCTGAAGTTTAACCCTTTAAGTGCCAGCCTACCTGGAGTTTTTGTTACGCTGTGTTGCCAGACCATTTTTCACTATTTTGCACTATGCATGTTCAACTGTGATTTTTGAAGGGATTTCCAGGGATTTCCCAGGAAAATTATATATAGTTTTTTTCAGCAGTCTGGGCTTTAACATAAAATGTCTTGTTTGTCATTTGTCAAGTGTATTCTTAATATTTTGGGGTGAAATATGTGAAAAAAAAAATCTATTTTTTACAATTTGTAGTGTTTTTTTGTAATAAAAAAATGTACGTTTGTCAATAAAATCTTATTGCATGTGAAATCCCGGTTACAACGGTACCACATATGTATTGGTAGACACCCTTTCCTGCCCAGGAGACTCCCCCAAACTGAAACAGCACTTTAGGAGATTTTTAGATCAAATACAGCTATGCTAAGCGCTATGTGCACCTTGCAGTTTTTTAATAAAAACAACCCTTTACATTTGAAATACCCCCCACAAACTATATATTCTCTGGAAATACACACTTCAAGCTTTCTAGGCGTACCAGGCTTGTTGATGTTGCCATAGTTTTCTGGAAGTTCTCCCTCAATGTATTCTTTGGTTACACAGAGCTTCCCTAAAAAAGGATAAAAAAAGCAGGATCAAAGCCACATTTTCCTAAAAAAAAACTATATGCAAACAAGAAAAAACAAGTTAATCTGAAAAAGCAACATCCCCCGAACCGAACGATACCCAACATGCATAGCTACTGTCAAAAGAAGAGTTGCCAAACACCAAAAAGTAAAGCATGTGCACAATGGTAATTTTGCTTGAAAATTTCAGCTCTGCAGACAAAGTGCGCACTTTGCACTTTTTCTACCAAAACAACCCTTTACATTTGGAATACCCCCCACAAACCGTACATTCCTTGAAAGTACACATGATAAGCTTTCTAAGCATACCCAGCATGTTGTAGTTGGCCCATCTTTCTGAAAGTAATCCCTCAAAGAATTCTTTGGTCGCACAGGGTTCCCTTAAAAAATGTATAATAAAGCAGAATAAAAAATGAGTTTTCCTAAAATATCAATATGCAAACAAGAAAAAACAAGCTAAATCTAAAAGCGCAAGGTCCCCCGAGCAGAACGATACCCAACATGCATAGGTACTTTTAACCCTTTTAACTGCCAGCCTACTTGAGATTTTGTCACCCTCTCTTGACAGGTAATTTTTAACCATTTTGCGCTATGCTTAACTGTGATTTTTGCAGGTATTTCCAGGAAAATGATAGATTTTATTTTTGCGGCAGAGTTTAGGCTTTAACATGAAATGTCTTGTTTTTTTTACTGTTTTTTAAAATATTTTTTAGTAAATTAAACAAAACAAAATAAAAAAAAATTTTTTTTAGAAAATTGTCTCCTTTATTTCAAATAAAACCTTTTTTTTTTTTAAAGAAAACCATATTGCATGTGAAAGCTCCATTTCTCCCGATTACAACGGTACCACATATGTGTCGGTAGCCCCCCGTTACTGTTCAGAAGACCCCCCCAAACTGAAAAGAACACTTTATAACATGTAAAAATAAAATACAACTACAATCCACACTATAGAGGGTTAAATCAAGAAGAAAATGGGCATGGCGTTCCCCTTCCAAGGGAGGGGGGGGGGGGGGTAATCCCCATTTTTTTTTTTTATTTTAAGGGTTAAAAACCCTTAAAAATTCCCATAAAAATGACATGGGGTCCCCCCTACCCAGCATAACCAGCCAGGGGATCAGCTATGCAGAGCTTGTAGAACAGGGCGCAGGGGCCAGCTTTGGTGGCCCCCCGCCCTGCCAAGTACAAGCCCGCACCGCCTAAATCAGCCCGGGCCCTTCTGCCCCCCCTGGGCTTCGGGGAGGCAGGTAAAAGGGGGGCCGGGGTTAATGGCAAGTCACCCGCTAGCTGCAGGTGACTTGACAGCCCCCCAGCCTTGTGAACTGGTATAGGGGTTTCATGGACTCCTTACAAGTTCACAATGGGTTAAAGTGGACCAACACCCAGGGCTGATCGGCCCCGGAATCTATAAGATTCCTAGACCGTTCTATTCCCTCCCCCCGGGGCATCCAAAATCGGGATGCCCCTCTGTGTGAAACCCCCCGGAACACCCGCTACCACTTACCTGAATCCCGGTCCTACGGCGCATGCGGGGACCGCATCCCCGCTATCCCTCTAGCAGGGCGCGGGCTATTTATGAATGGCCGGCGCAGGCACGCTCCCTGTTAGAGGGAAGTGGGGGATGCGGTCTCCAGCACGCTCAGAGTGGCTGAGCTTAGACGTCTCTTAGACGTCCATAACTCAGCCGCTCTGAGCGCACTGATTGGACGAGCGGCCGCGCATGCACCATAGGATCGGGGTGAGATGAGTTATTGTGGGCGATCGGGGGGTTTCACAGAGTGAGGCATCCCCGATCGGGATGCCCCGGGGGAAAGGACCAATACCCAGGATAGTCAAAATCCTGGGTGTTGGTCCACTTTAAATGTAAAAAAACACACAAACACATCACACCACAAAATGCTGGAAGCATTTTATACCTGCTGTGTAACAGGACATAAGCGGTTAATTAAAAAAAAAATTGACATACGCTCCCCCCTCCCAGGGGGGGGGACCCCATTTTTTTGGGAATTTTAAGCGTTAAAACCCCTTAAAAATCCCCCCAAAAAATGATGTAGGGTCCCCCTACCCAGCATTACCGACCCGGGCCAGCTATGGGGGCTTGTAAAACAGGGCGCAGGGGCCAGCGTTGGTGGCCCCTGGCCCTGCAGGCTACTAGCCCACATAGCCACTAAGTGGCCCGGGCCCTTCTGCCCCCCCCTGGCCGTTGGGGAGGCAGGTAATGGGGGGTTGGGGGTTAATGCCAAGTCACCCGCTAGCTGCAGGTGACTTGCCAGACCCAGAGCCTTGCGAACCAAATTAAAGAGGAGACCCGGCCGGATCCAACGAGGGGTCAGGTGAGTATTTTTTTATTTTTTTTGCCCGCTAGCAGGGGTAAATGCCAGGCACATGAATTTTACGTGGCTGCCACTTAAGTGGAGGAGAAGCAACCACGTAAATTTTACGTGGCTGGTATTTAAAGGGTTAAAACAGGGGTCCTCAAACCTCGTCCTCTAGGGCTGGTCAGATTTTTGCAGCTCTCCACACTGATGCACAGGCTGTTTCAGCCTTTGTGGAGGAAGTTTCAGGAGCCTGGTCTAAAACCCTGCCCAACCCTGTCTCTGAGAGCCATCAGCAGGCCATGTTCTACAGATCTCCACACAGTTGTACAGGTGAAGTAATTCGTGCTCAGACAAAGCTATAGAACCGGCTATGTGGCGTTAGACCCCTGGTCTAAAAGGCTCCAGGACCAGGTGAAAGCTCTCCCTGGATGCATCCCAATTTGGGACGCCCCGCTGTGTGAAACTCCAGGGATCACAGATAAACTTACCTAGTTCCCCAATCCCACATCATGGCTGGCAGCATCCTGCCAGCTGAGAGGGGGTTGTGCTGCAAGAGAGAGAAATATTATGTTGTTCATTCATATGCATGACATAGAATCCTTATTGGAGGGAAACCCACACATGCGAGATGGGAACGCCAGCGACATAAATAAAGAAGGTGGACTGCTAAATTTCACACAGTGAAGCATCTCAAATCAGTGTGCCCTAGGGAGGAGTAACACCACAATCCTGAGGTTTGTTTCTCATTAAATAGTTTTTAAATTCTAAAACTACTGTTTATAGGCTCATACTAAGCCAATTAAATCTTAAGTGGAACAAAGGCCAGCCCTGAATCTGAAAGGTCCTGGGACATGCCAAATCAGGATGTCCCACTGTGTCAAACCTCCTTGGAGCACTGCACAACTCACCTGCTTCCTGGCTCCCTCGTGGATATAAATGCACCCCTGCATGCTAGCTGTATCTTAATGGCTGGGGACAGGAGCGCGCCTGATGCTGGGGATGCATCCATTTTGCTCCCGACTTCCATTAATAAAGCCTTGTGCTGAACATTACACATGCACGGCAAACATCTCTAATTGAATGAGAGCATGCACATGCGACATAAGACCGGAAAGATGTTTTACTGGGAGATCTGGGGGTTTCACACAGCAGGACATCCCAGGATAGGGAAAAACCTCAAGATCTGTTCCGCTTGAAACTGGACCAAATGTCTAAATGTTTCCCTGTAAGTCATTTCGGGAACCCACTTTCCAGGTAGATATACTCACATACTTCTGGACTCCCACAGCAGTCAAATGCGGCAGTGAGCAGAGCTCTCTCCTCTGCAGATGCATCCCTGCATGCCCCTGCCAGCAGATATGTCTGCTGGGTGCACAGCGCCTAGATGAGGCTGCAGAGCTGCCATATAGTGGGTTGGACCACTTTAATATTAGCTGATCTTTAAACCCATATCAAGCATGTCAGCAGAGACAGTGTGTTAACAGTCTGCCCCATGCTGGATATGGGATGTAAACAGCGGGATCCAGCATCCCTGGAGGGACAAGTATGGCGGGGGAGTGTGTGGGGGGGCTAGGGGGGGTATTCGGCATGCGAGGCATGCATTTTTAATTATCTAACCCCCCTCGCTACAGCAAGTTTCCTGTCCCCCCGCCCTTATCCTTAGCACTGGCCGCCGACACAGCTCCAGACGCCATTCCCTGGTTGGTCAGCGCTGAAGAAGACCTGCCAGGGAGCGATGGCTAGAGCTGGCAGCAGAGGCTGGATTGGGCCAGAAAGGAAGGCATCTGTCATCCAGGCGCTCTGCACATGTCTGCATGCCAACCTTCCGACCCGTCTGCCTACCTACTCACCCACCTATCTGCATACTTACCCGTCTGCCTGCATACCCACCTGCCTGTCATCATGCTCGCCCATCACCCCACCCACCTGCCTATATGCCTATTCACCAACCCACCTGCCTATATGCCCATTCACCCACCCACCTGCCTATATGCTCATTCACCCACCCACCTGCATACCCACCTAAACCACCCCCCCTGCTTGCATACCCACCTACCTACCTGACTGCCCAGCCACCTGCGCTTTCACCCATGCGCCTGCTGCCCAGCTACCTATCCATCTAGCCACTTACCCCTTTGTCCTTCGGCCTATCTACCTGCTGCCTATGCACCTACCTACCTCCCCGACTGTCCATCCATTCGTCTGTCCATCAACCTCCCCGCCCACCTGCTCTCCCACCCACCTACGCGTCTGCCGGACTGCTGCTTTTTATTTACTCCACCCCAGTATATTTGCATAAGTTTCATGACTGTTTGAAGAAAACATCAGACCAGCCCACTGATTCCAATAGGGGCCTACTCCATGCACTGAAGCCTCCAACTAGCATGCTGGGCCTTCCTGTTGACGCACTTTAAAGTAAAACTTGTACTCAGGAGGGCTCAGAATTATGTATCACTTCCAGGCTAAAGACTCCAGCACCCTATAAACATGGGGGGGGGGGGTCAATGAAAATTAGTCATGAGTGAAAGATGGTTTCAACTGATCCACCAATGCTTTTAGTGTGATTAAAACAAAGAGTTTTAAGCCTGGAGATTTAAAGGTTTCTGAACATGCACTTAGGTCCCCACGAGGAATATTAAACTGCTCCGGCTCTAAATCATCATCTTATTATTGTACAAGTGAAGCTAATTAACTACATGAGTTGTATTAGACTTACCAGTTTCTAACACCACTATAAACAAACACAATTAAAAAATGAAACATAAACTCACCTTACCTCAAGGAGATTGAATCTATTACGATTGCCTTTCTTCTGCTCTCTTGACTCTTGGGCTCCAAACCTGGTCCCCTACCAAGTCCACCTCTGCTAACTGAGCGGAGGAATGCCCTTGGGCTCCAATCACCTGCGTGTTACTATGTGACTGGGGGCCGGTGTCTGCACCAGCCAAAGCTTTTGGTTTGTTTTGCCAATAGATAACCTTTTGTTTTATCTTGAGTGCATTTTTAAAGGGAATCAGTAGTCTTATAGATTTGGCATGCCCCTGTGTGTAAAATCTTAAACTGTCGATTTCAGGCTAAATTTACACTGGATGCGTTCGCGTTTCTGCATTCTACAGAAAAAATCTTGTAATGTATCCTCTATGGCTTCTTTCACACCTCTCCAGTTTGGAATGTAGGCAAAAAAGTGGAGGGGACCTGCAGGTTTGAGGTAAGTAAAAGGCGAACCAAGAGGGTTAACACACAGTCCAATTAAATTGGACAAAAGCAGACAGAGTCTATAAGACTCCAGGGTCACCTGATCCCCCCCCCCCCGGGGCATCCAGATTTAGGATGCTCCGCTGTATGAACCCCCACTGAGTCCCCTGTACAAAGTAGGACATCCCGATTCGGAGTGCCCCGGGGGCAAGGATCAAACACAGGATAGTCAAAATCCTACGCTTTGGACCACTTTGAATGGAAAAAATGAATTACCTGGATCATGCGAGGTGTCTTTTGCAAGAAGGGTGTGCTGTAAATGCCACGGATTTGGTGCCGCAGGGGTTCATGGGTGGCATGAGTGCATACAGTGCATTTGTGACCATGGTAAGTCACTTACAATACTCACTTAATCCCTGACCAGCCATTTCAGCCATAAGCCGAAAGAGAAAGTGGTCTCTAAATGGCTAACAATATGGCTAAGCTCACCCAGCAACAACCGGTCTAGAGTCTATAAGACTTCCTCTTTGATGGCCTTCCCCAATAAGGGATGTCCAGATGTTTGAAAACCCCAAGATCACAGAAAAATGCACCTTTCTGGCAAGCCCATGGCTGCTGCATGCTCCTGTGCCAGGCCTATCTGAATGGCTGACGCAGGTACACACAGCTGGAGGGAAGCAGTCACAGGGTTGCCTGCCGCTTACATTACATTCAGCTTTCTATGCCACTGTTTAATTTGCACGCCATAGAAAGCAGATTGAAGAAGAGCCCAAACATGCTCCGTGGGATAGCTGCAGAGGCATTTCCTGTGGGTTTCCAAAATTGGGATGCCCCCAGGACAAGGAAAAAAACCCAGGAGAGTAAAAATACAATTCTGTGATTACTCACCTGTAGAATTGTTTTTACTGTGTACAGCCTCAGTTCAATTCTTAATGATTGGGTAATCCGCCACAAGGTGGCGCAGTCGACTGCAGAAAGACTTGTGGCTCCTCCCGGCCCATATAAAGGGCAGGAATAGCCCAGAGAACCCCAGTTTTTTTGAAAGCAGTAAACTAGAAGCTGGGAGGCAAGACCATGTTAACAAAGAACACAGCCCACTAAGCTAACTCTCACTCAAGAACATCACCATAAAAAGGCAAAATAGGATGACGATAACAAGGGAGGGATGAGGCAAGCCGTGCTGTACACAGTAAAAACAATTCTACAGGTGAGTAATCACCTTGTGTACAGCACGGCTTGCCTCAGTTCAATTCTTAACGATTGGGACATCCAACAGCAGTGTCCAAGAACAAAAGCGTGGGATCCCCAGTGAGCGACAGCAGGCAGTTTAAGACACTACCGCCTGAAGCACCTTGTGACCAAAAACAGCGTCAGCTGAGGCCCTAACATCAACCTTGTAAAACTTAGAAAAAGTATGAACAGACGACCAAGTAACGGCCTTACAAACTTGTCCAACAGACGCCTGGTGCTGAAAAGCCCAAGAAGCACCGATAGCTCTAGTGGAATGAGCCGTAATACGAAAAGGAGGCTCCTTCCCCTTGGCAGTGTAGGCTTGCTTTATCGCCTGTCGGATCCACTTGCTGATAGTGGACTTGACCGGAGGCAAACCCTTCCTAGGCCCAGCAGAAAGGACAAACGGGGAAACCGACTTCCGAAAAGACGCAGTGGCGGTCAAATAGAATTTGAGCGCCCTGACCACATCCAGAGAATGAAGATTTCGTTCCTTAGAATTAGAAGGCGCAGGACATAAGGACGGCAAGACAATGGCCTTGATTCAATAAGGGTAAAAAATAATTCTCATGGTAGTAAAAGATTCAATTCATGAGAAAAAAGCCTGAGAATTTCACTGTTACTGAATCACCAGATAAGAAAACAATGAAAGTCAATGGCACATTTTAATACTAAGGAAAAGTAGAGAATTGACTTTCATTGTCTTTTTTTCTGGTGATTCATTAAAGTGGACCAACACCCAGGGGTGATCGGCCCGGAAATCTATAAGATTCCCGGGCCGATCACCCCCCACCCCGCGGGACATCCGAGATCGGGATGTCCCGCGGGGTGAAACCCCCCAGAAACCCCAAAAACACCTTACCTGATCCGCCGCTGCTTCCGCCGCCGCCGCCTCCCGCGCACCCCTCCAGACGTGCGCGCGCCCGCGCCGGCCCTCTGTGAATGGCCGGCGGGGGCGCGCGCGCGCCGAGAGTGACGCGCGGGAGGCGGCGGCGGCGGAAGCGGCCTGGACGTTCCTGATCCCCGCCTGGACGTTGGCGGGGATTGGCTGCGGCGCTCACGTGGGAGCGTTGAGAGGTGAGTTTTTTGGGGTTTCTGGGGGGTTTCACACAGCGGGGCACCCCCGATCGGGGTGCCCCGCCGAAGTGGACCAAAACCCAGGATAGTCAAAATCCTGGGTGTTGGTCCACTTTAACAGTGACATTCTCAGGCTTTTTTCTCATGAATTGAATCTTTTATTACCATGAGAATTTTTTTCTACCTTTATTGAATCAAGGCCATTGTCCTCATTTAGATGAAAGGCAGAAACAACCTTAGGTAAGAATTCAGGCTTGAGACGGAATCCTGATGCCGTTCAAAATAAGGAGGCTTAATAGAGAGCGCCACCAGCTCAGAAACACGACATACAGAAGTGATAGCCACCAAAAAGACCACCTTAAGAGTCATAATGGCCAGCGCAGCATTGTTCAACGGCTCAAAAGGGGAACCCTGGAGAGCAGACAGCACCAAGTTCAAATCCCCCACTGGCAGCAGAGGCTTACGCGGTGGACATACATGAGTAACTCCTTGGAAAAAAGTCTTGACAAGCCTATGATTGCCGAAAGATCTTTGGAAGAAGATTGCCAGGGCCGAAACCTGGCCTTTGAGGGTACTCAGTTGCAAAACCCGACTCCAGACCATGTTGCAAAAAATCCAAAATCCTGGAAAGGGAGAAGGTGCGAGAAGGAAAAGATTTAGACTCGCACCATGCAATGTAAGCATGCCAGACCCTGTAATACATAATGTAAGAGAATTTCTTTCACGCCCCGAATCATAGTACTGACTACCGAAGCCGGCAGTCCCTTATCCATCAGGATTGAGGTTTCACCAGCCAAGCCGTCAAAGCAAGCAATTATAAACTGGGGTGGCACAACTGACCCTGAGTTAGAAGCCCCGGATCGTCGGGCAGGACGAAGTGATCCACTGTCATCTGAACGACGTCCACGAACCATACTCTCCTCGGCCAGGGGGGGGGGGGGGGGGGCACCAGAATGGTCGGTACTCCCTCCTGGGCTATCTTGCGCAACACCGCCCCAGGAGAGGATATGGAGGAAACACATAGAGGAGCCAAAATTCTGACCAGGGAATGGCTAGAGCGACCATGGCGACGGCCAGTGGATCTCTTGACAGAGAGACGAATCTTGGAAGCTTGTGATTGTGACGGGACGCAAACAGGTCCACGTCCGACTGACCCCAGCGGCGACACAGGGCATGAAAGATCTTGTTGTCGAGGGACCATTCCCCCAGCCGAGACGTCCCTCTGCTCAGGGAGTCCGCCTCCTGGTTCTCCACCCCCGGGATGTAAACCGTTGAGATGCAGGGAACATTCTCCTCCGCCCAAGACAATATCAGGGACACCTCATTGAGGGCTCGTTTGCTCCGAGTCCTGCCCTGATGATTGATGTAAGCGACAGCCGTCTAATTGTCCGAGCGGACCTGAACCGCATGACCCCGAAGGTGGGGAGTCAATTGAAAGAGAATCAACCTGATCGCCCTCAGCTCCAGGAGATTGATGGGCGTGTGGGCCTCCTGAGGCCCCCACTGGCCCTGAAACTTCAGCGATTGCCAAAACCCTCCCCAACCGGTCAGACTGGCGTCCGTGGTGACAATCTCTCAGCACGGAGGCAGAAAGGACCTGCCCGCTAGGAGATTCCTCGAGTCCAACCACCACGAGAGGGACTGTCTGGCCAGAGGGGACAGAGAGAATTCCTGCTCCAGGGATTCCTGTTTCTGATCCCAAACGGTCAAGAGGTTCAACTGAAGAGGTCTCATGTGGAACTGGGCGAAGGGTACAGCCTCGAAGCAAGACACCATGAGTCCCACCAACTGCATCCCCAGACAGATGGAGGGAAGAGGACACAACAGCAGCTGAAGGCCCTCCATCTTCTGCTGAGGAAGAAACACCTTGACATGAGAAGTATCCAGCGTCATGCCCAGGAAGGACCTCACCACTGACGGAGTGAGCGAAGACTTGGGATAAAATTGATCACCCAACCGAAGGACTCGAGGGTGGACACAACCACCTGAGTATCCCTCTCGGCCTGATGAAAAGATTGAGCAGCAATCAACAGGTCATCCAGGTAAGGAAGAATGTGAATGCCCTGGCTCCTCAGGAGGGCCATGACACCCGCCAGCACCTTGGTGAACACCCGAGTGGCCGAAGTGATACCGAACGGCAAGGCCACAAACTGGTAGTGCTGATCCTCCAGAGCGAACCTCAGAAACTTCTGATGCCCCGGAAAGATAGGAATGTGCAGGTAGGCATCCTTGATGTCCACAGTGGTCATAAAGTCGCCTGGCCGAAGAGAGCTGATCGCAGACCGTAGGGTCTCCATGCAGAAGTGTTTGAACCTGACAAATCGGTTGAGACCCTTTAGATCCAGGATGGGTCTCAGGGAGCCGTCCTTCTTGGGCACCGTGAACAGATTGGAGTAGAATCCCTGACCCTGTTCCTGAAGAGGCACAGGACAAACCACTCCGGACGATAGAAGACGCTGGACGGCCAACCTCAGGCCCTGCGCCGTCACGGCACTTTGGGAGACCCGGGAACGGAGGAATCTTGGGGGCGGCCAAGCTGCTAGCTCTGTCTTGTAACCGGAGGACACCACCTTCTGGATCCACCGATCCGAGACGCGTTGTCTCCAGACTTGAGCAAAGAGCCTGAGCCGTCCCCCCACCCGGATGGGTGAGGGCGCCCC
Source organism: Gastrophryne carolinensis (assembly GCA_027917425.1). Classification (NCBI taxonomy): domain Eukaryota; kingdom Metazoa; phylum Chordata; class Amphibia; order Anura; family Microhylidae; genus Gastrophryne; species Gastrophryne carolinensis. The sequence goes on along the minus strand of CM051235.1, from coordinate 134,159,810 downwards.
CTCATGCCGGAGGGGCCTTGGCAGAGGGCTTGGGCTTAGCACCCCAGGAGAGGCCGGGACGACCTCGGGATCTGCCTCCTCCCCAAGAGTCCCTGCGTCTACCTGCGAAGGCAGCTCCGTGCCCCCCACGGGAAGGACAAAATGAGGAGGACCCCCGAAAGGGTCGAGAATGCTTCCCACGCTGCGGGAGCCGGCCATCCTTGGTCAAAACATCAAGATGTTCCCCAAAGAGACGCAGTCCCGTAAAGGGGAGCCCAGTGAGGGCCTTCTTAGCAGCAGCGTCAGCCGCCCACTGACGCAACGGAACTACGCATGGCAACCAACAGGGCAGAGGCCCTACCACCGAGTCGGATGGCATCGTCCATAGCGGACAGCACAAAGGCAATAAAATCAGAGCAAAGCATAAGGTCCTGGTAGTCATCCCCTCGCTTGCGAGATCTGGCAGCCTCGGCAAGGCGCCTAACCGTCTTTTTAAGTGCGATGGCAACAATAGCCATGGCACAGACCGGACGTAAGCCCGTTCCCACAAAGGTGAAGGCATGACAGGCTAGTTGATCCATACGCCCGTCGGCATTATCCCGCAAGGTAGTGGTGTCAGGAGACGGCATAATAGAAGTATTGAAGAGCCGCAGGATGGGGGCGTCCACCTCGGGGGGACAAGACCAGCGGCGAACCAAGTCGGCCGAAAAGGGATACCTTCGATCCATTCCCTTGGGCACCGAGGGCAACCTGTTAGGGTGTCCCTATTCCCTGAGGACCATATTGGAAAAATGTCCCTGCTCTGGGAACTCTAGGCGTTACTTGTCAGGGCGGAAGAGCTCCCCATGCTTCCTCTTTACCTCCTTAGGGGGATCGATGTGTAAAGCATCAAAAACATCCGACAAGAGTCTGTCGGTATCATCCGGGAGCCCGGAATCCTTGGCAGAGGAGGATCCTGGTTCACTATCATACTCGCCATGACGATCCCCAGAGGAATCGGAATCGTGGAACAATACCCCCTCCTCCCTGGACTCACGGCCGCCATAGGAATCATACAAATAATCATCATCATCGGCAAAGAGGGACAAGCCCATAGCCAGGTGCCTCTTTTTACTAGAGGCCTTGCCGGCGGACGGACGGGCCAGTTGCAGCTCAATGCTGGCAACGCGCAGAGCCAAGTCAGACTGGGATCCCCTGCTGGCTTCCCCCTCACTGGGGGCTAAATGCAGGCGTGGGGGAGTAGGCGAAGATGCAGGGAGAACAGGACTGGGTAAAGAGGCGCTCGGCCCAGTCTGTTCTGCAATGATGCTGTGGGCGCACGTAACACAAACCGCACTGCAACCACTCAAAGGGGATGTCCCACACATGATACACAACCGAGCCTGCCCCCAAGCTCGCCATCCCTAGAAGCCTCCATATGGTGATTAATTAGGAGTGCGTCCAATATAACGGATGCTGGACCCCAAACCCGGGATACCCCACAGCCTCGGGAGGGCGTAGGGGGGGGTGAAAGAGAAACCGGGAGAAACCACAGGTACAATGTTCCTGCATGAAAAACACAACATAGACAAGGATTGAGCATCCCACAGAGCATGCACCCATAAAATACATGAAGAAGGATCAGACTCACGGACCATATAAGATCTGACACGAGCAGGCACAGGCAGATGCACCGCAGAGGCAGCAGCGTGGGCAGGATCCAAGGGAGCACCGCAGAAGCGTGAGTGAGCGAAGACTTGCCGACCCGGAGTTCCGGATCGTCCACCTCGGGGGGACACCAGGGCCGTAGCCAGTGCCCCGAGGAGAAAGCCGACGGAGCCCACGCAGCCAAGGAGGGGGGGCAGTCCGCCCGCACCAGCGCACACAGTAAAATGGCGGCAGTATAGTGGGGCCTAGAAGGGGCCATGCGGCTCCTCCGCACCGACTGGGGACATCAAGCCCCGAACCCCACCGCGCGCAAGGACGCGCTTGATCCCCCCCCCCGACCAGCGGAGACTGCCCGTGAGAGGAGGGGGAGGCGAGAGAGAGACAGGAAAGGAACCAGAATGGGGGGAGAACAGAGGGCAAAGGCCAGACCCAGAGAAAGACAATAAAGTAAAGATGCACAGTAAAACAGCACATACAGGGACCTAGTGTGGTTTCTCCCCTCCCCCATCAGGCTCACCATAGCCTCGGCTGGCTACCCTTCAGAGTTAGGGTCTGCGGCCCAGAGCAGAGCTCTGCGAGCACCCGACCCCAGGTACTCCCCTACCATCACCTGAACCTGCAGCAGTGCTGGGAGGCAGAAGGGTCCAGAACAGGTGGAAATAGGCCTGCAGGGCCGCGGGCTCGGGATTCCCCGCTCACCTGCGATCCTGATAGAGCCATCTTCTGTCTTCGCAGTGTGACTGCAGAAAAAACACTGGGGTTCTCTGGGTTATTCCTGCCCTTTATATGGCCCGGGAGGAGCCACAAGTCTCTCTACAGTCGACTGCGCCACCTTGTGGCGGATTACCCAATCGCTAAGAATTGAACTGAGGAAAGCCTCAGGCAAACTCTCTTAGAGTGCCTCTGCTTCTTTGGAAAGAGCAGACTGAATACCAGATTTTGATCATTTGTGGAATATTATATTAGACTAAATTGACTTTTGGCTTTATTGGCAATACTCACAAGCCGGGAGTTGTACTGCACACTCACCTTCTTCACAGTTCCAGTGGCCATCAAGTGCAGCAGCAGATGCCGCTGCAGAATCGACAGAATTTTTGCCTCTCAGTTACTCGGAGAGAGAGCAGAGATGGGAGCTGCTCCCAGAAGAAGGTGGGTATACAGCTAGGCCCCCAGCTTGTCAGAAGGGGTGAACTGGCCATAGGGAGCACAGGGAGAATTCCCAGGAGGGGCCGCACTACTTTAGGGCTTCTTTGGCTGGGTATAGCCTCCAACATGTAGACTTTACATTGCTTCTTCTAACACCCCTCCACTCCCTGCTTTCCCTCTCCTCATACCTGGCCCCATAGTAACAGCTTGTATTCTGCCTGACAATGCTATAGGCTCAGCATCACGACTGTGGGGGCCCCTACAATACTAAAGCTTCAGTACCATCTCTTCCATCACATATCCACTCTGCCCATGATCTGATAAACACACTCATTGATCAGCTGAGAAACACCTTGGGGGCGGGGCTAAGAAGCTCATGGGCTGGTGGTGGGCTGGTCAGGGCATGTAAATTCCAGGGCTACTTTTTGGCCCCAGTCCACCCCTGTTTGTCAGTATCGATTCCCACAGCAGAACATCCCAATTTGGGATGCCAAATGAAAGATAATAACACTGGACCAGAAATATATAATTTAATTTTTGATTAACTTTAATGAAACAGATCTAAGAGTAACTTTTACAAAGTTGAACGCCACATTCAATTGATAAGATAAAAGACAAAGGAGTCAACTGAGCTGTAAAATAAAGAAGGCAACATATGCCCCAAAAAAGGGAAATTTGTGTACTCACCGGTAAATCTCCCTTTCTCATCCTCTTCCCTTCTAGGGCACCACCAGTAGCAACGCATGGGTTAATCTCAGCGGTAGGCAGGGATTGCAAGAAATAAAAAAAATAAAAAACTAGCTCCTCCTACAAATTTCCCTTTTCTCATCTCTTCCATTCCATGGCACCACCAGTAGCAACACGTGGGACGTCCTAAAGCAGTACCCTCAATAAAGGTGGGACTGTGAAAAAACAGCCAACAGCCGACTGCGTCAACCTAACCAAGAACAAGGGCACTGACACCTCAAGCTTAGACCACCAGAGAGGGATTCACCACCGTCTGCAACAGCTTACACCACACCACTATCTCCTGCTTAAGATGGAAGGGAAAGACCACCTTGCGAAAAAATCCTGCTTCACATTCAACACCGCTTTGTCTTCATTGCAGCATCTAAAAGGGAGATCTGATCAAATTTGCTGCCAGCTCCGAAACCCGCCAGATGGAGGTGATGGAGGTGATAGCCACAAGAAAAGCCACGTTCAATGTGAGTGTTGTTAGGGAAGCCATGGGTTCAAAGAGGGGCCCATGAGATCCCAGGGAGGGACTATGGACTGCCGCAGAAGCCGAACATGCACAGCCTCCTGCATGAAAGTGCGGCCAGGGGGTCCCGCACAAGAACCTTCCAATTGTGCAGAAATGTAAAGAGATCCCACACCAGTCTCAGAGGGCTTGAAACACATCCTGGTGAAGTCATTACCCCGGTCCACCATCTCCCTGCTTAAATAATCGACCTGCAGATTCTCCACTCCCGGAATGCGAACCACCAAGAGGCACGCAATGTGAATTTCCGCCCACCTCATGATTCAATTCACTTCCTGGAACGCCTGCCAGCTCCTGGTACCCCCCTGATGGTTTATGTAGGCCACAGCCGTGGAATTGTCAGACTGTACCCTGACTGAAAGGCCCCAGAGCTGGCCAGACCAATGCCTGAGAACCAGCAGAATCGCCTTCCAACACATTGATTTGAGAACTGCGCTCCCGCTGGTTCAGGAGACCCTGAACAGTCTGGTTGTTCAGAACACCACCCCAACCCGTCAGACTGGCGTCTGTGTTCAGTATGACCCACCGGACTGGCAGGAAAGACTGACCCACTGCCAGCGTCTGCTGGTCCAGCCACCAATTCAGGGATAGCCGGGCACTGTCAATCAATATGAAACGACGGTCCAACGTCTGCACAGTCCTGAGCCATTTCAATAGGAGCAGCAATTGTAGAGGCCTGGAGTGGAACTGGGCATATGGAACTGCCTTGATAGTAGACACCATTAGGCCAAAAAGGTGCATGCCCTGCCTGATCGTGGAATGTTCGTCTGTCAGCACCAACCTCACTGTCTCCTGAAGAGCCGTGCACCTCTACAGCATTTGTAGAGGCTCGGAGTGGAACTGGGCATAAGGAACTGCCTTGAGAGTAGACACCAACAGGCCAAGGAGACGCATGCCCTGTCTGATCGTGGAATGTTTGTCTGTCAGCAGCAACCTCACCGCCTCCTGAAGAGCCGCACACCTCTGCATAGGAAGAACGACCCGTGCCCATTGAGTTGTAGTAGTCGAGCATCCACCCGAATAGTTCCAACGTGGACAGGACCGTCTGAACATTCCTCAGTGCCTCTGCCGGAGATGGGACTTGGATGAGCAAGTCGTCCAGGTATGGGGTGATGTGCACAACCTGCCTCTGCAGGAGTGCCATCACCACTGCCAAGACTCCGTGGCCAGAAAATACCCCTGTTGCAGCGACGTCACGACCGACTGTAGAGATTTCATGCAGAACTTCCACACCCGAACATAAGTGTTTAGATTCTGGAGATCCAGGATTGGCCGAACGGACCCATCCCATGGATGCAGCGGGGACCTTGTGCTTTGAGTGAGGAGAAGGAGGGTGGAGCTGCGGACCTGAGCTCTGACTAGCATGGCTGCCAGCAATAGTAATCACAAACACACTGACACCAAGGAGCCTGGCCACCTAGCTCAGGCCCCACTCAGCAGCCACGAGGAAGGCAGACTGCGTCTCTAGCAGGGTGTCATGGAGTCATAGGGGTAGATGACCCAGGGGGTAGAGACACACAGCAGGGCCACCATGCAAGGCCCAGAGATCAGAAACCCTGCTGCAGCAGGGTCCTGATTCTCAGGGCTCAGACCAGGGTGGACGACCCCCGGTGTGCTTACCTGGACTCATGCGCAATCCCCTCAATCCCACGCCAATGGCTTAGGCTTAGAACTGACTTCAGGCATCTAACATGGGTCCCCAAGAACTCTGCAGCTAGTGAGGGGCCAGGAGACAGATGTCGAAGCCTCTGCTCCCAGTCAGCACTGTAACTAAAAATAAAAATTTAGACATCTTCACAGTCCCTTGCGACTATAAGAAAAGTACTGAAGAGATCCTGCCACAGCCTGCCCTATATAGGCCGGAGGAGCTTGCAGTCCCTGCCTGTGGCTTAGAGTAACCCACACGTTGCTACTGATGGACCCCGGAATGGAAGAGATGAGGAATAGACTTAGAAGAAGGTGATTCTTATGACCACCAAGCATGTTCTATATGCCATCGGAGACCTGAAATCACAGCACCAATGAAATCCACACCAATGTAACATTTGTTCTAAATGCATCTCATATATGGATCTTTCATTGCTAACACAACTATTTTCCATTGTAGCTAGAGCTTTACTCTATTTCTCAGTTATTGATTAGATGTATTGCAAAATTGCTTTTATAAGAAATACAAATAGTATTTTCCTATACATTTTCCGCAGTGTAATGGGATTTTGTCTATTTTTTTTTAAGCCATTTGTGTCTCCGTCTTCCCCGTCTCTGTTCTTTGCTCCATCCTCCCCCCTCTCCGCGTCTTCCCCTCTGGTACAGATAGCAGGCTCTCCTGATTGCAATGCAGGAGTTGGCGTCTGCAATTTCTGGCAGGCGGTTTCAGTTGCCATGGTTTCTGTTGGTTTCTGTTGTAGTAGGCAGCAGCCCGGGTGGCCCATTACAGAAAGAGGCTGGCAAGAGGGGCTAAAGGTCAACCAATCTCGGCGTTTATCACATGCCACGTCTGCCTGGCACAAGAACCACACATTGTGCAAATGTCAATTGAGAAAATGAAAGTTTTATTGAGAGCGCTGGGGGTAAAACAACTCATTACACGTTTGGGCTATGTGGTGATCGGACGCAAAATGCAAAGCAACATCTTAGGTCAATGATGACGTCTATCACAGGTGACACAATAATCTGGACCATACATGTCTTACATGTTTGCCCATTGATACTATAAAAATAAATAAAATATTTGTCAAGGAGCACGGGAACTCCTATAGCATGGGCATATTGCAAGCCCTCTTATGTGGACAGTGGAGGTCAGTAGTCAGGACCCCTGCTGCACCCCGACATACTTTTTCCTTTCATTCAGCATCCCCTCTGCAAGTGGTCATGATCAATTACTGGTAAAGGTGCGCCAGGTGGAGAGGTCTGTCTGCTCACACATTGTTTCTTAGTCTGCTCAGGGGGGATCTGCTGCCTAGGAGGAGGGTAGGGGCTCTGAATCTTAAAGTGGACCAAAAGTGGACCTTTCAAGACTCCTGATTCCCTCTCCCTGTGTGATCCCCACCCCCACCCCCCCTATCCCCAGTAAAACTTACTTAGCTACAGATCCAATGGCTACTGCACGGGCTGAGCTTTGCTATACCTTTAGCTGGACATATTCCTTACTAGGCATTTGTGAGTGGTCGATGCATGTACACACCCAGCTAGAGGCAAGTTGGCATACAGCCGTTGGTGCACTCGGCCTTAGCTGGCAAGACCTCTTGACGGTAAGCAGAGTATGCTGACTGGCTGTGCACTCGCACATGTGCCCATGTGCCCTTAGATTGGCAGGCAGGCAAGTATTACTGGGTTATCTGGGTTTTTGACTACCCTGGGTTTTGGTCCACTTCCCCGGGCACCCGCCTCACCCCGCTCCTACGGCGTAAGCGCGGCCGCTCGTCCAATCAGCGCGCTCGGAGCCGCTGAGCTATGTGCGTCAAAGCGATGTCTTAGTTCAGCAGCTCCGAGCACGCTGGCGGCCACATCTCGCGGTTCCCTCTAACAGGGAACGCGCCCGGCTAGAGAGAAGCGCAAGATGCGGCCGCGGCCCACGCATGCGCCGTTGGACCAGGGGTAAGGTTTGCGGGCGTCCTGGGGGGGGGGTTTCACACAGCGGGGCATCCCGATTTTTGGGGAGGGATTGGATCGGCCCGGGAATCTTATCGATTCCCCAGCCGATCCTGCAGGGTGTTGGCTCACTTTAACAACCCTTTACCCCGAGACCCACGCGTATTTCCCATGTGAACAGGATTACATTCTACTAAACTTCATTTCACTGCTAAGATCCTACTTTGTATTATTCCATTGCTGAGCTATGATACTCAATGCAGTGCTTCCTGCTGCTGAGCCTAGGATTGGAGAACAGTGTAAACAGATTAGAATACGCAATGGCCTTGACTCAACAAATACCTCACAAAAATATGACTGTATTCTTTTTTTTCAGAATGAGACACAATTTAAAATAATCAGTGATACAAAGAAGAGATGAGTTTACATATGCTTGAAGGTGCTCAGAAATTTGTTATTAAAAGTCGCAGGGTCTGTTAACCTCTTCCCTGCCTCCACAACGCATGCACTGGCTCTCCTCCAAGTAGCGCTCTGTGCCGTGCATATGAATGAATGTCACAGAACACTGATCATAAACAGAGTGCAGGGAGCGCCTGGCATCCCTTTAGCCGCTCCCCATCCGGCTGTACATCCCAATGGCAGGCAGTCAGATAGGCCTGGTGCCGGGGATGCCGCTGAATCCCACTAATATGTTGTGAGAACCCCAGAAAGGTAAGTTGTACGGTGATCCTGAGAGATTTCACACTGCGGCCCGGCATAGCAGGTTTCCAAATTGGGGTGCCCCTGGGGGAAGCCTTTCAAAGAGTACAATATACAAAGTACAAATAATCTGTATGTATATCATTCCTGCATTCTTAAAGTGGACCAGGATTTTGGTCCTTTCCCCGGGGGCACCCTTAATAGGGGTACCCTGCTGTGTGAAACCCCCCAGGATGCCGAAACCAGCTCACCTCTTCCCGGTCCCACGGCACATCTAAGAGCAGTGGCTCTGACGGCCACATTCTCCGCTTCCCTCTAACAGGAAGCGTGCCCGTGCCGGCCATTCACAAATCCCTGGCGCTGGCACGCGTCCTGCTAGAGGGATGGTGGGATGTGGCCGCTGCTCTTAGATGCGTCGTGGGACCGGGAAACGAGGTAAGTGAATAGGGCGACCTGGGGGGTTTCACACAGCGGGCATCATGATTTTGGATGCCCGGGGGGGGGGAGAAATAATATTCCCGGGCTGCTCGAGCTGGGTTTTGGTCCACTTTAAATTAGCCAGAAGATGAGCCAATTGGAAACAAGGGTAGGAACACGACAGTCAAACAATAATGAAGCCTGTCAGGAGGCATGTGTATCAGCCATCTGTTACTATTCCAGGGGCATCCTGATTTGGGATAGGTGTGTGGGCTTTGTGTAACAAAAGGGAAAGCTGAGTATTCTTGAATTGGAACAACGCCCATTTTTCCTAGTGCAGGCGGTCATCCTGATTGCCAATGATCCCCCCAGATATTTGCCACGGCAGAGCACCCAATTTCACCCATACCACTTATTGTTGGAAGGGAATGCCGAATCAGAATGGTACCTAAATTCCTGTCCACTTTAAAGCTTTATGGCCTTTAAACATACCAAAATCAAATAAAAAGCTGTCCAACCAACCGATAGGAAGGAGAATGGGCTGATGTTGCCCTCGGGCACACACACCTCATTTTAATGGCACGCACTCTGCGTGTATGGACTCCCTGGAACTTAGACTTCAGACAAGCATACCTATGCCCAAGAGGCAGGATTGTGCGCAGAATGAAAGATTGGTATGCTGAAGTACTGATTTAGAGGAGCTTCAACAAAACATAACCCTAGAACTGAACTAGTTGATTACCTCAATGCCCGCTCCCAAGTCACATGCATGGGCGGTCAGCGCATCAAAACTCTGTGCATATTCTGAACGAAAACAATTGCTGAACACCTCCCGGTGGATGCACCCCAATGCTGTGCACACTTGCCAGCAGCTATTCAGATACACAGACTGGTGTGTGCACATCACATCAGATAGACAGATATGGGTCCCGCTAGAGGCCCACACATGCACCATGGGATTGGTAACTGAGCTGAGTTTATAGGCAATCTGGGTTGTTTCCTACAGCAGACCAAAACTCACATTTTAAACTAGCATCCCCTGATTTGCCCCCCCCCCCCCCCCCCCATGAACAGTTGGAGAGTACCTTTTGGCATGTCTGCCTATGCCTGGACAGGGACTTTAAAAAGAGAATTCTAAAACGCATTATCAGGGCCCCCTGCCACAGCCGCCGCGCCTTCCGGGGCCAGACCACGATAACGGGGTTGGTGGTGGGACAAAATCGCGACTTGCCATCCTTAACTGGGGTGTGGCCACACCTCCATTAATTGCAAAGGAGGTAGTGGGCGAGGCCTTACACGCCCCCTCCTCATTGTAGTAAATAGAGGGGACATGGCCACACCCCCAGTAACTGATGGCGGGGGCATGGCCTGGCAGGAAGTGCCAGAGAATAGAGTTTCAGGCTCTGGACGACGCGGGAGGTGGCAGCTGCGACCCCGATAAGGTTAATGGGTGAGTTCTGGAGCGTCGGACCTGCACTGACCAGCAGCGCAGGACAAAAGGTAAGTACCCTTTTATATTTTTATTTCCCTGCTGTATGACTTTAAGGTTCATTTAAACTATAGTGCCACTTTAAAATGGTACGGTGATTCATTAAGGCTTAAAGAGAAATAAGCAACTTAATACACACCAATTTCTGTTAACAATAGGATTCAAGAATACACTGAGCTCCCTCTGATTTTGAAAAAATGTGCTTGAAAAAATGACCCTCAGCCCACATCTTATCCTTTATATATAAACGGCCACTAAATAATGCTCCAAATTCTCTCTCCTACGTTCCTGAGTGGGAAAGTGATCAAAACACAAGTTCTCAAACATTAAAAGGAGAACTTAAATTACAAAATCCTGTCACCTTGGCATTACCCACCTGACATGATTAGCAAAATGTACCCGTCATCTCGTAATTTAACACTCTAATACATTGGATATGTCCCCAAATATTTGGCATACAATGCTACCAGTTATGTAATCTGTGACAGGTACACAGGTCCACAGAGACCCTTCGTTTGTCCTCCTACATCTCTATGACATGCCATTAGGCCACTACAGGAAATATCTACTTATATATCTACTAAACACTGGTAAACTTACCATACCAACATTTTGAAAGCAAAGTTAAAATGCATCCCCACTGTCTAGCTAAATGAATTGTCCAACATGAAGGAAATGGAGGCACTAACTCAATCATTACATAACAAATCAATTGTACACCTTCACATGGCTTCCTTGGCTACCATATCAAGAATCGGATGAGTATAGAAACTTCCTATCCTGCTGAGATCTTCACCCAGTGAACAAGCCATACCTTTCTCCTTCCTTCTTGACACAAATGCCAATTGAGAACCCTTTCTTTTCTTCCATTTCAATTCCCCTCTTTTATTCCCCCCTCTTCCCGTCGCCCCTTGTTACCACTGCTATGATGTATGCAGGAGTCGCTCCTGGCACTCAGCGGACACAAAGAGGGCAGTACAATCTCTTGATTTAGATGAAATGAGAGACTACCATGGACAAAAAATCATGTTTAACATGAAACATGGCCTTGTCTTCATGCAGCACCAAAAAGGTCCTTCTGAAGAAATTCCAGTATCCTGGGCAACGAGAACCAGGGGGTCTCGTACCCTGGACAAAACCTCTGGACCTTCCGGTTGTGCCAAGAAGCAAAGAGGTCCTCTTCCAGCACCCCCACTGGTCACAGAGGGCTTGGAACACATCCTGGTGAAGGGATCATTCCCCCTGGTCTACCGCCTGCCTGCTCAAATAATCGGCCTGCAGATTCTCCACCCCAGGAATGTGGATCACCAAGATGCACAGAATGTGATGCGGGCCATCTGATAATGCGTCTTACCTCCCGGAATGCCTGCCAGCTCCGGGTACCCCCGATGGGTTATGTAGGCAACAGCCATGAAGTTGTCCTACTGTACCCTGACTGGGAGGCTTTAGAGCTGGCAAGTCCAATGCCTGATGGCCAACAGGACAAACCTCAGTTCCAACACACTATTCAGGAGACAGCGCTCCCGCTGGTCCCAGTAAGCCTGGACCATCTGGTTGTCCAGAACCTCTCTTCATCCTGTCAGACTGGTGTCAGGATGACCCACCGAACCAGCAGGAAGGACCGACCCACCGCAAGCTTGCTCTAGTCCAGCCACCAGTCCAGAGATCGCCAGATGGAGTCCATCAAAGTGAAGCGGCGGTCCAAAGTATGTACCCTCCTGTTTCATTGCGACAGGAGCAGCAGCTGTAACGGCCTGTCATGAAACCAGGCATACGGAACCGCCTCAATGGTGGAGATGCATGCCCTGTTGAACCGTGGGATGGTCAGCACCTCTGCACCAGAAGGAGGACCCGGGGCCAGGTGAGTATCTAACGTCATTCCCGGGTAAGATGCCACCCTTGAGGGGACCACCTGGGATAATCCACCAGAAGAGTTCCAGTGTGGACAGCACAGTCCTGATGCCCTGCAGCATTTCTGGCATTGATGGCGCCCTGATGAGCAAGTCTTCGAGGGTGCGCATCACCCCCTAACTCCTGCTGGAGTAGGGTCCTGACCCTTGAAGCTCCAAACCAAAACCAGCCAAGCCCCGGGCTCACTTACCTGACCAGGGCGTGCTCCCCCACACTGCGGTGTCCCAGGTATCCAAGCGGGGTTTCCAGGAAAGCGCAGAGGGTGGGGGGCTGGGAGTCAAAGCCCCCGCTCTGTGACAAAACTGGAAATAAGGAAATAAAATTCACAGTCCTGTTGACTACGAGAAAAAAACTGGGGGTGTCTGGCCACAGCCTGCCCTATACAGGCTGGGAGGAGCTAAGTTTGTTTTTCTTGAAGTCCCCGTCTCGAGGTTAACCCAGACGTTGCTGATGGTGGTGTCCCAGAATGGAGGGGGATGAGAAAGCTTTTTTTCTTGTTTTAAAGCGTACCAGCACCCCCCCATCAGCCCTCCATGCCAGATAACCCTGGCTCATCGGTGGCCCATTTTATTTTTAAAGAAACAGGGGTTTCCCACTGCCATTTGGCTAATCTCAAGGCTGCTGGGTGACGTGCACCAGCCGGCTGGCCGCATCCCCGGTTCCCCTGTGGAGTGCAAACTCCCGCACACCCTGGCTATCTAAATGGGAAGCCGGAGTAGGGAAGCCAGGGATGCTGCCGCCATAGAACAGAGCATCGCTGGAGACGCCGGTAAAGGTGAGTTTAGGATGCAGCCAGCCAGCCCTGGAGTCTTTTAGATTCCAGGACCAGCCGGAGTGGTCACGCACCGTGCAGGTTTGTGTAAGACCGCTGCTTGGTCATGCTCCCTACAAGCCACAAAAACGTACATCCTCCAGGTCTGGTTACATTGGCACTAGTGGCCATGTAGGTCCAAAATTTAGAAGTGGAGCACAAAAGAGCTGAGTTCCAGGGTGTGGGTTTTCGGGATTGCATGGTTATGTGCGGAGGGCATCAACAACTGGGATGTCCCCCTCAGACAAGAGCAGCGCCACGTTTGGTACGTTAAAGCAATTCCACAGTGTGGCATCACTTTAAGATTGCCAGTTCACCAACCATGTAGTATGTAGGGATACCCTAACAAGTGCCAGGATCTACACATGACACCAGACAGAATTTAGAACTCCTGGGGTTAGATTTGAGGTCACAGAAATGTTTTGCACCAAAATATATCTAATTTAAACAGGACTGATAGACAATAACAAGACAAAAGGCAGCACAAAAAAGGTAAAGTCGAAGTCGCCAGCAAAAATCAAGAGGCCCCAAGGTGAATAGCTTAAGTGTCACCGTCTCTTCTTCAAGTCTCTGAAGGAAAGTAAGAAATGTGGATCTTAGACAAGTGTCAGGAGCATGGAGACAGAAGAAGAAGCAGGTAACCCGGTTAAGTAGTGTTGCCTCTATTACGCGAATATTACCATATTTTCGCACTATAAGACACACCTCCCAAAGCTCCTGTAGGTATGCCGTTATGTGTGTGTGTGTCTGTGTATGTCAGTGTGTGGGTCTCTGTACGTGAGTGTAGCACTGGCCATTAGAGGACCGTCAGGCAGCAAGTGTAAGTTTATCTGCTTCCTGCCCGCTTGTTGCGCTCTCTGCTCAAAAACAAGATTGGGGAGCGGATTCCGCTGACTGTAACGAGAGATGCTGCACACTGGCTGTAAAGAGGGATGCCACTCACTGGCTGTAATGAGGGATGCCACTCACTGGCTTTAATGAGGGATGCCACTCACTAGCTTTAATGCTGCTCACTGGCTGTAATAGAAGATGTCTCATACTGCCTTTAACGAAGGATGCCGCACACTGCCTGTAATGGCGGATTCTGCTCACTGCTTGTAATGAGGCAATTGGGAGGGGGTATTTTAACCTTGCATTTGGTTTGGAATATTTTTATTATTATTTTCCTCCTCGAAACCTTGGGTGCGTCTTATGGGGGCGACACATATGTATAGCTTGGCAGGTGTGTAACTCAAGAGGTTAGGTGCACACGAACAGAAGTACAGTTTGAATATCCAGAAATAACCCTGCAGCTCAGGTAAGTGGTAAGTTGAGTTGTGTTAAACAAAATTCTTATACACTTAATTTTCTTTTTAGTTTCTGTACAGTGCATAAAAGTACAGAAGTACATGCAGAAATGCAAAGAAAAAAAGTGCAGTACGCATCTTTATATCTGTTGAACCGTGTGCGCACTGGAAGGGCTAAAGTCTTTACATACATTTTTGGCCCCTTGGACCTAAAACTCTGAGAGAAAGCTGCATTTTGATGCAAAACCCTTACACAAGCAGAGAGGTCATGATAATGTTTTATTTGGCATAGCAAATATAGGTATTTTACTCTTCTCAGGGAACCTTGTGCATACTGCTATGAGTGAACATGGTGCGTGAACATGGTGCTCATTGTCGCTTCAGTGCTCGCAGTGGCCTGCATGTTTTGCAAGGCTCAGTGGGTGAATCTTAAGAGAAATGGAGGTCCCGGCTTAGAGCCAGGGGCTCAATATGCCTCCTCTGTGCTTATCAATCCATGAAAAGCAAGAGGCCACCAACACCCAGGCCAGATCACTTCGATGCTTCAGGTTCCTATCGTGTTTTGCAAGACTTGGTGGGTAAACCCCAGCATGCCCTGTCCTCTACTGTTGGGACACTGCAACCTCCAAACATGCCTGTCATCCACTGCTGATACCCTACAATCCCCAGCATGTCCTGTCATCCACTGCTGGCACCCTACAATCCCCAGCATGACCTGTCATCCACTGCTGGCACCCTACAATCCCCAGCATGACCTGTCATCCACTGCTGGTACCCTACAGTCCCTAGCATGACCTGTCATCCACTGCTGATACCCTACAATCCCTAGCATGTCCTGTCATACATTGCTGGCACCCTACATTCCCCAGCATGACCTGTCATCCACTGCTGGTACCCTACAATCCTTAGCATGTCCTGTCATCCACTGCTGGTACCCTACAATCCCTAGCATGTCATGTCATCCACTGCTGGTACCCTACAATCTCTAGCATGTTCTGTCATCCACTGCTGGTACCCTACAATCCCTAGCATGTCCTGTCATCCACTGCTGGTACCCTACAATCCCCAGCAAGTCCTGTCATCCACTGCTAGTATCCTACAATGCCCAGCATGTCTTACCATCCACTGCTGGTACCCTAAAAAACCCCAGCTTGTCTTGTCATCCACTGCTGGTACCCAACAATAACCAGAGTGTCTTGTCATCCACTGCTGCTACCCTATAATCCCTAGCATGTCCTGTCATCCACTGACGATTACCCAACAATCCCCAGCATGTCCTGTCACTCACTACTGGTACCATACAATCCCCAGAATGTCCTGTCATCCACTGCTGGTACCCTACAATCCCCAGCATGTCCTGTTATCCACTGCTGGTACCCTACAATTCCCAGCATGTCCTGTCATATACTGCTGGTACCCTACAATCCCCAGCATGTCCTGCCATCCACTGCTGGTACCCTACAATCCTCGGCATATCCTGTCATGCACTGCTGGTACCCTACAATCCCTAGCATGTCCTGTCATCCACGGCTGGTACCCTCCAATCCCCCACATGTCCTGCCAACCACTGCTGGTACCCTACAATCCCCAGCATGTCCTGCCAACCACTGCTGGTACACAACTATCCCAAACATGCCCCCTGCTGCAAGTCTTAGAAGAGCAACAGGCATTTATGACTATTGATCCTTTAAATAGAATAAATCTTTCCCTGTCCTGGGGCACATTGGGATGCGGGTGTGTAAGATTCCCCTGTTCGTCTGCGCATTCGCTATTAAAGCGTGAAAAGGTGAGTTTTTATGCACAAACTGGGGGGGTGTCCCACAGCCGGGCATCCCAATTCCAGGTGCCAAGGGGAAAAAGCCAGCAGCTGGCCCTGGAATCTTTTAGATTCCAGGCTGGCCGCTGCTGGGTTTTGTTCCGCTTTAAGGAGCACTTTCTGGAAAATCCTCTAATAATACAAATCTGCATAAATATGCTAGATTGCAAGGGCATTTACTTACATACTCTACATCAAATATATTCCAGTAATAACACTTCAGAACCTTTCATCCAGCTTTCTTTAAATCACTCAATAACTGCTAGTGTACTCTCTCCCTTCTGCGCTGATGACATGTATCAATGTGAGGGTCCCTTCAGAAGTCAATTTATTTCATGGACACTGAATAATCAACAAAAGGAAGCAGGTTCTATAGGCTTAGGTTCTGGAGAATGATAGATGTGCTCCTGGCACGAAGTATGGGGCTAGCAGAAAACAGCTTTATTTAACCCCTTGCCTGGAAAGTCCCTTAATAAACTCACCAGAAATATGCAATGGTTCAGATTTGTTGTACTGTAAAGCAGACCTACAGGATAGTCAGAAATGACTATAGGTCATTCTTAATTTGCATGATACTTCAGTAAAAGATCCTTAGAAAGCTGAAATCAGACATGAAGCGCTATAAGATGGGGGACAGGAAATAGCGGCATACTGCAATGAAGCATCCTTACTATTAAAGTAGGTGCGGCTGCACACCCGTTTCCTGCTCTCTATGGAATAGAGCGCCACTTAGAAATGGCTTAGGACTATGATGAATGGAGTGTATGGCAGATGGGCACCATTAGATTATGAGATTGGTTGGAGAGCAGACAATAGTAAATAGTTCTGCTAGATTGGGTGATTGGAAAATCTAGTGGTGTCCAATGGATTGATAACCAGCAGCCAGTGCTGGTTGGAAAATCATTACATTCGGCCCCGAGAGGTCATGTGGGTCAATTTGATCAGTTTAACAGCAGCAACATTTGGCGAAATGAGACAAAGTTTATTGAATTGATTATTCAGCCCACCCCCACCCAAGAAGAAGTTCAGCCTTTGTGGTTGGGATAAAACAGCAAGTGAACCAGCGCTACTGGCTGGCAGGGTGCTCCATGCAGTACCCCAGCTGGGGGGATCATACAGAGAACTATTGGCTTTGTGTCATGCTGCCATTTGGGGCAATAGAGTAGGTGGCAGGGGTCACTGTCTTTATAAAAAAAAAAAAAATGGACAATCCACACAACGGTAATAATGAGCCAGCTCACCTGATGCCTGCCCCATGTGCCTCTTCTCATTTTCCTGCAGCGCCAGGTAGAAGCTGTAGCATTTCTCTACATTGTGCCCATCTCTAAATCCCATTCTGCCATGACCACGTGAACAAGTGACAGCCACTCAGTCCCTTGGGAACACTCAATGCAAGTCACAACGGTCTCTGCTCACATCTCATGAAGCTGCCCCATTACCTGCCCTCCCAAATGCAGCCATGACCAGGAAAGAGGAGTGAAGCAAGTGGCTTGTTTTAGAATACATAAAGTATTTACATATATTTAGAGATTTGGAGATGCTTTGAAGTTATTGCATGCCTGAAAAGGGACTTTAAAAGAAAAACCCTATGCCCTCCTTTCAAATTCATTCCTCCAAGACCAAACATAAGTCGTCTAACAGCCACTCTGTCCCTTGGTGCTCAGCATCAGCAGGCATAGCAAGCCACAGTGGTCCCACTCATGAGCCAGAAAGTTGCCCCATGACATGACCTTCCCAGCTCAGCCATGATCTAGAAATGAAAGTAAAGAAAGCAGCTTTGGTTAAAATACATAATGGGGTAAGGAAGGAGGAAGTTAGTATGTTAGTGAAGGGGAGGTTTTTTAATGGCTCCCCTAAGGTAAATACTGCACGTTAGTCACGCCATGTCCAAGCAAAGCTGAAAAAAGAAATACCACTTCTCCCCCACAGCTGTTTTGGAGATGTCTAGCTCTTTAATATTCACCCAGCCCTGGAACCCCTGTGCCTAGCACGTTACCGCCATTGAAATGACCGAACCGTATATGCTCATGTTACAGTAACGAACTGATGAATGAGTGTGGTCACATCCCCTATGTCACCGGAGGGAATCCTGAGGTGCATGGACTCGATTTTAATGCCAGACCTAGAAGCAGCAGCTGCCTGTCCCTTTAGGAACTTCCATGGCATGAGGTATCTTAACAGTAGCTGAAGGTATTTATTTTTAGTCACCTGTGACCCTAAAGTAAAATTTTAGACCCCCTTTCTTGGAGCTTAGTAAGTTTTGTTTAATAAAAAATCCACACAAACTGGGACAAAGCCCCACCCTTTCCTCCCAGCCCTCAGTATATTAACAAGTTTCCAAGAGAAACCGAAGGACTATACGGGGAGGGTAGCAAGGGCCAACCTGAAGGACTCGTGGAAATAGCGTTATCGGGAAGACTAATGGGAGATTTTCTCCGTTCATCCTTCAGAAAGGCACTTGAGAGAATAAACAAGTAATCTAGCTTAAGGGCAGGACACCGAATGAAGAACTCGTCTACCAAAGAATTGTTGAGAGTCAGACAAAAGATCAAGCCAATAATGCTTAACAAAGGTATGAGGAGAAGACCAAATGCCTGCTGTCAGGGAACAGCAGGTCACGTGATCCCACTATCGACCAGGGACCTCCGGACGCACAGAGCGCGTTCCACAAAATCCTTGTCTGAGTCCTGTCAGGAATACCAGGCCAAAGCCTGTGGACACACAGATTCTTGGCTTAAGAGATTGCTCAAGTTAAAATTTAAGGTTTAATGCTATAAGAACACTAGGCAGTGATAACAAACATTTGGCTATGATGGAATATGAAATGATACAGATGATACAAAATGCTGTTCTGAGACGGTTACAGGATACAGGAGTGAGTTACACAGAGAAATAATAGTCAGTTACCTTAATATGCAGTTTGCAGAGTAGTAGTGATGGGGCTCCCACAAGAGGTAAGTGAAGAGCTTGTGGATGGACACCTCCAGCACGTGTGAACCGTGACCTCTCCAGATAAGTGACAAATGCCTGGCTCAGGGTCATCCCTTTTATGTGGTGAGACCCTTTCACTCCCCTCCCTTCTGTGGGACGGGTTGTCACCTTCCACTGTCCTGGAGCGTGATTTAGCCCCTAAAACCCTTTAGGGATTCTAACTTTGGGCAGGGGGGTCGTATGGCTTTGGAAACGGCACCAAACAATTGGGCTGGATGCCGGGCATCCGATGAGTCCAGAAATGGGGTCCCTAAGGTCAGAACCTTAGATCTCCATTTACCTGGTCTTCCTTTATTGCTGAGCCCGCAGTAACCTATCCCCGTGTGCGGTTTTGTGAGCCGGTTATGATTCTGCACCTGGCTTGGTGCTGGGACACATGGTGGTGCCGCTATGGTCCAATTTGTGTTGGTCCCGCTTGTCTGCGGCTTCCATCTTTCATGTGACAAATTCACAGCCAGGGGTCCAGCTAGCTGCAGACCAACTGGAGTCTTCTCAGGCTAGAGGTGTGAGAATTGCAAGCAGGAAGCCTGTGATCTGCCCTGCTTAACCTGTAAATGCTAATTCCTCTTCCTGAGATTAGACCTGTGCATATTGATGACTAAAAGCCTTGACCGGGGGGGGGGGGGGGGGTGAAAAGGGGAACTCCAACTTGCATCTGTGATAAAATGAAATGTAATGTTTGCCCTGTTCCTCACACCTGCCTTACATATTTTGTTGGATCTTTCTGCCCAGGAGGTGGATACTGCCCTGGTTGAGTGTGCTCTAACATAAGGAGCTGGAGTGTCCATACATGTATAAGCTCAGAACATGGACTGCCTAATCAACCTGGCTATTGAGGCTTTGGAGGTGGCTAAACCTCT
This sequence comes from Gastrophryne carolinensis, assembly GCA_027917425.1. Lineage (NCBI taxonomy): Eukaryota > Metazoa > Chordata > Amphibia > Anura > Microhylidae > Gastrophryne > Gastrophryne carolinensis. Next base: position 134,139,906 of record CM051235.1, on the reverse strand, counting down.
ATTCTTTCCACTAAAGGAGACAAACAACCTGTCCATCTTCCTCCAGGTATGTGCATGCTCAAATACAAAATAAGGGATCTTATGACATCTAGAAACTGTGTGTTTCCTACACATCCTCCCGGTTGCCTCGAAAGGATGGGAGAACTATTTTCTGTGACCTGTGGAAGGTAGAGGCGATCTTGGGTAGGTAAAGTGGATGAGGCTTGAGAATGGTCCTATCCGATAGAATTATACAAAGGGACTCTCAAATTGAGAGGGCCTGTAAGTCACTAACCCTGCATGCTGAGGTAAGCAAGCAGAAAACAAATCTTTAGGGTTGAAATTTTGTCAGACCCCCCAGCAAGTGGCTCAAAATTTTATTAGACCCTTAAGAACAAGGGTTACTCACAGAATTAACTGAACTTCTTCCAAGTCTTCAGGTAAATACTTACTGTGGACTCTTTCCTGCTTCCTATAAGGGTTTCACTTACCCTTGAGGACAGCCTTCCTTTTCAGGAGTGCCATTTCAGGATCCAGGCTGGTAAATTTCGATTCTGTAGATTTGGGTAATGAATAGGTTTGGTCTCTGTGGAAGTTGCCATGGAGTGTCCCTGGGCATGTTCTGGAAAGCTTCCGGACTGTGCCAGGGAGTCTACCCCTAGCGCCTCGTCCCATCAACACAGAGAGAAAGTTTTGCATATTGTATTCCTGGCTGTCACAAAGAGATCTATCTGAAGAATTCCCCACCTCTGGGCTATTTGACAAAATACCTCCTGATCTAGCACCCATTCTGACTGTGACATTTCTGTTCGGCTCAGGTAGTCTGCCACCACATTTAGGGATCCTTTCAGAAGTACTGCTGCTAGGGATTGCAAATGGTGTTGAAGGGGGAGAGGAAAAACATATGTCAGCTCCTGAAGAGCTGTGGATATTGTTCCCCCCCTTTAAATTTACATATGCTACTGTTGTGGTATTGTCTGAGCGCACCTGAACATCCCTTCCGGGCAGTAAAAGGAGGAAGGCCTGTTCTACTGCTTTTAGTTCTCTGAAAATCGAGGATCTTGTCTGAACATCTTTTGACCAGTGTGGCTTTGGAGACAAGGCCCCCTGCCAGAGTTTTAACCAAATAGCTCATCTGGCTGAATATACTATGCTTGAGGCCCTGGTCGTGGCTCTAACTGCCTTGGCGGAAGTGTCCTCTAGGAAGGAGATTGGCCCTAAACATACAGGGGAGAGTCTCCAAAAGGGGCTTGTTTTGGAGTATCATTTTCTATGTATCCCTTCAGGTTCTGAAGCAAGGCTCCAAGATTTCTAGCAACACAATCTTATGCCAGGGTTGGTTGAAGGTAAATGAGGCTGCATCCCAAGCACTTTTGAGGATTCCATCTGTGCGTCTGTCCATAGGGTCTCTAAGTGTACCTGAATCTTCCAAACTCAGGTCTGAGGATCTGGAGACCTGTGCCGGGGGGCATCCAATTTTGGACATTTGGAACAGGAGGCACAGGTGGTCTCTTCATACGGAAATTTACGCTTAATGTATTTGGAGAAAGAGCTTTCTCTCTGGAAACCATTCATTTTTAAACCAGACCTTAAACAAACATCATTTAATGAAAAGTCCAAACCCTTCAAAAACTATTTCTCAGCATCTAAAATTAATATATTTTACGTTTTTAGTCACTTACTTTTTATTCTTTCTCCCACTGCGCTGCAAATCTGCTCAAGACTCTAGGATACGAGTGCCGCCATCTTGCCTCAGAAGCATCACACATATTGAGTAGAGGGGGCAAAAGTGCAGGGAGCGGGTTATAGCTGTGCTTTGCAGAGCTGTGGTCAGGGAAAGGACAGCAATCCCACAATGCAGAGCGGCAGAAGACACTTCATGTCTACAGGCAGCCTGAGACTCCATGGGCCGCCATCTTTGATGTTTAAAGGCTCAGAAAATGCAGAAGATGCAGGTAGGATGATTTTTAAAGTGAACATCTGTACGTACAGGGTGGGCATATAAGATATGCTCTTATTCAGGGTGAAGGTCCAGTTTAATTAAATTAGACAAGGAAGAGTGAATCGGAAAAGATCTTTCCATTCTACCCATGAATCGTATCATAAGCCGATAGAGTCTGTTCATCGCTTGAAGTTTCCAAAGAGCGTCAGTTTCCTCTGACATCCTATTCTTTGGGCCTTTTGGGGTTCCTTCTTCCTGAGACCCCTGAGAGGGAGGCTGCACAGCTCTGGTATACCTGCTCCGCCAGACAGCCTGGACCAGGGAGGCTGCACAGCTCTGGTATACTTGCTCTGTCACTACCAGTGCATAGGTTTGCTGTGCACATGGGGAGTGTGCAGTGCAGAGATGAAGCAATCGCTTATAATACCCTGGGTGCTGGGACCAGTTAAAGTGGAACAAAACCCAGGAATCTGACTTTCCCAGGTTTTGTTCCATTCCCCTGGGCATCCCAAATAGGGCTGCTGTGTGAGCAGCCCCAGAACATCCCTCACCTCTTTTTGGTTCAAACGGTGCATGCGCAGGCTCTTGTCCAATGAGAGCCGACTGCCGTGACTATGTCAAGTCATGGCAGATGGCTGTCATTGGACAAGAGCCTAATTGCTGTTGGAGAGGGGAAAGGTGAGTTGTTGTGTATCTCACCCGATTTGGGATGCACCTGGTGAAGACCACCGGCTGGGTTTTGTTCTGCTTTTTTTTTTTTTTTTTTTTTTTTTTTTTTAATTGAAGGGCAAAAGAGACAAATTGTAGAAAAGCTAAGGCCTGCTCCAATCAGCTACTAAGGAACTATATAGATTTCTTCCCATTTAGTGAAGGGCGAAATCTCTGAGTAAACTTTCCAAACATTTACATTTTAAAAATACTTACCCTTTGATAAAGTGGGTTTGAGCAGTATACAATGAAGAGGCCAAATAATGGCCAGGCTCACACTGATCCGCCAGGTTACCAGAGAATTCTATGGTTGCCCCCCATCTCCAACAGGGTACCCTGCCCACATTTGCATATAGATCCAGCACTGTGTGGTCAGACAATTTTTTTTTAGTTTCGGCCGTTACAGCTCCAGCACTCAGTAGATGCTGCACAGATGGTGCACTGTATGATAGCAATTTGTGATGAGCCAAACAGACCAAGGGGTGGCAGTGACAGGTGCCCTGTTTGGGGGTTGTGAAAGAGATTGGTGCCCATGCATAGGCATGGGTCCATGTGTTGGCCATGGTTCCAGTGTTCTTCCAAGGCTGCCCTCAACATCTCTGAATGAGCAGAAGTAATATGCTAAAAAGGCACCTTGTCAGGGCTGGGGGTGACCAACTCGGCCTCTGAGCCATAGGTTTAAAGTCCCTATGCCACGAACAAGTACCAGGTATTTCCGAATAGCTGGTGTGGGTACACAGAGGAGCATCCAGTGGTGCATGCATTCCAGTTTAGGAGTTTTCACAGCAAACCCCAGGAATACACACGGATTTGGGATGCTATGCCAGAGAGAAACAACACTTGGGAGAGTAAAAATCTGGCCTCTGGCCTTCCCAATGGACATCCCAAATCGGGATACCCCCCTGTGTGAACCCCCCCAAGCGGCGCCACAAAACTCAGGTGCTTCTGGGCTCCCACACTGATGCAAATATCGGCGGCCCCATCCCCAGCAGCTATGAGCTGTGTGTGCTCCTGCCCCCAGTTAATCAGATAGGCTGGGGGCAGGAGCGCACCCAGGGCTGGGGGTGAGCCGCATTCGTTCCCGCCATAAACAGATTGCCGACCATTACACATATGCACGGCATATGGCTCTGATTGGAGGAGAGCACACGCATGCACCATGGGGTCGTGGAAAGGTAAATTTTTATGGGTGATCTGGGGGGTCTCGGGATTTGTTCAGCTTTAGAGGAATGACGGCCTCCTCAAGGGTTTAAAAATTTCCATGGAGGAAAATGTCCTCAATTCCGGAGGCATGCTGATTTGGGATGCCCTGCTGTGTGTAAGCACTGGGATTGCTGAGTAAACCCACCTAGCCAGAAACCCACAGCACATGTGCGGACCGAATCTCCAATATACTTCTAACTAAGGGACTTACCCGCACCAGGCATTTCTGAATACCTGGTGTGGGTACGTGGAGGAACAGCCTGCGGTGCACACGCTCCATTCAGTTTGATAGTCTATCTGACATCAAAGTGGCTAGCAGAAGCTGAATGGCGCGATAGCCACTAATTGGCTTCCCACATGTGCCATGGGATCACCGGAAGTGAGCAATTCCTGGTGATACACAGATTTGCCAGGGAGAAACAACATCTGGGAGAGTAAAGATCCTGGTTGTTGTTCCTCTATAAGTCCTTTGTGCCCCACCCCCACTTCACAGGTCTGCATTTAAAGTGGACCAAAACCCACGGCAATCGGCTTGGGAATCTTATAGATGACCCTCCCTCCTGGGACATCTAAAATCGGGATGCCCCGCTGTGTGAAACCCCCCAGGTCGCCCCATACACTTACCTTGTTTCCTGGTCCAACTGCGCATGCGCGAGCCACGGCTGCATCCCCGCTATCCCTCTAGCAGAGCGCGTGCCCGTGCCAGGCATTTGTGAATGGCAGCGCAGGCAGGCTCCCTGTTAAGAGGGAAGCGGGAGATGTGGTCGTCAGCGCGTTCGGAGCCGCTGGCCTTAGACAACGTGAAGTCAGCGGCTCGGAGCGTGCTGATTGGACAAGCGGCCCCGCATGCGCCATAGGACCAGGAAGAGGTAAGTTGGCTTTGGCCACTTGGGGGGTTTCACACAGCGGGGCACCCCCGATCAGGGTGCCCCAGGGGAAACAACCAAAACCCAGGATAGTCAAAAGCCCGGGTTTTGGTCCACTCTTACCCCTTGTGCCCTACCCCCCTCCCCAGGTCTGCATTTAACCCCTTGTGCCCTACCCTCCCCCCTCCACAGGTCTGCATTTAACCCCTTGTGCCCTACCCCCCCTCCCCAGGTCTGCATTTAACCCCTTGTGCCCTACCCCCCTCCCCAGGTCTGCATTTAACCCCTTGTGCGCTACCCCCCTCCCCAGGTCTGCATTTAACCCCTTGTGCCCTCCCCCCCTCCACAGGTCTGCATTTAACCCCTTGTGCACTACCCCCCTCCCCAGGTCTGCATTTAACCCCTTGTGCCCTACCCCCCTTCCACAGGTCTGCATTTAACCCCTTGTGCCCTACCCCCCCCCCCCGTCCACAGGTCTGCATTTAACCCCTTGTGCCCTACCCCCCTTCCACAGGTCTGCATTTAACCCCTTGTGCCATACCCCCCTTCCACAGATCTGCATTTAACCCCTTGTGCCCTTCCCCCCCTCCACAGGTCTGCATTTAACCCCTTGTGCCCTACCCCCCCTCCACAGATCTGCATTTAACCCCTTGTGCCCTTCCCCCCCTCCACAGGTCTGCATTTAACCCCTTGTGCCCTTCCCCCCCCTTCCACAGGTCTGCATTTAAAGTGGACCAACACCCAGGATTTTGACTATCCAGGTTCTTGGTCCACTTCGGTGGGGCACCCCCGATCGGGGTGCCCCGCTGTGTGAAACCCCCCCGATCACCCGAAAAACTCACCGCTCCCCGCGCCGACGGACAAGAGATTTGACAGGCGCGGACAAGTGGCTCCCCCGCCGCCACCTCCCGCGCATCACTCTTGACGCGCGCGCGCCCACGCCGGCCATTTACAGACGGCCGGTGCGGGCGCGCGCACGTCTACAGGGGCGCGAGGGAGGCGGCGGCGGGAAGACAAGGTAAGGGGATTTGGGGTGTTTGGGGGGGGTTTCACCCCGCGGGACATCCCGATCTCGGATGTCCCGCGGGGAGGGAGGTGATCGGCCCGGGAATCTCCGATCACCGGAGGGTGATGGTCCACTTTAACCCCTTGTTCCCTTCCCCCCTCCACAGGTCTGCATTTAACCCCTTGTGCCCTACCCCCCTTCCACAGGTCTGCATTTAACCCCTTATGCCCTACCCCCCCTCCACAGGTCTGCATTTAACCCCTTGTGCCCTACCCCCCTCCACAGGTCTGCATTTAACCCCTTATGCCCTACCCCCCCTCCACAGGTCTGCATTTAACCCCTTGTGCCCTACCCCCCCTCCACAGGTCTGCATTTAACCCCTTGTGCCCTACCCCCCCCTCCACAGGTCTGCATTTAACCCCTTGTATCCTCTCCCCCTCCACACTGCATTAACCCCTTGTGCCTTCCTGCTTTACTTAACCCTTTGCATTCTATGACCTGACTCAACAAGTGGGGGCACAAGCACTAAACACAGAATATGACCCTGCATGTGAATATAGAGTGGGCCCTGAGAGTCAGTTCCTCTGATGGGCCCACACCACCCCAATCTCACACCAGTTGCACCGTCACCCCTCAAATACTCAACAAAATTAAGATAAAACACGTTAAAAGACACAATAAAAAGGCTCCCGGCGTATGGATTACCTTGCAGTCTCCCACGCAAGAGCGGACCGAGTACTCCCGGGATTGCAGGTACTTCTCCAGCACGAAGTCAAACTCCTCGTATTTTTCCTGAGCGTGTTGGTCGAGCCTCTGGTAGGCCTGGATGCAGCCACTGCACACCTCATCATCGGTGAGCGAGGAGGAGGCAGCAGCTGTGCCCACAAAGTCCTCCATCAGGTTTTCCAGGCTGCAGTTCAAGCTGTCGGGGTTGGACATGCCCAACAGCAAGTCCAGGATGGTGTAGGTATCACAAAAGGACAGGGTAAAGTTGTTGAAGTAGGCCTTGAGAAAGTTCCTCTTTTGGTTATAGGAGGGGCTCTGGGGCCTGTCGGGCGCGGAAGGCCCCGCGGGGGCGGAGCCGCGGTGGCGCTGTAGTTTGGCGCAGGCGCTCTCCAGGCCAGTGCAGTGCGGCAGAGATTTGGTGGAATTGCTGAGCAAGGTGCCCCAGCAGCTGTGGCTGGGGGTGGCGGCGGCCTGGTGGCTGGAGGAGACGTTGGCCCCGGCGGAGACCAGCCAGAGGTGATTAGACAGCAGGACGGTGAAGAAGAGGAGCGAGGCGAGAGACAGTCGCCATCTCTGAGCCCTCTCGGAGTCGGCGCACGGCTTGTCGTGGCTGTGTCGGGGTTCCCAGCAAAGCTTTAGCACGGCCTCATCTTCCCTTGGATGCATCCAAGCCCCCCTGATCATATTTTAGGGGGTGGGGGTGCTGTCAGTCTCTGGCCACCCCCCACCCCTCCTCCTGGGTATATGCTGGGCTCCCTGTGTCACCTGCCTGCGGCCCGCCGGCCTGCTGCGGGCACCGGGGGCATCATCACCCCCCACCGGGGCAATTACCGAGCGAGTTGCCCTTCCCCTACCCACCCGGGTCACTCAGCGGAATGCGGCCGCAAGCAAGCGCCGAGCAATGAGCAGCCCCCCTCCCTGCGCAGAGATACTGCCCCGGGCCACAGAGCATCAAGGAGACGTCTGCAGGGGGCGCCACACTGCCCCCCCCTCCTCCTCTATGAGGCTGCAGGTGACAGCATCCCCCCCATCCTGCTGCGGCTCCCGCTGCTGCTGCTGCTGGAAGATGCTGCCGCCGCCGTCCTCCTCCCGCTTATTGTTTTCTCTTCCTCTTCTGGTGGGCACTGGTCTTCTGCTCCCCGGGCATCCCGATACTGCTGCTGCCTATTCCCATGCCGCTGCCTCCGAGCCGGGCCTCTGATTTAATCTGTCGCCATCTTCAGCCGCCCAGAGAACACCTTGAGAAATTGATCAGAGGGGAGGGAGCGCGCATGTGCGGGAACCCGAGAGCGCGGGAGCGCGCGCTGCCTGCCCGGCCTTATGCAACGGCCCCTCCATTATTCCTGCTCTCAGAAGAGGGGGCGTCCCTGCTGCTTATCAGCGGAGACCCTCACCATCCTCCTCCTCCTCTCATTCACCAGCCGCTGCCTTTCATTCAGCTTTCCTCCATTCATCAGCCCCATGTGCCCACTTCATGTGCACACTGCATGGTGGCCGTGAGTCAGCGCTGCCCTCAGCTGCTCGCCACACAGCACACAGGGGAGGCCGGCAATGGCCCCATCTCACCACAGCTCTGGCTTCATAAGGCATCCTGTGCACCATGGCTGCACTTTCCTCACACACATAGGAAGAGAGACAAGAGAGGACTGGGGAAAAGAGACAGAAGACTGGGGAATAAGAGAGAAAGGGAATGTGGGAATAAGAGGGAGAAAGGGAACATGGGAATAAGAGAGAGAAAGGGAACATGGGAATAAGAGGCAGAAAGGGAACATGGGAATAAGAGGCAGAAAGGGAAGGCACCCTGTGCACCATGGCTGCACTGGCCTCACACACACAGGAAGAGAGACAGAAGAGGGGACTGGGGAATAAGACAGAAAGGGAATGTGGGAATAAGAGAGAGAAAGGGAACATGGGAATAAGAGGGAGAAAGGGAAGGCATCCTGTGCACCATGGCTGCATTGTCCTCACATAGGAAGAGAGGACTGGGGAAAAGAGACAGAAGAGGGGACTGGGAAATAAAAGAGAAAGGGAAGGCACCCTGTGCACCATGGCTGCATTGTCCTCACACACATAGGAAGAGAGAGAAGAGAGGACTGGGGAAAAGAGACAAGAGGGGAATGGGGAAAAGAGACAGAAGAGGGGACTGGGAAATAAAAGAGAAAGGGAAGGCACCCTGTGCACCATGGCTGCATTGTCCTCACACACATAGGAAGAGAGAGAAGAGAGGACTGGGGAAAAGAGACAAGAGGGGAATGGGGAAAAGAGACAGAAGAGGGGACTGGGGAATAAGAGAGAGAAAGGGAAGGCACCCTGTGCACCATGGCTGCATTGTCCTCACACACAGGAGAGAGAGAGAAGAGGGGTGTGGGGAAAAGAGACAAGAGGGGACTGGGGAATAAGAAAAAGGGAACGTGGGAATAAGAGAGAGAAAGGGAAGGTACCCTGTGCACCATGGCTGCATTGTCCTCACACACACATAGGAAGGGAGAGAAGAGGGTTGTGGGGAAAAGAGACAGAAGAGGGGACTGGAGAATAAGAGAAAGTGAACGTGGGGAGAGAGAAAGGGAAGGCATCCTGTGCACCATGGCTGCATTGTCCTCACACATAAGGAGAGATAGAAGAGGGGTGGGGGAAAAGAGATGGAGGGGACTGAGAAAAAGGAAGATAACGGGAGCATGGGAATAGGAGAAAGGGAACGTGGAAAAAGAGAGAAAGGGAACATTGGAAAAAGACAGAGGGGACTTGGAAATACGAGAGATAAAGGTAAAGAAAACATGGGGAAAAGAGACAGATGAAACAATATAGGAGATAATGGGAAAAAATAAAGAGACTGGGAACAAAGAGAGAGGGGGAGATGAAGCATGAAAGATACAGGATAAAAGAATGTGATGCAAACCAAAAAGTGAAAGCCTGAAGTAAGGTGGAAAGAGATAGATAAATGATAAAGGTGTAAGAGAGAGAGATCACTTGAGCCAGTTAATAGGTGTCGTCTCTGAAGTTGCGCTCTTACACAGAGACTGGTATGGTGCCCTGTGCAACTGCACAGCTTATACAGCCCAACATGGCAGCTCAGTGGCCTCTTTCTCTGTGGTTCTGGCAGGAAAAGCTCCCTCCAATCACTGACGTTATATAACATAGCATGTCCATCTACACAGGCATTGCCATGGAAAGTGGGTCTGATACAGAACCACAATGGACACATTCCTGCCTATTTGGGATCTTGAAATCAGTTAAACACAATGGTTTTCTGTGGCTGAACATCAAGCCCATGGCTCATATTTTCTTTTAATTTTAATTTTTTTTTTTTAATGCATAGATGGCCATTGTATTTTCACTATGTGCATTCACTCAGATTGAGAATAGGCCAGTTACATACAACTAGAGTCTATATAGGTAGAAATGAGCTTGAGTATTTTTCTTTTGCACTATTATATATTTGTTTCTAAATGGCATTACACCGGCCCAACACCCTTACAACAAACAGTGCTCATACGCATCCCTCCCCACGGCGATTCCGATTGCTGCACATAAAAATTCATTTACCTTTTTCTAACTCCTGCTGTGGTCAATTTTAAAAATCATAATGGCATCCCATGAAGCTGCAGGCCGTCTTCAAAGAGGACGTTTCCTAGCCGCTGTGCATTATTCCAGTTAGATTCAAGCAGCAGCATGGATGGGATGCTGGTAAAGGAAGCTCCAAAATGGCTGCTGCCAGGAGAAAAATTGAAGTGGGTGCAGGAGCAAAAGTGCTGACAATGATTCAGTATCATGCAGGGTGGATTTGATTTAAATCTAACTGATTTAAATCACCATTTAAATCACTAGTCAGTAAGGCTTGATTTAAATCAGTGATTTAAATCAAAGTTTCTACCTAAACTAGTTCTTGCTATTTTAACATGCAAGTAGATGAAGATTTTTAGAATCACTTTTTATATTACTTTTTTCTCCCCAGTTTAATGGGTTAATCATTCATATTTGGACACCACTGTTCTGTTGTACTTAGGAAGGAGAAAAAGAATCCTGACCTTAATAACAATTTAAATAGATTTATTCAACTGAAACAATAACAACATTACAGCATAAGTTATTTGCTTAAACAAACATCCATGTTTTGTTAACTAATTTGGCTAAACAAAATATATATATATTTTAAGAAACTTAGACTGTCAGCCCAGCCGACACATGAAAAACTTAAATACTACTGTCCCTGCTGTCCTCTGTAGCTCACTAGTCGTCATCTTCATCATCATCATCTTCTTTGTTCCTATTCATAATCTGGAAAAGAAAAACAAGCTTTCCTGCTTTATTGGGTCCCAACCGATTTCTCAATTTAGAATGAATGAGTCCTAAGGAAGAGAATATTCTTTCAACGCCTGCAGAAGAAGCTACTGCTGTTAAAAGTGAAATCATTACTTGAACAGTCTCTAAATCCAAGCGCTTAAAGCGGTCCTTCACTCTGAATAAGAGTCTATCTTATATGTTTCCCACACCCTGTACATACAGATTGCTCACATTAAAAATCATCCTACCTGCATCTACTGCATGTTATGAGCCTTTAAACATCCAAGATGGCGGCCTATGGAAGCCGCCATTTTATCAGGCAGCCTGCAAACAGGAAGTGCCTGCAAACAGGAAGTGACTGTGCTGCTCTGCATTCTGGGATTGCTGGCCGTTACCTGACCCCAGCTCTGCTCTGTCTGAGCAAAGCACAGCTATAACCCGCCCCCCTGTACCTTATCCCACTCTCCTCAGTAAGTGTGATGGTTCTGAGGCAAGATGGCGGCGCCCGTATCCTAAATTCCTGAACAGAGTTGCAGCCCAGTGGGGGACAGAATAATAAGTAAGTGACTAAAAACGTAAAATATATTAATTTTAGATGCTGGGGAACCGTTTTTTAAGAGTTTGGGCTTTTCATTAAATCACGCTGAAGGTCCGGTTTAAGTGACTTCCAACCTCTGGAAGAGCATGGCATTGTGAATGTTACACATATACAGCCTTTATTCTACTGAGTTAAACAACTCAGCTTTATCTCATGATGGAAGAACCTTTGGATGGTAAAATATTTTCCTCAAAAAGCAGTTTATTGAAAAAAAAATCCGATTTAAATCAAAAAAATCCGATTAAAATCAAATAAATCCGATTTTTTTGATTTTTTTAAAAAAAACATTGATTTTTATCCACCCTGGTATCATGCATGCAGATGGAGGGGAGCCTTTTTTGCTGTTGGTCCAGTTTAAATTGATTGAACTAAAAAAATTGTATGTGCAGGCCTTAACGTGGACCAAAACCCAGGATCTTGGGTTTTGGTTCTTGCCCCTGCGACACCTCAATCGGGGGAGGGGTTTGACACAGTGGGGCATCTCGGTTTTGGATACCCCGGGGAAGGGAATCCAGTGCCCCTGGAATGTTATAGATTTCAGGACCGTTGGGGTGTGGGTTTTGGTCCACTTTAAAGCGGAACAAAACCCACCCGCGACAGGCCTGGAATCTAAGAGATTCCAGGGCTTGCCGCTGGCTTTCCTGTGTGAAACCCCCCGGGGTGCCCAAACACACTCACCTTTTCCCGATCCAACAGCGCATGCACGGGCTCTCGTCTAGTGAGAGACGCTGAACTGATGTAATTCAATAGGCGGCTCTTATTGTTGTCAATGGGGAGTATGCACTGCCCTATCCCCTGCACCCCTGGCGTTGTGCAAACGCTCTCGCCCCAGCCATTCACATAGGCTCCCCATTATAGTCAATGAGAGTCATTTGCCAAAAGATGTAAACATAGCAAACGGCTCTCATTGGCAGAGCACCCGGGCATGCGCCATTGGATCGAGGAGAGGTGGGTTTTACTGGACGAACTGGAGGCATCCCAATTCAGGATCGGAACAAATCTCGGAACCCTGGAGTCTTGGAGGGAGCAGGCTGCCCTTCTCTGGTTTCACCACAACCAGCTCTGGTGGTGGCAGCATGCTTCCTGGTCTGCCTTGAGGTGCGTCCCAGTCATGGGGAGGCAGGCTCTCTTGTTAATTGGTCGCAGTGGGTGGATCATGGGAGCTAGTGCTGCTGATATGCCAGGGGTCAATATGGATGCTCTTAGTTTTGGGCCGAAATAGGCAGCAAGGTAAGTTTTTTTTTTCTTATTCTAGCAGTGGACTAATGGTTGTCTACATCAAGACTAGCGATGAGCCGAAGCAGGAACAATCTTCCAGCCCTTGGACCCCATACCAGAGTGTTAAAAAATAAATAAAAAATACATTAAAACATTTATGTAAATGTACCTCTCAGCATCTTCCTCCTCCTGTCCTCTTTTCAGGTTCCTTGTGAAATCCCCCTTGATGAATGTCCCAATTCCCACTGGTAGAGTGGGGGGGGGGGGGGGCAGTGAATGATGCAGAGAGGTTTTTTTTTCCATTGTATTTTTTTCCTATCTGTGAATTTGTAAGGGTTCCCTATAGCAGTTCTCCACACTGTATTGGCTGGCATACCACCTGCTGGCACCGGATGGGTGGCATGTCAGATGATTTGGCACCAGATGGGTGGCATGCCAGATGATTTGGCACCGGATAGGTGGCATGCCAGATGATTTGGCACCAGATGGGTGGCATGCCAGATGATTTGGCACCAGATGGGTGGCATGCCAGATGATTTGGCACCAGATGGGTGGCATGCCAGATTATTTGGCACCGGATGGGGGTCATTCCAAATGATTTGGCATCAGAGGGGTGGCATGCCAGATGATTTGGCACCGGAGGGGTGGCATGCCAGATGATTTGGCACCGGAGGGGTGGCATGCCAGATGATTTGGCACAGGAGGGGTGGCATGCCAGATGATTTGGCACAGGAGGGGTGGCATGCCAGATGATTTGGCACCAGATGGGTGGCATGCCAGATGATTTGGCACCAGATGGGTGGCATGCCAGATGATTTGGCACCGGATGGGTGGCATGCCAGATGATTTGGCACCAGATGGGTGGCATGCCAGATGATTTGGCACCGGAGGGGTGGCATGCCAGATGATTTGGCACCAGATGGGTGGCATGCCAGATGATTTGGCACCAGATGGGTGGCATGCCAGATGATTTGGCACCGGATGGGTGGCATGCCAGATGATTTGGCACCAGATGGGTGGCATGCCAGATGATTTGGCACCGGATGGGTGGCATATCAGATGATTTGGCACCGGATGGGTGGCATGCCAGATGATTTGGCACCGGATGGGTTGCATGCCAGATGATTTGGCACCGGATGGGTGGCATGCCAGATGATTTGGCACCGGATGGGTGGCATATCAGATGATTTGGCACCAGATGGGTGGCATGCCAGATGATTTGGCACCAGATGGGTGGCATGCCAGATGATTTGGCACCAGATGGGTGGCATGCCAGATGATTTGGCACCAGATGGGTGGCATGCCAGATGATTTGGCACCAGATGGGTGGCATGCCAGATGATTTGGCACCAGATGGGTGGCATGCCAGATGATTTGGCACCGGATGGGTGGCATGCCAGATGATTTGGCACCGGATGGGTGGCATGCCAGATGATTTGGCACCGGATGGGGGGCATGCCAGATGATTTGGCACCGGATGGGTGGCATATTAGATGATTTGGCACCAGATGGGTGGCATGCCAGATGATTTGGCACCAGATGGGTGGCATGCCAGATGATTTGGCACCAGATGGGTGGCATGCCAGATGATTTGGCACCGGATGGGGGGCATGCCAGATGATTTGGCACCGGATGGGTGGCATATTAAATGATTTGGCACCAGATGGGTGGCATGCCAGATGATTTGGCACCGGATGGGTGGCATGCCAGATGATTTGGCACCGGATGGGTGGCATGCCAGATGATTTGGCACCGGATGGGGGGCATGCCAGATGATTTGGCACCGGATGGGGGGCATGCCAGATGATTTGGCACCGGATGGGGGGCATGCCAGATGATTTGGCACCGGATGGGTGGCATATCAGATGATTTGGCACCAGATGGGTGGCATGCCAGATGATTTGGCACCGGAGGGGTGGCATGCCAGATGATTTGGCACCGAAGGGGTGGCATATCAGATGATTTGGCACCAGATGGGTGGCATGTCAGATGATTTGGCACCAGATGGGTGGCATGCCAGATGATTTGGCACCGGAGGGGTGGCATGCCAGATGATTTGGCACCGGATGGGGGGCATGCCAGATGATTTGGCACCGGATGGGGGGCATGCCAGATGATTTGGCACCGGATGGGTGGCATGCCAGATGATTTGGCACCAGAGGGGTGGCATGCCAGATGATTTGGCACCAGATGGGTGGCATGCCAGATGATTTGGCACCAGATGGGTGGCATGCCAGATGATTTGGCACCAGATGGGTGGCATGCCAGATGATTTGGCACCGGATGGGTGGCATGCCAGATGATTTGGCACCAGATGGGTGGCATGCCAGATGATTTGGCACCAGATGGGTGGCATGCCAGATGATTTGGCACCGGATGGGTGGCATGCCAGATGATTTGGCACCGGATAGGTGGCATGCCAGATGATTTGGCACCGGATGGGTGGCATATCAGATGATTTGGCACCAGATGGGTGGCATGCCAGATGATTTGGCACCAGATGGGTGGCATGCCAGATGATTTGGCACCAGATGGGTGGCATGCCAGATGATTTGGCACCAGATGGGTGGCATGCCAGATGATTTGGCACCAGATGGGTGGCATGCCAGATGATTTGGCACCAGATGGGTGGCATGCCAGATGATTTGGCACCGGATGGGTGGCATGCCAGATGATTTGGCACCGGATGGGTGGCATGCCAGATGATTTGGCACCGGATGGGGGGCATGCCAGATGATTTGGCACCGGATGGGTGGCATATTAGATGATTTGGCACCAGATGGGTGGCATGCCAGATGATTTGGCACCAGATGGGTGGCATGCCAGATGATTTGGCACCAGATGGGTGGCATGCCAGATGATTTGGCACCGGATGGGGGGCATGCCAGATGATTTGGCACCGGATGGGTGGCATATTAGATGATTTGGCACCAGATGGGTGGCATGCCAGATGATTTGGCACCGGATGGGTGGCATGCCAGATGATTTGGCACCGGATGGGTGGCATGCCAGATGATTTGGCACCGGATGGGGGGCATGCCAGATGATTTGGCACCGGATGGGGGGCATGCCAGATGATTTGGCACCGGATGGGGGGCATGCCAGATGATTTGGCACCGGATGGGTGGCATATCAGATGATTTGGCACCAGATGGGTGGCATGCCAGATGATTTGGCACCGGAGGGGTGGCATGCCAGATGATTTGGCACCGAAGGGGTGGCATATCAGATGATTTGGCACCAGATGGGTGGCATGTCAGATGATTTGGCACCAGATGGGTGGCATGCCAGATGATTTGGCACCGGAGGGGTGGCATGCCAGATGATTTGGCACCGGATGGGGGGCATGCCAGATGATTTGGCACCGGATGGGGGGCATGCCAGATGATTTGGCACCGGATGGGTGGCATGCCAGATGATTTGGCACCAGAGGGGTGGCATGCCAGATGATTTGGCACCAGATGGGTGGCATGCCAGATGATTTGGCACCAGATGGGTGGCATGCCAGATGATTTGGCACCAGATGGGTGGCATGCCAGATGATTTGGCACCGGATGGGTGGCATGCCAGATGATTTGGCACCAGATGGGTGGCATGCCAGATGATTTGGCACCAGATGGGTGGCATGCCAGATGATTTGGCACCGGATGGGTGGCATGCCAGATGATTTGGCACCGGATAGGTGGCATGCCAGATGATTTGGCACCGGATGGGTGGCATGCCAGATGATTTGGCACCAGATGGGTGGCATGCCAGATGATTTGGCACCGGAGGGGTGGCATGCCAGATGATTTGGCACCGGATGGGTGGCATGCCAGATGATTTGGCACCGGATGGGTGGCATGCCAGATGATTTGGCACCGGATGGGTGGCATGCCAGATGATTTGGCAACGGATGGGTGGCATGTCAGATTATTTGGCACCAGATGGGTGGCATGCCAGATGATTTGGCACCGGAGGGGTGGCATGCCAGATGATTTGGCACCGGATGGGGGGCATGCCAGATGATTTGGCAACGGATGGGTGGCATGCCAGATGATTTGGCAACGGATGGGGGGCATGCCAGATGATTTGGCACCGGATGGGTGGCATGCCAGATGATTTGGCAACGGATGGGTGGCATGCCAGATGATTTGGCAACGGATGGGGGGCATGCCAGATGATTTGGCACCGGATGGGGGGCATGCCAGATGATTTGGCACCAGATGGGTGGCATGCCAGATGATTTGGCACCGGATGGGTGGCATGCCAGATGATTTGGCAACGGATGGGTGGCATGCCAGATGATTTGGCAACGGATGGGTGGCATGCCAGATGATTTGGCACCAGATGGGTGGCATGCCAGATGATTTGGCACCAGATGGGTGGCATGCCAGATGATTTGGCACCAGATGGGTGGCATGCCAGATGATTTGGCACCGGATGGGTGGCATGCCAGATGATTTGGCACCGGATGGGGGGCATGCCAGATGATTTGGCACCGGATGGGGGGCATGCCAGATGATTTGGCACCGGATGGGTGGCATGCCAGATGATTTGGCACCAGATGGGTGGCATGCCAGATGATTTGGCACCAGATGGGTGGCATGCCAGATGATTTGGCACCGGAGGGGTGGCATGCCAGATGATTTGGCACCGGATGGGTGGCATGCCAGATGATTTGGCACCGGATGGGTGGCATGCCAGATGATTTGGCACCGGATGGGTGGCATGCCAGATGATTTGGCACCGGATGGGTGGCATGCCAGATGATTTGGCACCGGATGGGTGGCATGCCAGATGATTTGGCACCGGATGGGTGGCATGCCAGATGATTTGGCACCGGATGGGTGGCATGCCAGATGATTTGGCACCGGATGGGTGGCATGCCAGATGATTTGGCACCGGATGGGTGGCATG
Organism: Gastrophryne carolinensis; assembly: GCA_027917425.1. Taxonomy (NCBI): domain Eukaryota; kingdom Metazoa; phylum Chordata; class Amphibia; order Anura; family Microhylidae; genus Gastrophryne; species Gastrophryne carolinensis. Next base: position 134,122,480 of record CM051235.1, on the reverse strand, counting down.
CCAGATGATTTGGCAACGGATGGGTGGCATGCCAGATGATTTGGCAACGGATGGGTGGCATGCCAGATGATTTGGCAACGGATGGGTGGCATGCCAGATGATTTGGCACCGGATAGGTGGCATGCCAGATGATTTGGCACCGGATGGGTGGCATGCCAGATGATTTGGTGTGTTACTTGCTGGCATCTGAAGAGGGGTGATTTGAAACAAAACAGCAAGATCCAAGTTCGAATCTGGCTTTGGCCTGGATCCAAAGAACATCACTAATCAAGACTGAGTTGTTGAACCTCAATAGCATTTGTTTTAAAATGTACTCGATAATTACATTGGATTGAGTAAAAAAGCGTTATAAATATCATGTGAAGAAATGATTGTATTCATGAACTTAAGCCCTTTAATATCTATTTTTATTGATTCAGTTACATTATCTAAATAAATGAGTGGGGGGGGGGGGGTAAAGCAGTTCATTACTTCATTTCATTACTACTAATTTACTGCTGAAGCACATAGCAGACAGGACTTGTTACTATTCCCTCGAGAACGAGACATAAATCCTTATCTTAATATAGTGGCCACAATACACTGCTTGCCACCCTATTATCTCTCTGCCAGTCTTCATTGGCTTTTCCAATAAAAGCACAACATCTTCAGCCAAAGATAATTAACAGCATCGGGATGTCAATAAAAGCAAGAGCACACCTGTGTCCACTATTTTGACTCTAACATGTTTTATATTTTTTTAAAGGCAACTTTGCACATGCAATCGAATCTCCATAGACATTAACAGAATATTGTTGCAGTCTAAACACAGCAAGCAGGCTGCATTTGCTTGGCCACAACAGTGAGTTGGGACCATAGGGAGTTATTGTAGAATTATTTTGCGGTGCTGCTGAGGCCGATGGAAACTGGACAAATGCGTCTGCATCCAAAAAGGCCCCTAAAAAGGAACAAAACTCAGGGTTTTCACTATCATGGGTTATGTTCCTCTCCCTGGGGTATCCTGATTTGGGATGCCCTGCCATGTGAATTCCCCCAGATTACCTTATTTACTCACCTTTTTGTCCAATCAACTCAAATCCAGTTGCTCAAAAGTCAGAGAGGTTTATTCATCAAGGGATAGCGGCAGGTAGTGCCTCGTAGCGGCAGGCAGCATCTGGTGTACGCAATACCACATTTATGAAGGCGATTCTGGTGAGTGACTAACAACGCCATGTAGCGTATGATTCATCATTACAGGTAGCTCAGCGTATAGCGCCGGCGCTCTAGCTTCCAGAGCCCCAGGTATTACCTGTCGCTCTCCCATACATTTCAATGGACGTTCCTTTTCTTCTGTTTAAACAGGGTATTTTGTTTTTATTTATTTTTTCTCTCAAATAATTGTGTCACTTCTCTTGGCCTAGAAAAAGTCATTTTTTGGATTGGATTTTTTATATTTTTATGCAGAATTGTCATTACAAGTCTGGCATTAAAGTATTACTGTCACAATGTTACAACAATGTTATTCCATGTGATTTCGCTTTGTTACTGGTGGATATGTGTTCAAAAACAGACTTTAATCACACAGCGTCTGCCGCTCTATGCTAAAGCCACCAGATCCAGAGCGCCTACGCTCTTTTTGTTGAATATGGTGTGAGTCGCTAGGAGTCGGTCGCACTGAGCTGGCGCTATCTTTCGCTCGCTGCAACACTGTACTGTGTACAGTGTTAGGATGCCCAAGATACATCTCATTCATTAATGCCGGCCAGGTTACTACAGTGACTGAGGCGATCTGTTACAGCGCCTGATAACCGATCACAGCGTATACTAGCGTTCGCTTTAAGCGCTGCTACGCTCATCTGCTGATACCTGGATGAACCAGCCTCAGAGCTGCTTAGTAAAGCTGAATGGAGCTTAGCTGATGGGCGCTCTCCTTCTGTGTGCATAGCCATATCAGCCATTCAGAAATGTCTGGCGCAAGTTCGTGCAAAAGCAGGATGGATGTCGTTGGGACTTGCACATGGCCATGGAATCTCTGGCGAGGTGAGTTAACAATGCAGTCCAAGGGAATTCACACAGTGAATGACCATAGGGAATCGGCCTGCCCGGAAGTCTTCAGTGCCAGTCCAAGAGGCTTTGGTTCCTCTTTAAGTGCTATATAGATACTAAGTGCTATACAACATACATTGTGATATGACTGCTAAAAATAAGGATAAAAATGATATCACCAGGTCAGTGGAAATGGAGCCAAGTCCCCTCACCAAACAGCCTCATAGACCATCGACGCGTTGCGTGCGTGGTCACCCAGCACTTCGTCAGGACGTGTCAGGGGCTACCTCCTCACTCCCTTTTATGCTGTGTATAATGCCAATGAAATGAGTGCAACCAAACATGTGGTGGTGTCCCCTCCCCCGGCCGGGGGATTCTAATTAGACACCTGCTGGGCAGATCATGTCCGCCCAAAAATTACATAGGCTGGACCATGTAATGTTAAAACGCCGATGCGCACGAACGTGCGGCCCCGCCCCCCCGGCGCACTCCCCTGCAGTGGGAGCCGCCCACCCGCCGGGGACGCCGACATGCGCGAGCTGCTGAGATCAGATGCCCTGATCTCAGTACTTAGTATTTCTAACAGTTCTTTTGTGGCAGACAAAATTTGAGTATGATATTTTTTAGTCTAAATAGGCCATTTATACTGCTGGAGACCTCCTCAGCACCAGGTTTATGTTTTTGGAGTAAAAAATGCCATTCACTTTCATTATCTGCCTAGAGTCAGTATTTAGATGCCGCCGGTATTTTGCAGTTAAAGGTGCTAGTGCAGAGGCGGATAGCCTTAGGGAGCATTCCCGGTGGACCGCACTTCTTTGGGGCCAGTTGGGCCGCTGCTTCTAACACACTCATCCAATTAATGCATCCCTAGGCATCATCCTAGCACCCCAGTACCTGGCACCACGGTACCCACCTGGCCAACAAACTCCTGCCTATATTTTGCCACCTATTCTATGGCATCAGAACAATAGATGTGGGGGGGGCATACCTCCACACTTATTAAAGCTTTAGTACCATCAAGTTGGCCTAGGAGCTGACCCTGAAATTCTATAGCTGGGAAAATCCCAGGCTGATTTTTGGCCCCAGTCTGCCACTGGGCTAGTGGAAATTAAATTTTTGAATGCAAACCAACATTCAAACATATCTGTCTCCTTACCCCTGCAGCCCTCTGTGCATACTATGCGCAAGCTAAAGACCAGGAATAATTACTTCTCTTCCATCCCTTACTGCCGATCATAGTTCTGCAGGTAAGTTTCAGTGAATGGAAGCTGGGCAGTAGACTAAAATAATGGTCAGTGTGCAATGGAGAAAATTCTGCCCCTCTCAACCAATCCCATAGCGCTGCTGCTGTCCCATATAGGCATGTGCCATGCCGTGCCTTCACCTTAGCAGCAGGCAATGCCTCTTTCCTATGACTATGAGCCCAATATGGGTGTATGAGGAGTCTGTCTTATGACCTGCACCTCTAACCGTGACACTGAATCATCTGCAGAAAATGAGATGACTAAGATAAAGGCGCCCTTAATAGCCTTGGAGCCAAGGGCAATTGCTTTGCTTGCCCTGCCCTGAATGAAAGTCAAGGATTTTTCCACTTTAAAAGTTTAGAGTACATGTTTTTAAAATGAGGCATTCAAAAAAGCAGGCACCATCAAGTTCAGCAATGCATCTTTTTGGCATCACCCAGTTCCTTTGCTCTGGCCTCACTTCTGGTACAATATCTTTTGTCATATAGGTGTCAGGGGGGCGTTAAGCAGCTTTTAGCTGCAAGGCGTATTTATTCACTAGCTGCGCTGGTCCTAGTTTTGTTCCAGTTAAAACAGTGATATAGCTGAAGAAGCAGACATTACTGCAGACACTAGAGAAAGGTTTGCATTTCCCTGGTGCCAGATTTTTACCCTGACCTCCAATGTTGTAGTCATTAGTATAGTGCTTCAAAGCATTACTGAAGGCTAAACTTTCTTGGAGGATACAGTTTATCACTGGCTCTTTTCTTCCACTATTTTCATGCTGACTTCCCTCATGGCCCCTCTGCATGTTTCTTCCTTTATTGGCAATAGTTAGTGAGCTCACTTGTGATTGCAGATGACCCTGGAGCTAGATTCTCTGTCCAGTGAGTATGGTGAGAAAAGTTTTATTTATTTATTTTTTTTTAACCAGTAATGCAGTTTTGAATAAAAAAATGTGATCTGGTCATTTGGGGGATACATCACAAATGAATCTTTTTTCCTTTTATTTGGCATTGGTTATGGAATTTGGGGATGGAGCTGTCCAGGAGAGAAAGTGCTGAAGTGCTCGCCTCCTTGTCCTGCATTTTACATACCTTCATACTGTATTTTCTTCCCAGTTAATGAGTTCATGCCTATGTAGAAAGCAGAAATTCCCCTATGTTTGGTATTTAAAGAACATCTCTAGAAACTGACAGGCTTGGGGAAAAAAACATGAGCTTTGTTTGATTAGACCACTAATGTGAGATGCAAAGACCAGAAATAGAGGCACAATTAACATAAAGCAGACTTTTCTGTTGATACACTTGTGGCTGCCTGATTAGCTTTGCATTCTGAGAGTGTGAGGCTTCTCCTGTTCACTTGATTTAGCAAGTATCAATGCCATACTCCTTAACAGTTAGAGTTTTTTTATTCTGTGCCATGTTGTTAGGGCACATGAGAATAAATGGAAGTATCATACATAATAAGTTGGTTTTAATAAGTGCTAAACAAGGCAATAAAGAACCCAAAAGTTCAACCAGAAGAGACATGAAAGAAACGTTAAACCAGTTTTACTGCACCAATGTGCCTTCAAGTGGACCTATCACCGTCTGTGCCGGCACTGCAGTCTAAAAGTCTCTTGTGACCCTGGGGCATCCTGATTTGAGATGCCCCGCTACGTGAACCAACCGCACAGGTCCACAAACACACAACTTTTAAGCCATCCCACACCACGATCACAGTCCAAGGCCGAATTTCTGCAGCTGAGGGGTGCTCCTGCGCCCAGCCAATCGGCGTGCTGCACACTGCTTCCCTGCAGAGATGTGGCTGCTCCCTAAACCGGCGCTCAGTTCAAAACACTGCTTTATGCCGTGCATTAATATGGATTAGAGCAGGTGCATGTATTGTGGGAACAGCAGTAAGGTCAGTTGCATTAGCGATCTGGAGGTTTCCCACAGCAGGGCATCGCATATAGGGATGTCATAGTTAAACTGACCAATCACCAGGATACTGAAAATCTTGGTGATAGCTCCACTTTAATGTGAACCAACATTCTAAACTGACTCTTGGTCCATTTACGATGTTACCTATAAAACATCCACTAGCGTGTTTCCTTACTGAATCCCCTTGACCCATGCTGCATACTCACCTAGTTCCAGTCCTGCAGAAGTCAAATGCATTCACAGAGCACATTGTAGTGCAGCAGCATGCCTGCTTTCTCCACTCTGTGTGCCCCTGCCTGCAGACTATTAGGCATGTTAAGCTAAGAGTGGGAATGCAGCTGCAGAGCACAGCTGAATGTAGCATTTGACCACCATGGATCCTGGAACTGGGCAAATATGCACCACAGGCCAGGGAGTTTCATAGCAATACGCACTGTTGGGCATCCAAAATCAGAATGGCCTCTCGAGGAACATACTAAGTTGAACAAGAGTCTGTACAAATTCTTGATCCACTTTAATACAGTACAAAAAACACGTGTCATTTTGAAGCGGACAAAAACCCTAATCATCCAAACCTACTTCCTAAAAGCCCTCCGCACGGGTATTCCAATTTGGGACACCCAGCTGTGAGAACCCCAGTGTGCCTTAAAGTGGACCAAAAGTCTAAATAGACACAATGACAACTCATCTCAGGTAATGTCACAGCACACAGGTATGGTAGCCAAAAGTTAGCATTAATGGAACTGCAGACAAGAAGGTATCAAAGCAGACAGACACTCAATGGCAGGCAGGATAGGTGAAAGCATCAGCATGTTTTATTGTTGAAGAGTTATGAAAAGAAGGTTTCATATTTTAAGCCACAATACAGTCAAATACACTGTTCATAGACCAAATAAACTTGCATCGCTTGTAGAAAAGCAAACACAGGTATAAATGCATCCATGTAAAGGTTCACTGTAAGGGTTAAATCAGCTTGTGTCCTTCAGTCAGAAAGGCACAGGTACATTTGCTTATCAGAACATTTCAGCATAGGGTTAAACAGGCTTGTGTCCTTCAAGAAGAGAACACAGTTATTCTTGCTTGTCAGCACATTTCAGCATAAATACAATGTAGGCCTTTTTCCAGAGGGCTTTTTGGGCAGCCACCACTCCACTTTGAGCTGAACACTATGATCTATGGGGTATCGCAGACTGGGATGCTGAATTGCCCAACATCAGCATAGAGACCGTCGGGCTTCAAGCTAATAAAACACATGGGAAACCTCTACACCATAGGCATCCAAGCCCACACCATTGCCCAACACAAAGGCTTGCCATGTGTGTTGGGGAATGGTCATTTTTTTCAATGGACACCAGCTATACACAGACCATGCCTACCGACTAGCCAAAACCAGATCTTCAGCAGGACTGCTATTAAAGTAAGTTGACTTTTGTTTAAATCACACGTGTGTGTAGGGAATACTGGACAATAGAGGACTGGTGGGCATAGAGCAGTTACACTTACCTTGTAAGTGTAACTGTTTCCTGCCTGCCCACTCACCCACCAGTCCTTTATTGTCCCATGCTCCCTACAAACACACATGCTTATGCGATGTGACTCATTGGGGGTATTGCTGTAGTACCTTTGGGGGGAGGGATGAACACTGCCTGTTATGGGGTTCTTGGGGGGACACTGCATACTGCCTGTTTTTTGGGGGGGTTCTGCCACAATGCCTGCTATTGGGTGCTTGGGGGGTATTTTAGCACACCATTTGGTTCGGAATATTATATATTTTCTTCTAAACCTTATGTACGTTTTACGGTCAGGTTATAGTGTGAAAAATATGGTAATTGGTCTTTTGCACTCCTCTTTTGCTCCATTTCTCCTCTGTGTCCAGTATGCAAATCTGACTGAGCTCAAATGAGTATCCTGTGTCTTTCAGGTGTAGGTACGCTGTAGAGGAGTTGGCTTATCTACGCCAAGCCATACACTGGTATAATGGCAGGAGTGTACATAGGTTTCACAGGGCCCCATAGCAAAAGTCCTAGTGGGCTCTCCCCTCAAAAAAGGCTTAACCTTGCACCATTTAACAGAATGCCGGGGGTAAACAATGCACTGGCATCTTATTTTCACGCTGCAGAACCTATAGCTCCAGCCCCTGGCACACCAGCAGAAATTGTGCCCAGTGCATACTGGGGCAGCACCATTCAGACAGCTTGCACAAGGCCCCCTTCTCTCACAGGCCTGGTAGCAGCTGCCTTCCTTGCCTCTATCTGTCAGAAAGCGTGTGAACACTGGTGGAGAAAAAGGAAAGTATATTGCTACAATACAGATTGCATAAAGCGAGTGTTTGGCAAGCGGGTAAGATACAAAGTGAGTAAATACTAGGTGGACCTTACATAAAGGGGCCTTATAGATGGGGATTGTTTTTAGCAACTGTGATTTGCATTTTTTTTCTGGCTGTATAACATATATATATATATATATATATATATATATATATATATATATATATATATTGTGAGGATCAGCTCTGGTAGACAGCAGGATGTTAGCAGTATAGAGGCTCAGAGGCGAAAAGTTCAACTTAAAATCCGTGTTTATTCACACAAAACGTCCATAACACAAAATATCCTTTTTGGGTTACATCACCTTTTCAGGAAAAGTGCCACAGAATTGCATCAGACAGGCAACGTCCAAGCTTGCACACTTGAAGCCGAATCCACCTCGGGTCCACATGAAATAGCCTGTATAAGAGCTTCCAGCCAGGCACTCAGAGTCTCACTCCACAAGTGAGCTCTAGACACAGCCAGTGCACAGCTGACTCCCCAGACTATTTATGCGGCCCGCAAAACCCGGACCTGGGTAGGGGGATGGAGTCCCACCCTGCTCTACTCCATCCCAGTAAAGCCGTCCTAGGTTAGCCTTTCGGCTATACTAACATTTTAGCAGCAGACTGCCATTAGCAGCTGATGCTGGAGAAAACTATACAGCTTTACTGCGCCAAGGCCAGGTACCTTGCTGCCACATACCTACCGTCAATGACGGCACCTTGCACCTTACCACAATATATATATGTCATGCTTGAGTTTCATCTTCTTTTCTTTTCCCTAATGCTTATCTTAACCACTTTATACTTTGACATCTTCTTTTCTTCTTCCTAATGTTTACCTTAACCACTTTCCACTTTGGCATCTTCTTTTCTTCTTTCTAATGCTTACCTTACCCACTTTCCACTTTGGCATCTTCTTTTCTTCTTCCTAGTTGTATATTTGGGATGCCCACATGGATATAATGTCAACATTACTCTGGTGGCAGGCTCCCAGTGCCTTAAGGTGGGTGGCTCGCTATGGCTGTGGCCAGCTCCTCAATATCCCCCACCAGCCTATTCACAGCAGATGTCAGCACCTGCAGGTGCTGCTGCTTCTCTATTGTGTGTGTTGTAAAAGAAAAAATGAAAATGATTTGTGTCTGGCCTCTGCTTCCTGACAACATGTGTAAGAAGCCATGTAGTAGAAAACAAAAACAATAGTTAGTGAATGTGTTAGAGGTGTTTCTTGGTTTCTCTTTTGTGTGTGGTACATCACCCACCTTCTTCTTCTTCTGGGATTGGAGCACCTCCACCCCCTCGCTGCTCACCAGCGGGGACATTTTGGTCATCTAGAAGGAAATGTCACAACATTACACATTACAACACATATGTGTGTCTGTGTAATCCCGTCTGTGTTTATGTATGATGCTCATACTTGACTCCTCCTGTCCTCCATCATTCTCAGACTCCCTCCCTGCCATCTGGGCCTCCTCCTCTGCAGGTTTGTCCAGGTGAGCTTGGGGCTCACCAGCAGAGGAGCTGGAGGTCATTGGCACTTGTCTGCCACCACTTCCACTTCCACCAGATCTTTGCAGCCTTGGCCAGACTCTTCGCCTCCGGGTGGGCTGCACTCTTGTGTGGGATTCTGACACTAGAAGAGAATAGCATTCTTTTAAATACAGGCCTGCCTAATGTGATTGGAGTAGTGAATGTACTGGCAAGACTTGTCAATTACTTGGGAATAGGTTCAGGAAAAAACCTCTACATTCGGGGCTTCTTCCTCCGTTTCAGGTCTGACCAATGCTGCATGATCTGCATGAATGTGTAGGTGGTGTCTGTGTCCTCCTCCAGCATTGCTACCACATCAAGTGCCAATGATCTCTTAGCATATATGTCAGGCAGGAAGTCATATCGGTATTTCATCATCATCAAAAATGTAGAACAAGAACATAGAAATTAATAAACTACATCATATACATATTCAAAATAAGCCTAGCAACCGCTATAGCACTGCATTAATGTATTTCTGCATCCTTGTTTTTGTTATGTTAGTGGCCGTTGTTAGTACCACCTGTTATCTTGCTTTCACACCCAGCTAGGCACCAATAGATCCACCTTGCCCATGTGCGCACTAGTTTTTGCTTGTAGTAGATAGAAAATAGCGGCATTCTTCCCACTCTGCCCCCCTAGACACTTGGGCCCAGGACTAACTATGTCCGATCGGCCTGTCTGACCATGCACTTGTGACCCCTGATAACTAATCCTACTCCTAGGTGCTTGCAAATGTATGCATTTTCGTGTACTTACGCGCATGATGGTATGCTGCTGGTTGCGGTTGAACAGCGAAGGTGCCATTTTGGGGATGTTATATGTGTCATCTGATGTGCCACAGTAGTTCCTGGAAGTTGGCATGCGTCAAAACCTTGGTGCATAGGCATACATGGTGATGTAGTCGGGAAGTATGTTGTTAAAGTGGAGCAACAATTTTCCAATACACCAGCAATTTTCCTTCTCATATAATTGAAAATGTCAGGGAAATAATGCAGCCACAAATGCTGCAACAATGCAGAAACGATGGATGCTCACCAAGGGTCACATCGACACAGCTCACCTGCAAGCTCACACCAGCAAACACCTAGGCAGTGTCAGAGTCAGAGCAGGGGCAGGCCAACTACCAGGGCAAGGTAAAGCAGTCCTAGCCATACTGCTTGGCCAACCAAGTCCACTTACAGCAAAAGTGGAAAGATAAAGCAGAGCAATGGAACGCCAGCTACTTGGGCAAGCACTGGTAGTTGTAGCCATAGTGGACGTCCAGCCAAGAGCTCCTCCAGCAAGAGTGGTAAGGCAAAGGAGAGCAGAGGGCAGACTAGGACAAGACACATCAGCCCCCCAACAACCCCCTCTCCCACTGGAGCTCAGCAGGAGAGCTTCAATATGGAGAGCCCCCTCTCACCATCATCATCCACTCCTGCAACATCATGGACTACCCAGGACCACACACCGAGCCCACCAGCAAGCCCTGTGCAGTCTATAGCCACTCAACAATCTACCCACTCAGATTCATTCAGATTCATTCACAACACCTCTAGGCCAAATGTCCCCTGTTCCACCAAGCACCCAGGGAGATGATGGCCAAACCTTTGTTGGAGAGATTGTGGGAGATTTAATGATGCTCAATGTATGATTTTGGTAACTGCTGTGTCGGACCATTTTGATGAGCTGTATGGCCGCGGTTCAAGATCTACCCCTAAATCTGTCAAATACCACATCTGGGAGGCCATCACCAGGCAGGTGAATAGTGTGGGGCTGGAGAGAAAAGAATGATGATCAGGTCCAATGTAAATTTGCTGACATGAAGTATGCCATGCGCCTGAAAATAAATAAGAGCAAGCAACAGGGGTAATGATACTTTGTGCTGTTGTTGATGTTGATGTTGGGTGTGACCTTGGCATGACAACATTCTTTTTGTGTTTCTTTAAGGTTGCAAACCGGAGGTGGTCTACCACTAAAAATACAATTCACACCGGCAGAGGAAATGGTTTATGGGCTACCAAACCCTGCCACAATCCAGGGACAATTGATTCCCTGAATGCTGCTACAGTAGTTAAGTAGTTCTAATGTTTTGGTTGCTTTGCATCCAAAGACATATGACTCATTACAATTGTTTAGGTCATGATGACATCATGGCGTAAGTGTTGTTGGTTGACCATCAAAGGCTAAGATAAGAGAAACTAAAAAACATGCCAACTCATAGTTAATTATAAAACTTTTTATTAATGTGTCTATTCCAATACAATCATAACTTGTCAAACATGGAAGTAGATGGATTAGAGATTGCTTATGCACACAAGGTATGTGTCTAGATTTACATTAAGTCCTTTTATCATTGCAGAAAAACAACAACAAACACACCTGGTCACTCACGAACTTCAAGTACTGGTGCAAGTACTTCAAGGAATGCATATTCAAGGAGTGTAGCAAATGAAGATTTGGATATGGTAACTCTATTGCGGGCAAACTGGTGATGTATGCAACAACATGCAGATTTAATTAAAAGCTTGACTGTGTAGATATAATAACAACAATCTAGCAGACACCACGGCTACTGTGCCATACAGGATCTTGAGGAGGATGAGTCACTGCATCAGCCTCGATCACAACAGCAGCATCAACACCCTCTGCAGCACCAGTTGCCACTGCGGATGCCACTACAACATCAACAGATGCCACTTCAGCAGCAGCAATATATGCCACTGCAGCAGCAACATATGACACTGCAGCTGCAACAACATATGCCAATGCAGCAGCAGCTGCAACAACATATGCCACTGTAGCAGCAGCCTGCACCACTCCTTCTGCAGCAGCAGCTGGATCCACAGATCCAGCATGAACAGCAGGTGGAGCATGAGGAGCAGATGCATCCATCACCTGTATGGGGCAGCTCTGTTGCAGAAAATTTGCCTTCACCCACCACAAGCAATACCCATGTGGAAAGGCCAAGTACTACTCCATCTGCAAGTGTCCCTACACAGGGAAGAGGAAAATGGGCTCAGGCACGTCGCCATCTTCCCCCTGTGAGGGGGGTTGCAGATGATGGTAGCAGATTGGAGAGCTGTTAGCTGAGCCTTCAGGCAAGACAGTGCTCGGTTACGCTGCACAACTGCCCTAGTCTTCCTATGTGCCTGGTTGTAGGCGGCATGTTGCTGGGTTTGTGGCCGCTGAATAGGGTTCATGAGCCATGGTAGCAGGGGGTAGCCAGAATCACCTACAATAAATCCAGCCATCACACTCATAAACCTAAGGTCAGGACGGTTCCTGCACAAAAGACACAAAGCACACCAGTCAAAAGCAAAGCTACTTTCAAGCACCACTACACTGACAGAACAGATGCTAAGCAGGAAGAGACAACCACTGGTAATATTGGCTTCTTTGGCCGAGTATTAAAAAAGACTGATTGATTTTGTAAGGTGAGGGGCCATAACTTTTGTGGTAAAAAGGACAAGGAAGTAGATAAATACTTTAATACTTTGGGACTACTAGTTGAAAGGGGAGATTGTGGTCCACTTTAGAGGAGACAATACAGCTGCAAGGTGAAAATATACACATTAAATATGATAAAGCTAGACTCCAAAAATCATTAACTAAATGAATGAGGCAACTAAGGTGTGGTAAAAAGGACAAGGAAGTGGATAAATACATTAGTGCCTTTGGGACTTCTAGTTGAAAGGGGAGATTGAGGTCCACTTCGGAGGAGCCAAAACATTGCAAGGTGAAATTACACATTAAATGTGGTGAAGCTAGATTCCTAAAATCATTAAATACAGTGCATAAAATGAAGGAGGCAAAAGGCAAACAAAGACATACCTGTAGAGATACTTATCAGCGACTGGAGGCACTAGTGCCACATGCGTGCAATCAATAGCACCCATGACATTAGGTATATTGGCCAGCTCATAAAATCCAAACTTGACCGCATTCCAGGCTACCATGGTGTCAGGGAAACAAATGCATTTGTCCACCAAGGTAGCCATGCCATCTAGGAACGTATTGAGGGTGTGACTCAGCGTAGACTGGGTTATGCCCACGGCTCGTTCCAGCCTCTGAAACGAGATGTTCACCAGAAATTAAAGGCAGCCAACCAATTTGGTCATGCCTGCCATCGCATGCCCCTTGCTTGTTGTGGGGGCCAACATGGCCGAAACTCGCAATACAGTTTCTCGAGTGAAACACGGTTAAGTCAGGTCAGCTCGAATAGCTCAATGTCCTGTGAGCGATTAACATCCACATGCAGCCGATGCAATCTGAAATCCAACATACACATGCAGAGCATGGCACGACGATGCAGATGCTCCATCTCAGCATAACAATCATCGGAGGACTCCATTCCATTTCCCCACACACCACAAAAGCACAAACTCACCAGGAAATAGTAAGTGGAGCCTGAAAGATCCCGTTATATTGGCCTCTGTCGCAGCCGTAAACAGGACTCAGAATCATGCGCAAGCCCTTACTAATCACGGCTTATACGCATCAATGCGACAAACAATATGAAGCAATTACACATTAGATATGCTAACGAAAGGGCTTAAATGCAATCACAAAAACGCTAATGCAAAGAAAAAAGCACTTGAGAAATTACACAAAAATTACACATACACACGCTTTTTCATGTGTAAATGCACCTAAAAGAGGCTGTGAACCAACCTTATAGATGGGGAAGCTAAAAGCTGTGGATCCCAGGAATCTAAAAGATTTATATCAATAATAAAGGTGGCTTCCTTTCGCATGCTCCAACAAGGCGGAGGGATATCTTGGACTTAATACTTATCAATCAAAAATAACACAGGTACAGGTCAGGGGACACATTTGAAATAGTGATCATAATGTTATTAATTTCTACTAAACTAACACAGAACTTTAGAAAGGCAAAATTTGACCAGCAAAGATATGCCTCAAACTTAATTGACAGGAAAAATTTCCCCAAAAACAAAAGCACGAACACCAAATGGGATACTTTTAAAGAAATTCTTAATACACAATACGATAAATATATACCTTACAGGAATAAAAAGGATAAAAACAAGAATAAACATATGTGGCTAAACAAAGGGGTTAAGGGGGCAATATAATAATAATAATAATAATAAACAATGTAAACAACAGATAAGGACAGCAAAGCTGGAGATAGAAAGATGGATTGCCAAAGAGAGTAAAACTAACCCCAAAATGTTCTATAGCTATGTAAACAGTAAAAGATACAAACATGAAATTGTGCTCCCCCTCCCGAAAAGCAAAGAGAAGGTGACTATAGAGGGGGTACTGGAAATGCCAATGTGTAAAGCCTTCACAGTCCCCTGGCTCTTCTGCCCTCCGCAGGCTTTGGGGAGGCATGTACTGGGGTGGCCGGGGTCTCATGGATCCATTACTAGTTCACAAAGGGTGCCCAGTGTTCTGAGGGATGATAAGACTGTGAGGTGGTGGGTTAAATCAGATAATAGGCTCTTCCAAATAGGCTGGGTTTAAGGGTGATTTTGAAGGTTTTAAGGGAAATGGAGAGTGGCAAATTGTATGAGGGAGGGCATTCCAGAGGAGTGGAGCGACATGTGTGAAGTCCTGAAGAGTGGGAGGAAGTGATCAAGGTAGATGACAGGAGGAGGTCATGAACAGAGCAGAGACTCTGTCCGGGTTGGTATTTTTAGACTATTTGCTAGATTACAAGTTGCACATCATTAGCAGAGGAGACAGGCATGGAGACAAGGACTAGCTGGCACCTAACTACTCACCAGGAATGCATTTATTCGTTATTTATTGTTAAGTCCAGTAAAAGCAAGTTTAATTTGTTGTTTTAGGGGAGGAGTTGCCAGACTTATTTTTTTTGTCAGCATGGAGACCAATGCAGAAGAATTGAAACTCATCTTTGTGGCCCCCTAAGGCACTGGAGATCGCCCTAAGGGCATCACAGGAGTGGACACCTGGTAAGTTACTTTGCCTACCGCCAAATCGTTTGACGGTAAATTTTAAAAGATTTGGGTATCTAATCCTTGACTTAGTATAAAATAGAAAGTATACCTATGCCAGAATATGGATGTAGATCAGGGGTGTTAAAATCATTTTCACAGAGGGCCACAACAACATTATGGATACCCTCAAAGGGCTGTTGAAAAGAAATGCAAAACAAAATGGAAGCACGACCAGAAATGGTTGAAATGTAATTCAGCCAGGTTTTTTGGTTGCTTTTGCTGCCGGGCACTAAATATTTTGCCCAGAGAAAATGCTGAATGCCCAGAACAGATGCCGAGAAGTGCTATATATTATTCCTAGGTCATTGCAATTGTGGGGGTATGCTGAGGCCAGACACACCCCCTCAGTTGAAGTGAATGGAGTGGGAGTTGTAGCATTCCTGTCCAAGCCAGACATAAAAGTGCCTGTAAATGGAGTTGGGGCCCAGCCAGCGCCGAGTGCAGTCAAGTGAGTTGCTGATTGCTGGACTAGGACCACTCAGCTGGGTAGGACAAAAGTTTAGTACCCTTTTGTTATTTGTATTAGGTGGTCAATCACTTTAAAGGGAGGGCATAAAAGAAAAAATGGTCCAGTTATAAAAATCCACTTAAATATGCTAGATAGAAGAGAAGGAATTACTTATACACCCCGCATAAATTCCAGGCAAGTCTGTTTCTTTCTTTAATTGGATAGAAAAATCAGGGGTGACAGGTTTTGCATAGTGAGAGCCAGAACAGGGTCTATCTGGTTCACACGTCCCCTCAGGTGGATAGTCACCAGTATTTTGCATTTTGTACTCCAGAATGCCAAATACAATGACTCCGCCCCCCTCCCCTTTGAACAAGTATGGAGATCCCTTGGACACCTTACCAGTTCATAACAAGTGAAAAAAAATTACATAAAATTTTACAGTACTCACCACTTTGCATCTTCTTCTTCCTGTCCCCCACCTGGCATCGTCATTTCCCTAGATCCACCGGGTTATGGTCTGGTGGGCTACCCTTTGGCAGCTGCCCCACTGACATCTGGTGTTGAGGTGCATGCATATTTGTCTTTCCTCTACCTTGGTGTCCAGCCAAAAGTAAGGGAGAGAACCATTTATAATATAGAGGTGGAGCCTCTGTGCAATCTCCCCCAGTGTGACTAATTGCCTTACCGAAGGGCTCTCCCTGCGAGTTTTGAACATACCATGTTGCTTTTATAACTGCTTAACTGATTCAAATTGTTAAAACTATGGTTTCCTACATGCTGGCTTAGGAGACAAGTAGGTGAACAATTCTCCCCTGTAAAAGTTAAATAATACAATAAAAAAAACTGTTACTCCCACATTTTAATACTACCTGTTTTAGAAAACCACAAGCTTCCTCTTTTTTATGCAATTGGGGTGTATAAATAATCCCTTCTCTCACTATCTAGCATGTTTATATAGATTCTGAATTGTAGACAGTTTTACAATAGCACTCCTTTACAGTTGCAATCTTTAAAGGCCGCTAATTGTCTTGCTTGCACATTGGAATGAACATATCGGATTCGCATATGCTGGATGGCCAATCATCTACTCACCTGCCAGCCACTTGTCAAAACATTCCTAGAAACATAATGATGTTGATTAAACTATTTTCATTAACCTAAACTATCTATAGGGTGCAACTTTACCACCATACATAAAAGCACAGCATAACTGTAACAAATAATTTTAGTAGTAAGAAGAAAGCAGCTAGTCTCGTTGTCTCTGTCAGTGACGTTAGCATTGTGCAGTACTTCCGTTGATAGGCAAAGGCTTCTCTTCAAGGCCGTTGTCAAATGAATACCAGTTGGCTTCAGTGCTCATTGCCTAGGAGGAAAAGCTGACTCATAAGCATCACGCAGATCACAGCAAAAGAATATCACACTGGGCATGCTTATATGTGTTTAATCATTTTTAAAGACTTTGTTCCGTACCATGATGTTACAGTATATTGCTTCAAGCAGAAAACACACCAATGTACAGTTTAAAGTGGACCAACACCCAGGGGCGATCAGATCCCGCTGTGTGAAACCCCGCAGGACGCCCAGAAACCTTACCTTATCCCCGTTCCAACGGCGCATGTGCTAGCCGCATTTCGCGCTTCTCTCTAGCAGGGTGTGCACCCGCGCTGGCCGTTTGTGATCTCCTCAACATCCTCTGAAAATCCCTGACAAGTGTAATTCACTGATGAGGTGCTGCATGAGAAGGTCAGTAGAACGTGGAGGCTGATTCACTACTAGCGCTACGTATTGCCAGCTGAGCGTCTCTTACAGCGCTGCAGCGCTGTACTGGTGTTAGAGTTCCCAACACACATCATATTCATAAATGTCGGCCAGGTTACTACAGCAAACGCAACGCTAGGTTACAGCACCCGATACCCGCTTACAGCATCTATCGGGAAATCTAAAGCACCTCTTAATGATGAAGGACTGTTGCTTTAAACACCCCATCCACGTTGGAATGCCAGGGCTTACCTCCATGCTCTGCCCTCTTACATACAGTGTGATCCATTTAAATTCTGCTGTAAAAAGGTCTTAAAGAAGCAGTATAATGAAATCACCTTTTAATAAAAATCCATATAAACATGCTGGATAGTGAGATGAGGAGCTATTTAAATGTGCTAACTGAAAAAGAAAATTCAGCCAAGCGTGTGGTCTTCTAATTCCATTAGGTAAAAAAAATGTAAATATAGGAGCTTCATTCAATTGAGAGCTTCAATCTACTTTTTATGGGGTGATATGATCCATTACAGATGCCAATCTCCTGAGACAGCCCATTCTACTTTTATCTGCATAAAGCATTGCGTGATGAGTAAAAGCACCTACACACATCAGAAAAATGGCAGTAAGCTGTTATTCCAGTACAGGCTGGCTCAAGGGATAGGCCATTAACGTGAGCAGATCTCCCCTGAAAAAAGCGGAATGGTACATTCAAAACCTGTCGCCCCAGTTTATTCTTCCTTCCATCAAAAGTAAGACAGGTCTTGTTGTTTTATTTTTTTAAACAGGGTGTAAGTAACCACTCCTCTTTCTATTTAGCATATTTCTGTGGATTTTTGTTATTGGATCAGTTTTTTTGCAATAGTGCTCCTGAAAAAGTAAATACAGATTAGATCAAAACTACAGAATATCAACAAGTGAATACACAGAATTTATATGCATACATTTTTTATATTGTCCTTTCAGATTGTTATTATGTTTATTTTCCTTTGCTTAATTTGGCTTAGAATACAGCTTAAAAAAATTAAACACACCATGTCTGCAGGGAGTAGGGAAAATAACTGTTAAATACATTTGACACTTGCAGCAAAAGCCATTATTTCATGTGATTTCCCCCTAGATGATGGTGTCATTGGCAGCTAGGAGGATGGATGCAGTAGGGATTATTATTATATACATTTCTATTTAACAGCATTAATTGATGTGGCTGGTGTAGTGTCTAGCAGGAACATGCTATTGTTGCTACATCAAACTTATACATCAAGGGATTCCCTATGTAGCCCCTTTCATACATGAGTTGCTCGGTTGGCATTGTGCACCATTTAATTATATTGAATGTTTTCTTTTAACAAACTTCCCTTTCAACTTTTTTTTATTAAAAACAACAATATATAGAATATATATAAATACCGCGCTCAGAAATTATTTTGTGACAATAAAAACAAACATGAAAATAAAAATCTTAGATACAGCTCCACGTGTTAAACTTGAATCCCACCATCAAGAAAATAAACCAGAAAAAAACAACAAACAAGAACACAGAGCTATATGTAACTTCCTCTTTAAAATCCTTAAACTTGTGATCAGAAATCCACCGTGAACATCAGCAGTCAATTTGTGCAATTCCACCACCAGTTTGGTACTCTTACCAGAGCTAATCGAATAGCCAGCATTCACAGCAATATCGCAGACACTTCAATCAATAACCTCCACCCATTGGGGGTACGATTCCTCAATATATGTTGGTATAGCTGGCCAGGTTTCCCAAGCATAATCATGCAGGAAGAAATAAGAGGACCATAGTGCAGTATTGCTATACTATAAGTCTATTTAATTAGGCCAATAAAATACTCACAAACACAGGAATAAAACTCGCATGTCACATTAAAAGGTTAAGCCAACCCACGCTGCTGAACTCCAAAATAGTAAACCCCCGGCTCCCAACGCGTTTCGTCGCTCAGCGCGACTTTCACTAGCGCCGGCTCACCTAGTGAAAGTCGCGCTGAGCGACGAAACGCGGTGGGAGCCGGTGGTTTACTATATGGAGTATAGCTCTGTGTTCTTGTTTGTTGTAACTTTTTTTTATTGTTCATTTGTAGTGGTGAATATATTTACAGTATATGCTTTAAACACATGTAGACTTAGAGGCTGATTCACTACTAATGCCACGTATTGCCAGATTCGCGTCTGTATAGCGGCGCTTAGAGCAACCGCTTGGGCGCTGTAACCTATCGTTGCGGTCGCTGTAGTAACCTGGCCGGCACTGATGAATGTGATGTGTGTTGGCCGCTCTAACAACAGTATAACGCTGCAGCGAGCGATAGGTAGCGCCAGCTCAGTGCGCCCAGCACTCAGTGCTCCACATCATATTTAACAAAACACTAGACACACAGAGCATCAGCGCTTTAAAGTTGGCTGCTATAGCATAGAGCGCCAGGCGCTGTGTGATCAAAGTCTGTTTTTCAACACATATACACCAGTAACAAAGCAAAAAGACATGGAATGACATTATTTTAACACTGTGACATTAACACTTTAGTGCCAGACCTGTAATAACAATTCTGCATAAAAATATAAAAAGTCCCAAAAATGTATAAAAGTGTATGTTTGCAGCCAGGAGATGTCACACACCATCATTAGGGTTGACTCAGAGACACATTCGCATGCACTTTCGCATGTGTCTGTGTATTTTTTAAAATTTTTTGCCTTGTATTTCGGTTTTTACGTTACTTTTTCCATGAGTAAATGCGTTCACGTTAACGCGTATATGCACATTCGATGGACGGATCGAAATCGGATAATTTGCACTACTTCAGATAAGTTACGTTATCGGGATGGGCTTGCGTCTGATTCTGAGACCTGATTGCCGATGGACCTCCCTCCTATAAAACGGTTTCATTTTCGCTCCACTTACGGGACCATTTTGGACTCGGCATTCCTGTTGAACATGTTTTGCAGCTATGTGGGGGAGTATGAGCGCCTTCATCTCAATGGCATAGCCTGCATCAGCATGGCCGAGGCCAGATTGCACCAGAGATGCATGAATATCGATCGCATGCATGACGTTGAGCTGTTCGAGCTGACCCGACTCAATCGCGTTTCCCTCCATAATTTGTATAGTGAGCTGCGGTCATGGTTAGCCCGCACCACGAGGAAGGGGCAAGCAATTTCAGGTATGACCAAGATGCTTGGCTGCCTGCAATTTTTGGCGAATGGCTCATTCCAGAGGCTGTGTGCCCTCTCCGTGGGGATGTCCCAGCCTATGCTGAGCCACGCTTTATCCAAGTTTCTGGATGGCATGGCTACCCTTTGTCCCAAATATATTTCCTTTCCAGACGACATGGTAGCCTGGAACGCGATTAAGTTGGGATTTTATAATATCACGACATGCCCAACGTCATGGGTGAGATCGATTGCACCCACGTTGCATTGGTCCCTCCCGCAGCTGATGAGTACATCTATCAGTAAGTTAATTATGTTATTTTTTTATATTGTTTAGCTAAACTTAATTGTAACTATCTATTAATCCCTCCTTCTCAAGTGTCCCTTTGAACCAGTTTCGAATGCATACCTTAATCTCTCCTTCTCAAGTGTCCCTTTGGACCAGTTTCAAATGCATACCTTAATCCCTCCTTCTCAAGTGTCCCTTTGAACCAGTTTCGAATGCATACCTTAATCCCTCCTTCTCAAGTGTCCCTTTGAACCAGTTTAGAATGCATACCTTAATCCCTCCTTCTCAATTGTCCCTTTGAACCAGTTTCGAATGCATACCTTAATCCCTCCTTCTCAAGTGTCCCTTTGAACCAGTTTAGAATGCATACCTTCATCAATAATTTTCATGTAGGCCTTATAAAAGCATTTTAATGCTGACTTTAATTAGTCCTTAGCATGTTCACTAGAGATGAGCGAATCGATTCGAACGAAATTTCAGGAAAAATTTGATTCTGAAGAATCCGAATTTCCCCGCGATTCGATCGATCGAAGTTTTCCTCTTAACTCCATTTATTTCAATTACAGCCATTGTAAAATGGTGGATGGTCATGTCCGGACATGTCCCCTGGGGCATGTTATCATGGTAAGGTTACATGCAGCCTATGAGCAGCCAGGAAGCCCGGTGACGTCACAGTGCTATATAAACGGCAGCCATCTTGCTTGTGCTCATTTCAGCCTTGCATTGCAGACAGAACGGAGGTTGCTGCAGACAGGGAGAGACTTACAGACAGGCAGGGAGAGTCAGGGAGACCCACAGAGACCAAACAGTGCCAGGGAGAGCCAGGGAAAGATAGGGAAAGATAGGGAAAAATTGGAAACGATCCAGGTAGGGACAGCAGAGAAAGTCACAGGGAAACTTTATTTTTCTTTTCACTTCACTTCATTTGCCAGATCAGTTTTAAATTGCTTTTTTTTGTGCTGTAAATATTCCTGGCCACTGTGCATCTCATCTTGGCAGTGGCATATTTTACCCTATCTGTTACACACAAGCATCTTATAACTCGATTAGTTTTAATTTTTTTGTATGCTGTAAAAACCCCAGCCCACATGGGCATACTATTTCAGCAAATTATACTAAATCAGCTTCTAAAGGCTCTGTTTTATCAATATATTGCATTTTGAATTGGTTTTGTGCGTCCTGTAAAAAACACCAGGCCACATGGGCATCCCGAACCAGCACATTTCACCCTATCTGTTATACTAAATCAGCTTCTACAGGCTCTGTTTTATTAATATATTGCATTTTGAATTGGTTTTGTGCGTCCTGTAAAAACACCAGGCCGCAGGGTATCTCAAACCGGCACATTTCATCCTATCTGTTATACTAAATCAGCTTCTAAAGGCTCTGTTTTATTAATATATTGCATTTTGAATTTTTTTTTGCGTCCTGTAAAAACACCAGCCGGCAGGGTATCCCATATTGCCAATTTTCATAGTATCTGGTGCAGAGAAGCAGTATCTCACTTTATTTAGCTTCTGCTTTTTAAAGTAAACACATTTTGTTAAGTGCCTATTGCGCATTTCAAATACATAAAAATGTCAGACAAGTGCCAGGATGTTCAAAGAGGAGTGGCAGAGGCCAGGATTTATCAGGCAGAGGTTGCAGCAGACTAGGGGCGAGTGGCAGCAGGAGTCGCAGTGAGAGACCTGATCTGCCAGTATCTGCTAGCGGTCGTGTCTCCACCAGTAACGCATCTGCTGTGGTAGATTGGTTAGCGCGGTCATCCACATCATCACAAGTTACATTTGACACCCCCAGTCTAGGGTCGGTAGGTTCCTCTGACACAACCCTGAGTTGGCATGGCCCGAGAGCAGTCCCTGTCCTCCCATTGCCTCTGTCCTACACCGTTCCCTCCCCCAGCGACGTATCCTATGCTTTGGGTTCAGCTCCACTCTTTAGTGAGGAGGACGATCAGATAGAGGACAGTCAGCAGCTACTCCCCAGCCAAGAAATGGAGGTGGCTTCCTTGGAGAGTGGTGTGGGTGTTGTTGCGAGCGTTCCAGCTCCTGCGCCAGACACTGTTGAGGAAACCGAGAACATCAGTGACGTGCAGCCACAACTCGGTGATTATGTTGATGATGAAGCCGATCGCACTTGGGAGCCGGGTGCAGAAGCGGCTTCATCCTCATCATCAGGAAAAGAGGGGCGCAGGTTGCCCCGGAGTCAGCAGCTGAGGCAGCAAGGTGTTAGCAGCATGGTTGGCAGTCAGCATGGGGGCAGAATTGTAAAGCCTGGAGCCAAACTGGGCCGGGGTAGAGCACCTGCTGCGCGACAGGCTACCTTATGGGGAGGTAGTGGAGCAGGGGTTCCTGGAGTTGGCGACAGTAGCAGTGAATCAGTGTGGGCTGTTGGTGGGAAAAGTAGCTACTCGGCAGTGTGGCAGTTTTTCCTCAAGCATCCGCAGGAGGGTAACATGGCCACATGCAAGATATGTAGGTAGAAGGTGAAGCGTGGCAGGGTCCAAATGTTGGCACCACGGCCCTGCGTCAACATATGATGCGTCACCATAAAGCGCCTGGGAGAACCGAGGCTCCGAAGAGGTGGTCCAGGCTGCTTCCTCACTAAGTGGCACGCCGCTCCCAATTTCTGTCAGCACCTCAGCCGAAGGCAGCTGTGTGTCATACCCATCCTCTGTCGCTCCTCCTGATGCTCCTGCTCCTCCTCCTCCAAGTCATGCATCCCGCCAGCAATCCATCAGCGAAGCCATGTCCAAGAGACAGCAGTATGCGCCCACTCATCCTACTGTGCAGAAGCTGAATGTGTTCCTGTCCAAGTTGCTGGTACTGCAGTCGCTCTCTTTTCAGGTGGTGGACTCTGCACCCTTCAGAGAACTGATGGCTTGTGCCGAGCCAAGGTGGAGAGTCCCAAGACGTAATTTCTTTGGCAAGAAGGCAGTACCAGCGCTGCACACTTTTGTTGAACAGAAGGTGGGCAGGTCCTTGAGCCTGTCGGTGTGTAGCAAAGTGCATGGCAGCGCCGACGTCTGGAGCTGTAACTACGGTCAGGGACAGTACATGTCGTTTACGGCCCACTGGGTGAATGTGGTCCCTTTGCAGCAGAAGCAACTTGGACAGGTCACGCCGCTTCGGCCTCCGGGCTCCCTGGCCGTTGTGCCTGTGACACCGTGCGACTCGGCCTCCTCATCCTCCGCCATCTCCTCACCCTCCACTGTAGGCTCAAGTCTCAGTGCCCCTCCAGCCTACCATGTGTGCAGGGCACGGAGGTGTCACGCTGTGCTTCACATGGTTTGTCTTGGCGAGAGTCACACATGGGAGAAACTGCTTAAATGTATTCATCAAGAAATCCAAACATGGCTTACTCCAAGAAAACTGAAAATGGGAACCATGGTTACCGACAATGGGAAGAACATTTTGTCTGCGCTGCGACAAGGAAGGCTGACCCATGTACCCTGCATGGCTCACGTCTTCAATCTGGTTGTGAAGCGGTTTCTTAAGTCTTCCTACCATCTGCAAGACATCATAACAACTTCAAGGAAACTTTGCATGCACTTCAGCCTTTCATACACCGCCAAGCACACCCTTCTTGAGCTACAGCGTCAGAACGGAAGCAGCCAACATAGTCTGATTTGCGATGTTTCCACCCATTGGAATTCCACCCTGCATATGTTGGACAGACTGTACAAACAGAGAAAAGCCATCACGGATTTCTTGATGACCCAATCGGATAGGGGGACTCCCCTGTGTAACTTCAATGTCAACCAGTGGCATACGTGACACCTGCCGTTTGCTCAGGCCCTTTGAGGAAGCCAGGATTACAGGATGAACGATGTGATTCCACTGCTTCATGTACTACAGCACATGTTGGAAACCATGGCTGGTCAGGACACTGGAGACATGGCGTCTACATCTTACGGCCACATGAACCCCGTTGGAGCTGAACTGGAGGAGGAGGAGTGGCACAGTGCACAGTTTAGGCTTGGCGAAATGACTGGTTTATCTAGTCAGCGGACAGGAGAGGAGGAGCAGGAGCAGCCAGAGGAGCTAGAGGGTTGTGAGGAAGGCGAGACAGAGTACCCAGACACACCGTGGCAGTATGCATTGGAGATGGAGACAGGTAGTCCCTCCGAGTCACTTGCGCAAATGGCAGGAAGCATGCTCACGTGCTTGCGTAGTGACCCCAGAATTGTTTCCATTTGTCAGCGGGATGACTTCTGGCTCTCCACCTTATTGGACCCTCGCTTCAGGCACAAAATGGGGGCATTTTTTAAACCTGCCGAGAGGTAGGAAAAACTGACCTACTACAAAGACATTCTACGTAGTCAGTTGGCCGATGCCTATCTGCGCCATGGTCAATACTCTTGCAGGTCTGACTCGGGGGGACCTCTGCTCTCACCTTCCACTGCCATGGCTGCTGGGGGAGTTGGCAGGAGCAGCAGCAGCAGCCTCAGTCTTCAGTCGCTAATGAGTAGCTTTCTACACCCGCATAGTGAGTCTACTCATGAGCAGCAGGAAGACCTGGAGCAGGACCTGAACCAGCAGGTCATGTCATACCTTGACATGACCATGCCAACACACCTTGAGGATCCGCTGGACTTCTGGGCAGCCAAACTTGACTTGTGGCCGCAGCTAGCTGAGTTTGCCCTGGAAAAGCTGTCCTGCCCAGCAAGTAGCGTGCCATCTGAGCGGGTGTTTAGTGCGGCGGGGGGCCATAGTTACGGCGAGGAGAACTCGTCTGTCAACTAAAAATGTGGAGAGACTCACCTTTGTGAAAATGAATCAGGGATGGATCAGCCAGGATTTCCACCCACCAATGGCTGATGCATGCGACTAGATTCAGCCTGGTGCCATGTTTTACACATATTTATGTCTTTAGGCCAATTTTTGGGCTCCTGCTGAGGCCAACTTCAGGGTGTGCCTTTCAGCCAAATTTTGGCGTCCTGCTGCTGCCAACTGCAATGTGTCTTTAGGCCAATTTTTGGGTTCCTGCTGCCAACTCCAGTGTGTCTTTCAAGCTAGGTTTGTGCTGCTGCTGCTTGCAACTCCGGGGTGTCATTCAGCCAATTTTTGGGCTCCTGCTGCCAACTCCAGTGTGTCTTTCAAGCTATGTTTGGGCTGCTGCTGCTGCTTGCAATTCCAGGGTGTCATTCAGCCAATTTTTAGGCTCCTGCTGCCAACTCCAGTGTCTCTTTCAAGCTATGTTTGGGCTCGTTGCTGCTGCTGCTTGCAACTCCAGGGTGTCATTCAGCCAATTTTTGGGCTCCTGCTGCCAACTCCAGTGTCTCTTTCAAGCTATGTTTGGGCTCCTGCTGCGTGCAACTCCAGGGTGTCATTCAGCCAATTTTTGGGCTCCTGCTGCCAACTCCAGTGTCTCTTTCAAGCTATGTTTGGGCTCCTGCTGCTGCTGCTTTCAACTTCAGGGTGTCATTCAGCCAATTTTTGGGCTCCTGCTGCCAACTCCAGTGTGTCTTTGAAGCTATGTTTGGGCTCCTGCTGCTTGCAACTACAGGGTGTCATTCAGCCAATTTTTGGGCTCCTGCTGCCAACTCCAGTGTCTCTTTCAAGCTATGTTTGGCCTCCTGCTGCTGCTGCTGCCAACTGCAGTGTGTCTTTAGGCCAATTTTTGGGTTCCTGCTGCCAACTCCAGTCTCTTTCAAGCTATGTTTGGACTCCTGCTGCTGCTGCTTGCAACTCCAGGGTGTCATTCAGCCAATATTTGGGTTCCTGCTGCCAACTCCAGTGTGTCTTTCAAGCTATATTTGGGCTGCTGCTGCTGCTTGCAACTCCAGGGTGTCATTCAGCCAATTTTTGGGCTCCTGCTGCCAACTCCAGTGTCTCTTTCAAGCTATGTTTGGGCTCCTGCTGCTGCTGCTTGCAACTCCAGGGTGTCATTCAGCCAATTTTTGGGCTCCTGCTGCCAACTCCAGTGTGTCTTTCAAGCTAGGTTTGGACTACTGCTGCTGCTGCTGCTTGCAACTCCAGGGTGTCATTCACCCAATTTTTGGGCTCCTGCTGCCACCTCCAGTGTCTTTTTCAAGCTATGTTTGGGCTCCTGCTGCTGCTGCTTGCAACTCCAGGGTGTCATTCAGCCAATTTTTGGGCTCCTGCTGCTCCTGCTGCCAACTCCTGGATGTCTTTCAGCCAATATTTGGGCTCCTGCTGCTGCCAGCTCCAGGGTGTGTTTTTCAGGCAATATAGGGGCCCCTCATAGTGTTGCCACCTCAACTCTCTGCAATTGTGCCGCTCTGCGATTCTAATAGCGATGCCTCTGATCTGCATGTCATAATTATTTACAGTATTATTTCACTAACCCAGCACGCATCCTATGCGTGTTACAGCAAGGCAGAATGGTTTACAACCCTATTGAGGCTCTAGCAAGTTCAGAAATAGCCGTTTTTAATAGCGATTCGTCGCGAATAAATTCGAACCGAAACAAATTTTGTCGGAAAATTCGGCGAATCAGCCGAATCGAATTTTGTTCATCCCTTATGTTCACCTTTATTTTGTAAAACATCCATATTTATTTTTTTGTTTAAAAGACTTATGTCCTTTGTTATTTATTTTGGGATTGTAGAACTCTAATCTTTTTTTTTTTGTAGCAGTTAGTGTTTTTGTTGGTTACCTTGGCTTGGTGTAATTTTTTTTTTCAGGAACCGCAAGATGGGCCACTTGCTGAACATACAAGCAGTGGTTGGTCCGGACATACGATTCCTCAGTGTCCTTGCAGGGTATCCAGGGTCGTCCCATGATGCCTATATCTTGAGGAGCTCCAGGTTATTTCATCGTTTTGAGTCTGTAGAATTATCTGGTGGATGGCTCCAGGGTAAGTTTGTTCAAATTCCATCATTCCCTTTTCACTTTATGGCTATGACTTTAGTTGATCACCCATGTCTTAACCTATGGCTGTTTTTAGCCCTTGATGACATGTTAAACAATAATGTTGCTTAGAATGTGTAATTTATGTTAGTATTTTGTTATTCCTTCAGGGGATTCTGGATATCCACTCATGCCCTGGCTCCTGAAGCCCGTTCTTCGCCCGCAGATTGTGGCCCAGGAGTCCTATAATCAGGCCCACCGGAAGACCCGGGCCGTAGTGGAGAGGGCCTTCGGCCTGTTGATGTCCAGATTTCGGTGTTTGGACCGTACAGGGGGGGCACTGCAGTATGACCCCAACAAGGTTATACAAATAATCTTAGCATGCTGCGTGCTGCATAACTTTGCCCTGAGGCAGCGTGTCCACCGTTATGTGGATATGCCCCCCTCTCCACCCAGGCAGGAGCCAGATGAGATATATGATGGCACCCTGAGTGCCTCTGGGCAATCTGTCCTTGCCCATGTTATTGATTCTTATTTTTCTTAAGATTTGTTTAGTTTGTTTATGTTTTTGTCTGTGTGTTATATTTGTTGCCTATGTGAAGGCCTTTTTTTATGTAAGAATGTTGTAATGTCTTAATTACAAAACATTGTACACCTGATTTGAGCGTAATGCAGTTTATTTTCTCATGTTTGTCATTACAAACCTTCATTAATGTAAAAACAACACAAACAAGAATGCATCAACTTAGGCAAGAACAGCTAAAGTCCCATTCCATACATTTTCTGGAAAATGACAAATTTTTTGGGAAGGGCACTCGCAGACTCCATGGACATCCATTTTCAAACATAAGTATAAATTGGCCCAGACTCCTGGCCCCTAGCAATTGTCCACATCCAGGAGTTCTAAGCTAACTGACTCCAGGCCGAAGTTTACCCACCCACCAACATCAAGATCCATAGGGAGCACGACTTTCAAGGGGAATAGTTGGCCAGGAATACATCGGGCCACATACACACACTCTCCTGCTTGTAATTTTGCCAGCCTATGACAGCCAGACTCCATGCCAGTCCAGTCCAATCTTTTCCATGGCCAAATGGTGTTGTTTTTCAGCCAAGAATGTCCCCCAATATTGACAACAAACAGGATGAGGCAGCCAGCATTTCCTTAGCCCCAAGCATGCAGCATGGGAGCTTGAGCGGCCGCTTGACTGAGGCTTATGCTCAGCCATTGGCTAGTGGGGTATGTGAGCACTCTAATGAGCTTTATGGGCGAAATCCAAAACAAACCAGCAAAGGCATAAACCACCCCATCTTGGCTGCGCTCACCACACAGGTAAATAGATTTGGGATGTAGAGGAAAGATGTTTAGCAGATCCAGGTCAAATTATTAATATTGATGTTGCCCATAATAAGGTTGTGGTGGGCCTTGGAGGTGGCCCAACACCTGGGCATGTGTGGCATTCATAATCTGCCACTGCTCCAGCATCTGTCTGTTGCTAGTTCTAAATTCATCTAGCATGGCAGTGAAGTTTGTATTTAAGGTGGCCATTTGTTCCACCATCTGGCTGTTGCTCGTCCTAAATTCAGTCAGCATGGTGGTGAAGGTAGTATTGAAGTTCTCTAATTGTGCAGTAATCTGCTCTGTGGTTCTTTGAGTCACCTGTCTAAAGTAACGGCTGTCATGGCGCCATGCTGACCCCAGGATTGGCACGCTCCTCCCCTGGGAAACTGGTCGATGTTGCTGACTGCGTCTGCCAATTCCCCGGGTTTGAGCGCCTGCAGATGCTGGAGGTCTAGGACGAGCAACAGTACCAGATGTATTAGGCAAAACCTTTGCAGCAGAGCTAGCACTGGGGACTGTAGGCTCAGTCTCAGCCTGCTGCCCACAATGGGCTGGCAGCATGCGTCCAGCTTCACTCTGCTGCAGAGGATTTGGTGCAGTAGGATGCTGGGGCAGTGGCAGATTAGGTTCCAAGGGGGTAATTTCCGAAGGTCCAATCCGGCTGGCATCCTCCTCCTCCATATGCTGGATTTCATCCATTAGTGGGGGAGTCTGTTGGGACATGTGAAAAGTGTGTCAGATTTGTTGCAAAATCTATTTGGGACCAATTAGTCATGTGCATTCACATGCATCACCAGTTTCAGCAAAGCCAGCAGAGAAGTAGATTGCGTGCACAAACTGGAGGAGGCTTCCACACTTCCAGAGGCATGATGCTGTGCTGGGGTAAAAATGAAAAGGCACGTAAACACACAAACATCCCGTGATGAGCATGATGAGTAGATATGCTTTAGAACACACGTGGGCAAGCAGGAATGACAACTCCCCCCACGGTTAAAGTAGACCTGCACAATGTTTCTGAATCTATCTTATATGTATGACTCACCCTGTACCTACACATTGGTCACCTTAAATATCAAAAACATGCATGTACTGCATGTTAGGAGGCTTTACACATCCTAAATGGCGCCTTAGGGGCCAATAGTCAGCTTGCAAATAGCATTTGGCTTCTGAGTATGCTGCTGTGCATTCTTACAATGTTTACCTTTCCCTGACCCCAGCTCAAGTTTGTCTGACCAAAGCACAGCAAGAACCCCAGTGGTAGAAAGACTAAGAAGTAAGTGTTCACAAATTAGCTCAATATTCACATCAGATGCAGTGCTTTGGTATGATAAATTGGTCTAGATTGGTTTTAAATGTGTTTAGCACCACTTCATCAGGGTATAAGCAATGGTCATCAGTTCTCCAAATTAAATACCCCCATGTATGGCCCATGCTGCTTTGCGCGGCCACTCGTCCCTCAACTTCCAGGTGAGGCGAGGGCGGGATGGATTGTACCCGGCGGGCAGCAGCAAGCAGCGGCGCCCGTGCATGCGCACTAAGTCACTCGCGATGTTAACAGGGCGCATCATTGTGGCACGGCCGTGCCCGAGGAGGCGCGTACCCAAGCCGCCCGACGCACAGGCGCCCCACAGTGAGGGTGGCCGCACACGTCAGATGCAGCCAGGAGCGCGCCCCAACGGCAAGGCTGTCGCCACCAAGGGCTCAGGGGGGAAAGAGTGAGAGGTGGGACAAGGAAGGAAGGGAGGGGAAGAAGAGAACAAAGGGGGAAGCCTAATGTCGGGCAAACAGACTAATGGCCCAGACGTGAACATAAAACAACGACTGTACCCTTGCCCGCAAATACATTATGTAGAACAACAATTAATAATAATGAAAGAAATAATATAAAAAAAGGAAAAAAAAAATATATATACACATATTACAGTGGATCCTCATGTACACACCTGCCTACAACAGTAACCTTCCCTCAAAGCCACTCCCTAGGGGCCTGTGTTCATATCTGCCTGTGAGCCTCATTTCAAATGTTTACAATACCTCTCATTAAAACAATCATTACTAACCTGCTGAAATGTCCTGGGTGTCCGTGTCGTGTGTGCCAGAAAGGCCCTGCAATGCTGCGGGGTGGATCAAAGCCAGGACCATTTCTTCAGCTCTGGTGTATTGCAATTTTGTGGGGAAGCCTCTGCCTGTTTGCAACCTGAAAATAAGAGCATAAAAATTACTTTGCATTGTGGACACTACAACAAGCTGCAAAATGCCAACATCAAATATGTACCCGTGAGTACGCCATTTATTCTGCTTCTTCCTTACTGCATATTTGAGGTCAGATTTTTTTCTCTGGATCTGCTCAACATCCTTCCTCTCGTCCCCCGCTGCATTCACCTGTCTGGTGTGCTCTTCCCAGATTAGTTTTTTTCGCACTTTGCTAGTAGCTTTGGAATTGCACCCAAATAGATCATCATAATGCACTTTTAGCCCACTTGCCAAGGCGAGTGTTTGTGCCTCACCAAACCGCCCGTTTAAGTGGCCACGCCGCAATGTTCGGCCTAATGGTTGTTCTTCTGGCTCTTCTCTGGTTGTTGACAATTCAGGAGACATTCTTGCCTGAGTTTGTGCAGAAGAATAGGCCGTCACATCGCTGGAAAAAGAATGGACTGGGCTGGCATTAGGACTGGGGGTCATTGGCTGGCTGGCCACAGAACTTGCAGCCTTGGATGTAGCATAGGACTCGCTTGTTTCCATGGTTTCCGCTGGCAAATGTGAGCGAGCAGGAGAGGGTGTGCTTGGGGGGCTAGGACTTCTCACCCTCTGCTTCCTTTTCCCCTTGGAAGTCGTGCCTCCTTGCTCTTTGGATGTGGTTGGGTGGGGAGCAGGAGAAGAGAGGGTGCGCTTGGGGGTCTAGGGCTCCTCGCGCTCTGCTTCCTTTTCCCCTTGGAAGTCGTGCTCCCTTGCTCTTTGGATGTGGTTGGGCGGGAAGCCTTCTTCTTGGAGGAAGTTTGAACTTGATTTGTGGGACCCAGTGCTCGGTCTTGAGGATGTGTCCTCATGCCGCTCCAGCCATTTTGTCTTGCGCTCCTTGGCTGTTGGTTGTTTTCCTCTACTTTTCTTTGGTGCCATGATGACATTAACAAAGAGAATGAGCTGTATGTCCATTACTCTTTAAATCCTAAAGATTGGGTATGACGCTTACGCGTACGCGTGCGTCCGCCTGTGCGGATCCCAGAAACCGCTGGGGCATTACCTATCTGCTGCGGGCTAGAAGAAAGATGGCACACACGATCTTCACCCACCAACAACAGGATATTATTATGCTCGTAAGTGTTATTTAAGGATGTTGATTTGACATCTAAATGCATGCATAGGCCTTAAGGAAGCGCAGGAAGAAAAACAGCCAAACAGAAGTTATTGCGCACATGTGCGAACCAACTCACTTGCATCTGCAAGGATAGGTTGAGGCTAGAAATGTGATGGGGAATGTCATTTAGTCAATTGATCTAATTGTGAATGATATTAGGCCTTTATTTAGAAATACTTTTCTTTTCTAGTGTCTGAAATGGAGTACCGCATACAGTGTGGCATGAATCTGCACCACCAAGTGAAGGTGGTGCATCTCCAGGGCCAACTTCCTACCCCTCCTCTGTAGCTGTGTCAGACCAGCCCCTCGACCTATCAACAGAGGAGGGGCCTCACCGCATGGGCAGGGAGTCGTACCAAACGACTCAGGCATTACCCTCTGGTATGTGACTCTGATTTTACCACACACAGGTACATGCTATTGAACCAAAAACTGATTTCCTTAATCTCTTTTTATAGATGAATATGTAGCAGGTGAAGGATCAGGAGCTGAGACTGCAGCAGATCAAGCCCAGGAGGAACATGGAGAAGGTGGGTGATGTCACACACACATTCAAAGTGTCATTTAGTTACTGTACAATCAGACATTAGAAGTGAGCCTATTTTACATGTCTCTACAGCCTCACATTCCCAGCAGAGGCAGGCCCCAGAGCGCAGGGTGGTCCCCGAAGCTCAGGTCGCCCACCACCGAAGTAAGTTGTAATGTAAATTTTGAGTTTGTGGAAAATGACATCATCAGTAATAAACCTAAATCCCTTGCCAGTGTAATTAGCATAATGACATATGGCCTCATTCATTAATGAATTCCTTAGCATAATGACATATGGCCTCACCCATTAATGAATACCTTAGCATAATGACATATGGCCTTATCCATTAATGAATTCCTTAGCATAATGACATATGGCCTCATGATTTTTATTAAAAACTAATAATCATTCAATCCACAGCTGTGAAACATGTATTTGCAGAACAATAATTTTCTTCTCTTTTTTTTACGGACACCACACAGGCGAGATTAGCCCAACTCACTGCGACGGTGTTTCGGCTGGTGGGCGATATACAGGAGCTCAGAGCTTCGATGGGGACCACAGATGATGATTAATTCTCTGGGGCCTGCCATGCCTTTGTAAATAGTTTTTAAAATTGTACAAATTTTATTCTTTTAAAAAAATTTTTTTCATAAAAAATAATTTAAAAAAAAAGTTGTTATATAAAAACAGAATTCAAAACCCAAAAACTAAAATGGGCAACAAAATTGGCAGTTATTAATAAAAAAATAAAATATAACTTTTTTCTGTCTCATAAGACAAATTTATTAAGGGTTGGTTACAGGAAAACGTAGGAAGAACTAAAAATAAAAGAGCGCAAAGTGAAGAAAAATGAAACTGAGGTAAGCATTAGGTGCGCAAAGGGAAGAATATACAAACCGTGATGGAATTGAGGTAAGCATTAAGGTGCAAAGGGAAGAAAAATGAAACCGCAATGGAATTGAGGTAAGCATTAAGTGCGCAAATGGAAGAATATACAAACCGCGATGGAATTGAGGTAAGCATTGTAGCAGAAGTGAGTGAGACGGGCACATGAATGAGTTAAGTTTGGTGTGCGCATGCGTAAGGTCAGACAGATTTCCATCTGGACGTTTATTTATAGAAAACGGAATTCAGAATCTGACGGCAAACGTAAATATTTCATTAGAGGCAACTTTGGAAAAAAGCAAAAAAACTGAAGCCTACGTTGTTTCATAAGTAACGTAAACGAAAAACGAAAGCTGAAAAATCACATTCTCGTTGGCGTACGCAGCAACGAACACTTAACAAAAGGCTCCCGATGCATGCTTAAAATCACGCGTACACACATATGCAAGTGGAAACTAAACGAAAAAAAGAACAGATCGACACAAAAACGAAAAAGATTTTATTTCTCTGAATCAACCCTAATGATCTGAGCAAAAAAAAAAAAAAAATTGCCAAACACGCTATTTATACACAATTTATGAATCTCCATTGAAATGTATGGGAGAGCGCTACAGAGCGACAGGTACTACATGGCGCTCCTGAGCCTAGAGCGCCGGTGCTATACGCTGAGCCGCCTGTATTAAGACATTGGACGCTACATGGCGCTGTTAGACTCGCTCACCAGATTCGCTTTCTTAAATGTTGTTTTGCGTACTGCGCCCAGTGTTCACCAGACGCTGCCTGCCGCTACGAAGCACTACCTGGCGCTATCCATTCTTAAATAACCCCCATAATAGAGTTAGTTTTAGAAGCAGCAATGGTGGCAAATTTCTCAAGCTGCTGGGAAACAGCAAGGACAACAAAGTTCTTAAAGAATAACAAGCATTCTTTTACCTGGCTCTGTTTTTTTTATGGGGCTTCATCTTAAAGTGGACCAAAACCCAGGATTTTGACTATCCTGGGATTTGGTTCTTGTCTCCACTGTGTGAAACCCCTCTGGTCACCTGATTTAACTCACCTTTCCCCGGTCCTATGGCGCATGCGCGTACTTTTGTCCATTTAGTGTGCTCGGATTTACTTCCGCTCCTTCGTCTACGAGCTCATCTAAGGCAAGTATATTCGAGCACGCTGGCAGGCGCATTCCCCGCTACCCTCTAACAGAGAACGTGCCTGAGCCAGCCCTTTGTAAACCCGATTCTGGATCCCGATTCTCAATCTATAAGATTCCAGGGCCACCAGGGTGTGTGTTTTGAGTCTCTTTAAATTAAACAATTTGATTTAAGTACTTGTAAGACACAGACTATTTCTTTTTTTTTTATTCTGGAAATGAACGTGGACAGTCCTTCCTCTGGTGGCCAAACATGTTCATTAGACCAGTTGGTGGCTGATAGTCACGCTGGCTGCAATAACAGCATGGGATCTCAGACAAGGTGGTAAATTAAGCAGCAGAAAATCCCAAGGCTACCATTAGGCAGTATGGGCCTTCATGGCAGCTCTGCAGCTACTTCTGCCTAACCTGCCCTGGGCCTCCACGCATTAATCATTCCTCCTGTGTCGCACTAATATCTCCTACCCACCAGACCACCAAGACCTCAGCCACATTGGTGCAGCTTGACCCCAGCTCCAATCATCTGTACCTGCAGCAGCTCTCACCTTTACAGCACCCTGGTCCGTGCATGCTCTAATCCACCAGACATTTCTGATGATTCTTGATAGTTGTTTAACGAATGCATACCCAGAATTTATAGTGCGTCAGCTTTCCCACCCCAAGGCCTATGAAGTTTCAAGACCACTTTGAACAAAATGTTTATTTGTATTAGAAATGCCAGGAGCTGCTGCATTTGGTTTTGAATGAAAGGGGAGGGGGTGAGGTGGGAGAGATAGGATGTGATAAGAAATACATATGACACTGAATATCACATGGGTTACAGCAAGGAAACAAAACAAGAAAGAAACAGCAAGGTTTCTAATATAGTTAGAATATAATTACTTTATATAGTACCCCTTCCTTACAGCAAGAAAAAGTTCTACCCTAGTCTTCAGTTACCATCCTATAATGGCAAGCCTCTCTGTAGGTATGACAGCTGTAAGCACCAAGGCAGCTGCCTTCCCTTTATGTGGCCTCCCACCTTACAGCTCCCCTGCCCCAGCTTATATATGACTCTTTGCTTTAGATGTCCCCACAAGACAGCAGAAATGATAGTCTTTTGAAGCCAGGGGAACAATGATCTCCTGATTTCCTCCAACATTAGCGTAAGGATGGGTACGTTTTTTAATTGTCCATTTGATTTTTAACTCGAATTTTATGGGTAGCAATTACCAACCTGAATTTTATGGGTAGACTTTGCATTTGGACAGAATCATAGACTAATCACAGATTGCAGAATAGAGGTCAATGTGTCAGGAATCTGCCTGTGGCCATAAAGGGCACACTCCTGGGCCTACAGTGCTTGCATTCCACCATTTACGTTGAAACCGGTAGTAACGTCGGCGGAACTGGTAGTGAGGTCAAAGGAACCGAAAGTGGTGTCAGTCCAGTGCCAAACTCCTTATAAGGCAGGATCCGGCCTGCAATGTTTGCCATCTTGTCAGCTCAACCCTGGATCTGGATCCTGTATTCTGATTGTCTGCTAATCCTTGAACTGATCTTCGTTGTGACCCCAGCTTGTTTCTCGACCACCGACCACTGCCCTGACCTTCTGCTCGTTGACTACTCTGAACCTTTGCTGCCAGCCCTGACCTTTTGCCTGTCCAATATTCAAGAACCTACACTGCCAGCCCTGACTACCTGCCCATCTGACTACACCTATGTCTCCCCCTTCTGTACCATGCCTCGTCATCTTAGGGAGCTTCTGACTGACTGGGGCACGACCCTGGTGGCACCTGCAGCTTAGTCTGACCACCCTTGTAGGGGGCTCTAGTGATGACCGGTGCTATCAGTAGATTCTAGGACCCGTGGGTTGGTTGCTTCAACTTGACAAGGCTGTGCCCACATCTCGCAGCTCCATCCTGAACTGTTATCATCCCAGGAACCTTCTCCATTTTGCAGCTCCTGTTGACCAACTCTTACACACTGCTAGAGGCATACCTCTTCCCAAGCCATTACAACATCCCCAGCAACTTTTCACATGATGCTCTGACAATATATGTGTTTAATGTATTGTTTTGTTATATATCCATAGATCTTATACTGGGCATGGAAATTGAAACTAGCAAGGCGTTTCCTGTCTGAGGAAAAACATCTTACCATAAAAAGCAACGTACAAAAACAGCGCATTCATCCGAAGTGAAAGTGCTAGGCCTGATGATAATGTGGATAGAAGCAGTTGCTGTTATTCTGGCAAACTAGAACAGGTCATGCCTGGCACTGAATGGGATTTTTGTGCTATCATCCAAAGTAATGCTGAAGATGCTATGGTGGCTGTCAGAAAACCTGACAATCAGTCATTCCTTCTGTTTTACTGGAAGATCGTCTCCAATGACAGCTGAAAGAATGGACTGGGCTGGCATTAGGACTGGGGGTCATTGGCTGGCTGGCCACAGAACTTGCAGCCTTGGATGTAGCATAGGACTCGCTTGTTTCCATGGTTTCCGCTGGCAAATGTGAGCGAGCAGGAGAGGGTGTGCTTGGGGGGCTAGGACTTCTCACCCTCTGCTTCCTTTTCCCCTTGGAAGTCGTGCCTCCTTGCTCTTTGGATGTGGTTGGGTGGGGAGCAGGAGAAGAGAGGGTGCGCTTGGGGGTCTAGGGCTCCTCGCGCTCTGCTTCCTTTTCCCCTTGGAAGTCGTGCTCCCTTGCTCTTTGGATGTGGTTGGGCGGGAAGCCTTCTTCTTGGAGGAAGTTTGAACTTGATTTGTGGGACCCAGTGCTCGGTCTTGAGGATGTGTCCTCATGCCGCTCCAGCCATTTTGTCTTGCGCTCCTTGGCTGTTGGTTGTTTTCCTCTACTTTTCTTTGGTGCCATGATGACATTAACAAAGAGAATGAGCTGTATGTCCATTACTCTTTAAATCCTAAAGATTGGGTATGACGCTTACGCGTACGCGTGCGTCCGCCTGTGCGGATCCCAGAAACCGCTGGGGCATTACCTATCTGCTGCGGGCTAGAAGAAAGATGGCACACACGATCTTCACCCACCAACAACAGGATATTATTATGCTCGTAAGTGTTATTTAAGGATGTTGATTTGACATCTAAATGCATGCATAGGCCTTAAGGAAGCGCAGGAAGAAAAACAGCCAAACAGAAGTTATTGCGCACATGTGCGAACCAACTCACTTGCATCTGCAAGGATAGGTTGAGGCTAGAAATGTGATGGGGAATGTCATTTAGTCAATTGATCTAATTGTGAATGATATTAGGCCTTTATTTAGAAATACTTTTCTTTTCTAGTGTCTGAAATGGAGTACCGCATACAGTGTGGCATGAATCTGCACCACCAAGTGAAGGTGGTGCATCTCCAGGGCCAACTTCCTACCCCTCCTCTGTAGCTGTGTCAGACCAGCCCCTCGACCTATCAACAGAGGAGGGGCCTCACCGCATGGGCAGGGAGTCGTACCAAACGACTCAGGCATTACCCTCTGGTATGTGACTCTGATTTTACCACACACAGGTACATGCTATTGAACCAAAAACTGATTTCCTTAATCTCTTTTTATAGATGAATATGTAGCAGGTGAAGGATCAGGAGCTGAGACTGCAGCAGATCAAGCCCAGGAGGAACATGGAGAAGGTGGGTGATGTCACACACACATTCAAAGTGTCATTTAGTTACTGTACAATCAGACATTAGAAGTGAGCCTATTTTACATGTCTCTACAGCCTCACATTCCCAGCAGAGGCAGGCCCCAGAGCGCAGGGTGGTCCCCGAAGCTCAGGTCGCCCACCACCGAAGTAAGTTGTAATGTAAATTTTGAGTTTGTGGAAAATGACATCATCAGTAATAAACCTAAATCCCTTGCCAGTGTAATTAGCATAATGACATATGGCCTCATTCATTAATGAATTCCTTAGCATAATGACATATGGCCTCACCCATTAATGAATACCTTAGCATAATGACATATGGCCTTATCCATTAATGAATTCCTTAGCATAATGACATATGGCCTCATGATTTTTATTAAAAACTAATAATCATTCAATCCACAGCTGTGAAACATGTATTTGCAGAACAATAATTTTCTTCTCTTTTTTTTACGGACACCACACAGGCGAGATTAGCCCAACTCACTGCGACGGTGTTTCGGCTGGTGGGCGATATACAGGAGCTCAGAGCTTCGATGGGGACCACAGATGATGATTAATTCTCTGGGGCCTGCCATGCCTTTGTAAATAGTTTTTAAAATTGTACAAATTTTATTCTTTTAAAAAAATTTTTTTCATAAAAAATAATTTAAAAAAAAAGTTGTTATATAAAAACAGAATTCAAAACCCAAAAACTAAAATGGGCAAAAAAATTGGCAGTTATTAATAAAAAAATAAAATATAACTTTTTTCTGTCTCATAAGACAAATTTATTAAGGGTTGGTTACAGGAAAACGTAGGAAGAACTAAAAATAAAAGAGCGCAAAGTGAAGAAAAATGAAACTGAGGTAAGCATTAGGTGCGCAAAGGGAAGAATATACAAACCGTGATGGAATTGAGGTAAGCATTAAGGTGCAAAGGGAAGAAAAATGAAACCGCAATGGAATTGAGGTAAGCATTAAGTGCGCAAATGGAAGAATATACAAACCGCGATGGAATTGAGGTAAGCATTGTAGCAGAAGTGAGTGAGACGGGCACATGAATGAGTTAAGTTTGGTGTGCGCATGCGTAAGGTCAGACAGATTTCCATCTGGACGTTTATTTATAGAAAACGGAATTCAGAATCTGACGGCAAACGTAAATATTTCATTAGAGGCAACTTTGGAAAAAAGCAAAAAAACTGAAGCCTACGTTGTTTCATAAGTAACGTAAACGAAAAACGAAAGCTGAAAAATCACATTCTCGTTGGCGTACGCAGCAACGAACACTTAACAAAAGGCTCCCGATGCATGCTTAAAATCACGCGTACACACATATGCAAGTGGAAACTAAACGAAAAAAAGAACAGATCGACACAAAAACGAAAAAGATTTTATTTCTCTGAATCAACCCTAATGATCTGAGCAAAAAAAAAAAAAAATTGCCAAACACGCTATTTATACACAATTTATGAATCTCCATTGAAATGTATGGGAGAGCGCTACAGAGCGACAGGTACTACATGGCGCTCCTGAGCCTAGAGCGCCGGTGCTATACGCTGAGCCGCCTGTATTAAGACATTGGACGCTACATGGCGCTGTTAGACTCGCTCACCAGATTCGCTTTCTTAAATGTTGTTTTGCGTACTGCGCCCAGTGTTCACCAGACGCTGCCTGCCGCTACGAAGCACTACCTGGCGCTATCCATTCTTAAATAACCCCCATAATAGAGTTAGTTTTAGAAGCAGCAATGGTGGCAAATTTCTCAAGCTGCTGGGAAACAGCAAGGACAACAAAGTTCTTAAAGAATAACAAGCATTCTTTTACCTGGCTCTGTTTTTTTTTATGGGGCTTCATCTTAAAGTGGACCAAAACCCAGGATTTTGACTATCCTGGGATTTGGTTCTTGTCTCCACTGTGTGAAACCCCTCTGGTCACCTGATTTAACTCACCTTTCCCCGGTCCTATGGCGCATGCGCGTACTTTTGTCCATTTAGTGTGCTCGGATTTACTTCCGCTCCTTCGTCTACGAGCTCATCTAAGGCAAGTATATTCGAGCACGCTGGCAGGCGCATTCCCCGCTACCCTCTAACAGAGAACGTGCCTGAGCCAGCCCTTTGTAAACCCGATTCTGGATCCCGATTCTCAATCTATAAGATTCCAGGGCCACCAGGGTGTGTGTTTTGAGTCTCTTTAAATTAAA